>CM075432.1:13084098-13187098 GCA_037832385.1 Rhizophora apiculata | reverse complement strand
TCTCTTTTTGTTATGTGGACTCATTCACACAAAAAATAATCTTGTAATTAACATTTGAGTCATCAAACATTTTATTCATTGCCACAAGCTTGTTTATACCTCTTTAGTACTTTAAATTGATTGAGTTCCATCAAAAAAAAGTTGTGATTTGTCTAGATTGCTTTTTCTTATTAGACTGTCTCTTCATTTCTAATTAAAAAGACTTCTTCCTTCATTTTAAGGACTAATTTACACAAAATGATGGTGAAATTAACTTTTGTGTCCATTCAAAACATTATATTCAATGGAACAAGCATGTTTAGACAACTTTGGTACTCTAAACCCATTAAATTCCATCAAGTAAATGAATCATTTGTCTTGATTAACTTTCATTAGAGATATTGAATAGTTTAATTTTGAACCAAGAGACCATCTTTTCATTTTTTTTTTTTTATAACAAGGCACCTTTTTTTGTTGCAAGGACTCATTCACACAAAATGATCTTGTAATTAACAACAAATATTATATTCATTACAACAAACTTGATTGTACATCTTTGGTACTCTAAATCCATTGAATTCCATAAAAAAAAAGGGTGCAATTGATCTAGATAACCTTTTTGTATATCTATTAAGTGTTTTGATTGTTGAATAATGAGACTGTCTCTTCATTTCAAACAAACAAAGGCTCTTTCTTTCATTACTAATGAGATCCATGGGGAAGCTAATGCATGGAGGGCTTCTAAAGATCTATTGAGCATTCAAGAAGGGCCAATGACATGTTCAAGTGCTAAAAAGATGAAAGAAGCACTTAGTGGGTTTATTAAAGAAATTTGGGTCAAAGAAGCTAATTTAAGTTTGTAGGACAACAAAACATATCATAATGAGGCTCAATACTTTATTAATTGAATATGTTGAATGGCCCAATGTTAAGTAATTGTAAGGAATTTTGTAACAACTCCTAAAACAAATAGGAGTAGATTTGTTGTTAGCTTATTTTAGAAATGAGAATTTTCTCCTTTGGTTCTTTCATGAACTAGAGAAGTTATCAAAAACTAACTCTCCTTATGGCATTTAACTCATCACTCCCAAATCTATTCCTTTCTTGAGTGTGATATCTGTATCTTTCTTTAAACCTTAGGATCATTTTCCTTGAACATTGGGAGAAAATCAATGACTCGTTATACTTGATGGAACTCAATTGGTATAGAGTACCAAAGGTAGGCACATATGCTTGTTTGAATTAATATAATATTTTGAGTAGACACAAATGTGCTTGTACATATTAGGTGTTTCAATTCTTGAATAATGAGACCATCTCTTTATTTTTAACTTACAAAGCTCCTTCTTTCATCCTAAACATTGTATTTACACAAATATGTATAAGAAATGGTAAGGTAGACAAATCACACTATTTTTTGATGGAATTCAATGGATTTAAAGTACCAAAAATGTACGAATAAGCTTGCTGCAATGAATATAACATTTATTATTAGCTAAAAATTAATTATGAGATCATTTTGCATGATTGAGTCCTTGGAATGATGGAAGGGGCATTCTTAGCTAGATATGAAAAGATGGTCTCATTCAAAAAATGAAACTCACAATAAGAATTTCAAAAGGTAATCTAGATAAATCACAACACTTTTTGACAAAATTCAATGGATTTAAGTACCAAAGAAGTACAAACGAGCTTGTTTCAATGATTATAATATTTTGTGCAGATTAAAATGTTAATTTCTCCATCATTTTGCATAAATTTGTCCTCCAATGAAAAGTAAAGTCTTGTCATGAAAAATTGAATAGATAGTCTCATTATTTAGGAAATAAACCATTCAATACTTATAAGGAAAAATAAAAATGGTCAATGATTCATTTCACATGATGGAACTCAATTAGTATAGTGTACCAAAGGTGTGCACATGTGCTTGTTCCATTTAATATAATGTTTTGAGTAAACAGAAACATGCTTATATATATTGAATGTTTCAATTCCTGAATAGTGAGATTTTCTCTTTATTTCTAACTTACAAAGCTCCTTCTTTTGTTCAAACACTCTTTTACACAATATATGTATAAGAAATGGTAATTTAGACCAATCACACCATTTTTTGATGGAATGGATGTATTGTACCAAATATGTACAAATGAGCTTTTTACCTTGAATATAAGGTTTGTTGTTGACAAAAAAGCTAATTACAAGATTAGTTTGTGTGAATGAGTTCCTGCAATGAAGGAATGGGTTGCCTTGTTAGCTAGAAATGAAGAGATGGTCTCATTCAAGAAACGAAACCCTCAATATGTATTTGAAAAAAGTAATCTAGACCAATTACACCCTTTTATGATGTAATTCAATGGGTACAAAGTACCAAAGGTGTACAGACAAGTATGTTGCAATGAATCTAATGTTTTGTGAAGACAAAAATGTTAATTTCACCATCATTTTGTGTAAATTTGTCCTTCCAAAATGAAGTCTTGTCACAAGAAATTGAAGAGATAGTCTCTTTGTTCAAGAATTAAACCATTCAATACCTATAAGGAAAGCCAACGAAGATCAATGACTCATTTTACTCAAGGGAATTCAATGGCTATAAAGTACTAAAGGTGTACAAACATACTTGTTCCAAGGATTATAATGTTTTGTGTAGACACAAACTTGCTTATACAAATAGAGTTTTTTTAATTCTTGAATAATGAGACTATTTCTTCTAACTAACTAAAATCTTCTTCATTCATTGTAATCACTCATTTACACAACATATGTATAAGGATGGGTAATCTAGGCCAATCACAAAATTTTTTGATGGAATTCAATGGATTTAGTGAATGAAGGATGTAAAAGTGAGCTTGTTGCAAGGAATATAATGTTTGTGGTTGACCTTAAAGTTAATTGTAAGAGCTTTTTGTGTAAATGAGTTCTTACAACAAAGGAAGGAGCCTTGTTAGCTAGAAATAAAGAGATGGTCTCATTTAGGAAATGAAACTCTCAAAACATATTTGAAAAAGTAATCTAGGCCAATCACACGTTTTTATGATAAAATTTAATGCATTTTGAGTTCCAAAGATGCATAGACAAGCTTGTTACAATGAATATAATGTTTTGTGTAGCCAAAAATGTTAATATTAGCATCATATAAATTTGTCTTTCCATTGTAAACTAACAAAGCTCCTACTTTCTTTGCAAGCACTAATTTACACAAAATATTTAAAAGAAATGGTAATCTTGGCTAGGCACACCATTTTTTTTGATGGAATTCAATGGATTTAGGGCACCAAAAATGTACAAATAACATTGTTGCAATGAATATAATGTTTTGTGTGGACAAAAATGGCAATTTCACCACCCTTTTGTGTAACTTTGTCCTTCTTGTGAAATGTGATGTCTTGTCATCAAAAATTGAAGAGATCATCTCATTTTTCAAGTATTAGGCCTTTTAATACCTATAAGGAAAACTAATAAAGATCAATAACTCATTTTACTTGATGGAATTCAATGGGTATATAGTACTAAAGGTGTGCAAATGTGCTTGCTCCAATGAATATAATGTTTTGAGTGGACACAAACTTGCTTATATGAATTGAATGTTTCAATTTCTAAATAATTAGATTATCTCTTCATTTCCAACTAAAAAAGCTTCTTCTTTTATTGCGAGTGCTCATTTACATAAAAACATGTATAAGAAATTGTAATCTAGACTGATCACACCATCTTTTTAACAAAATTCAATGGATTTAGTGTACCAAGGATGTATAAATGAACTTGTTGCAATGAATATAATGCTTGTCATTGACACAAAAGTTAATTACGATATCTATTTGTGTGAATCAGTCTGCGCAATGAAGGAAGGAGGTCTATTTGCCAGAAATTAAGAGATGGTCTCATTTAAGAAATAAAAACTCTCAATATGTATTTAAAATGGTAATCTAGACCAATCACACCTTTTTTTCTTGATGCAATTTAATGGATTTAAAGTACCAAAGAGGTACAATTGAGTTTGTTGCAATGAATATAATGTTTTATGTGGACACAAATGTTAATTTCACGATCATTTTGTGTAACTTTGCCCTTTCAATGAAAAGTAAAGTCTTGTCATGAAAAATTAAAGAGTTAATTGCATTGTTGAGAAATTAAACCATTCAATCCCTATAAGGAAAACTAATAAAGATCCTTGATGGAATTTAATGGGGACATAATACCAAAGGTGTGCAATTTGTGCTTGTTCCAATAAATATAATGTTTTGTGTAAACATAAATGTGCTTATATATATTGAGTGTTTCAATTCCTAAATAATGAGACTATCTATTCATTTTAAACTAACAAAGCTCCTTCTTTTGTTGCAAGCACTTATTTACACAAAATATGTTAAAGAAATGGTAATATAAGCCAATCACACCATTTTTTTGATTTTGATTTCCAAAATAGCTTATTGCAATTATAATATTTTGTGTTGTCATAAATGTTAATTTAGTGTAAATTTCTCAAGGATGTATAAACAAGCCTATTGTAATGAATATAATGTATATTATTGACACCAAAGTTAATTAAGAGATCTTTTTGTGTGAATGAGTCCTTGCAACAATGAAGGGGTCCTTGTTAGCTAGAAATGAAGAGATAATCTCATTGAGGAAGTGAAACACCAAATATGTATTTGAAAAGGTAATCTAGACCAATGAAACCCTTTTTTTTTTTTTTTGATGAAATTCAATGGATCTAGAGGACCTAAGAGGTACCAACAAGTTTATTGTAATGAATATATTGTTTTGTGTAGACACTAACGTTAATTTCACTATCATTTTGTGTAAATTTGTCCTTCCAATGAAAAGTAAAGTCTTATCATGAAAAATTAAAGAGACAGTCTCATTGTTTAGGAATAAAATAATTTGATACCTATAAGGAAAGGTGATAAAGATTAATGACTCATTTCACTTGATGGAATTCAATAAGTACAAAGTACCAAAGGTGTGTAAACATGCTTTTTCCAATGAATGTAATATTTTGGGTAGACATAAATGTGCTTATCGTATTGAGTGTTTCAATTCCTAAATAATGAAATTGTCTCTTTATTTCTAACTAACAAAGCTTCACCATTCATTGCAATCACTCATTTACAAAAAATATGTATAAGAAATGGTAATCAAGACTAATCACATCTTTATTTTTTGATGAAATTCAATGGATTTAGAGTACCAAGGAGGAAGAAATGAGCTTGTTGCAATGAATATAATGTTTTATGTAGATGAAAAAGTTAATTAAACTATCTTTTTGCATAAATTTGTTCTTCTAATGAAAAGTAAAATCTTGTCATGAAAAATTGAAGAGACAGTCTCATTGTTTAGGAAATAAACAATTCAATACCTATAAGGAAAGATAATAAAAACCAATGACTAATTTTACTTGATGGAATTCAATGGGTACAAAGTATCAAAGTTGCACAAACTTGTTTGTTCCAATGAATATAATGTTTTATGTAGACACAAATATGCTTATATATATTAACTGCTTCAATTCTTGAATAATGAGCTTTTTTCTTTATTTCAAACTAACATGGCTTCTTCATTTAATGGAAGCACTCATTTTCACAAAATATGAATAAGAAATAATGATTTAGACTAATCACACCAGTTTTTGATTGAATTCACCAAAGATGTACAAACAAGCTTGATTTAGTGAATATAATATTTTATGTTGACACAAATGTTAATTTTATCATCATTTTGTGTAAATTTGTCCTTCCAATGATAGGAGAAGTCTTGTTATGAAAAATTAAAAATGCAGTCTCATTGTTTAGGAATTAAACCATTCAATACTTGTTAGGAAAGCTAATAAAGATCAATGACTCATTTTACTCGATGGAATTCAATGAGTACAGAGTACCAAAGGTGTGCAAATGTGCTTGATCCAATGATTGTAAGGTTTTGTGTAAGCATAAACATGCTTTGACGTATTGTGTATTTTAATTCCTAAATAATGAGATTATCTCTTCATTGTTAACTAACAAAGCTCCTTCTTCCCCTTATTTACACAAAATATGTATAAGAAATTATAATCTAGACCAATCACACCATTTTTTGATGGAATTCAATAGATTTAGTGTCCCAAAAGATGTACAAATGAGCTTGTTGCATTAAATATAATGTTTGTTATGGACACAAAAGTTAATTATATGATCATTTTGTGTAAATGAGTCCTTTTAATGTAGAAAGGAGCCTTGTTAGCTAGAAATGAAGTGATTGTCTCATTTAGGAATTGAAACACTAAATATGTATTTGAAAAGGTAATGTAGATGAATCACACTTTTTTTCTATGAAATTTAATGAATTTAGAGTATGAAAGATTTACAAATGAGTTTGTTGCCATGAATATCATGTTTTGAGTAGACAAAATTGTTGATTTCATCATCATTGTTTGTAAATTTGTCCTTCCAATGGTAAGAGAAGTCTTGTTATGAAAACTTAAAGATGCAATCTCATTGCTTAGGAATTAAACCATTTAAAACTTGTTAGGAAAGCTAATAAAGTTCAATGACTCATTTTACATGAGGGAATTCAATGGGTACATGGTACCAAAGGTGTTCAAATAGGCATGGTTATGAGGTTTTGTGTAGATACAAACATGCTTATATGGATTAAGTGTTTCAATTCCTAAATAATGAGACTAACTCTTCATTTCTAACTAATAAAGCTCCTTCTTTTGTTGCAAGCACTCATTTACACAAAATATGTGTAAGAAATGGTACTCTAGACCAATCACACCATTTGTTTTATGGAATTCAATGGATTTAGTGTACCAAAGATGTATGAACAGCCTTGTTGCAATGAATATAATGTTTGTTGTTGACACAAAAGATAACTATAAGATCATTTTGTCTGAACCAGCTCTTGCAAAAAAGGAAGGAGCCTTGTTAACTAGAAATGAAGAGATTGTCTCATTTAGGAATTGAGAAACTAAATACACATTTGAAAATGTAATCTAAACTAATCACATCCTTTTTTTTTTTTTGATGAAATTCAAGGCATTTAAAGTGCCAAAGATGTACAAATGAGCTTGTAGCAATGAATATAATGTTTTGTGTAAACACAAATGTTGTTTTCATCATCATTTATTGTAAATTTGTCATTTAAATAAAAGGAGAAATCTTGTTATGAAAAATCGAATAGACAGTCTCACTACTCAAAAATTGAACTATTGAATACTTAAAAGGAAAGGTGTGTGAACATGCTTTGTTCCAATGAAAGTAATGTTTTGAGAAGACACAAACATGCTTATATCTATTGAGTGCTTGAATTCATGAATAATGAGAACATCTTTTCCTTTCTAACTAACTAAGGTTCTTCTTTCATTGCAAGCATTCATTCACACAAAATATGAATCAAAAATGGTAATCTAGACCAATCACACCAATTTTTGAAGAAATTCAATGGATATAAGGTACTAAAGATTTACAAACAAGCTTTTTGCTATGATTAGAATGTTTTGTGTAGACACAAATGTTAATTTCATCATCATTTTGTGTAAATTTGTCCTTCCAATGAAAAAAAAAATTCTTGTTATGAAAAATTGGCTTAGGAATTAAACCATTCAATACTTGAAATTGATTAATGACTCATTTTACTTGATGGAATTCAATGGATTTAGTGTACCAAAGATGTACAAATGAGTTTGTTGCAATAAATATAATGTTTATTAAGGACACAAAAGTTAATTTTGAGATCATTTTGTGTGAATGAGTCCTTACAATGAAGGAAGGAGCCTTGTTAGCTAGAAATGAAGAGATGGTCTCACTTAGGAATTGAAACACTCAATACATATTTTAAAAGGTAATCTCGACCAAATACACCCCTTGTTTTTATGAAATTCAATGAATTTAGAGTACCAAAGATGTACAAATGTTAATTTTGCCATCAATTTTTTGTAAATTTGTCCTTCTAATGAAAAGAGAAGTCTTGTTATGAAAAATTGAAGAGGCAATCTCAATGTTCAAGAGTTAAACCACTTAGTTCTTGTAAGGAAAGCTAATAAAGAACAATGACTCATTTTACTTGATAGAATTCAATGGGTACAAAGTACCAAAGGTGTACAAATGTGCTTGTTTCAATGATTATATTATTTTATGTAGACATAAACATGCTTCTATGTATCAGAATTTTCAATTCTTGAATAATGAGACTCTACCATCATTTCTAACTAACAAAGCTCTTTTTTTCATTAGAAGCACTCATTTACACAAAATGTGTATAAGAAATGGTAATCTACATAAATCACACCAATTTTTGTTGGAATTTAGTGGATTTAGTGTACCAAATATGTACAAACAACCTTGTTGCAATGAATATAATGTTTGTTGTTGACACAAAAGTCAATTACAAGATCATTTTATGTGAATGAGTCCTTGTAATAAAGGAACAAGAACAAGTCTTGTTTGCTAGAAATGAAGAGATGGTCTCATTTAGCAATTGAAAAGCTTAATACATATTTGAAAGGTAATCTAGACCAATCAAACCCTTTTTTTTTTTTGATGAAATTCAATGGATTTAGAGTATAAATGATGTACAAACAAGCTTGTTGCAATGAATATAATATTTTAAGTTGACACTAATGGTAATTTCACCATCATTCTATGTAATGTCCTTCCAATGAGAGAAGCCTATTTTCTTAAATTTGTCTTTCCATAAATGTTGGATACATTAATATTCAAATTGTACAAATTACTTTAAAAGACTTCAAAATTGAATAACAATTAGATAAAAAAATGCAATTTCTTAAATTAATTTTTTATTCAAATAAGGCTTGTTTTCTAATTGGTAAATTTAGAGTATCTCATGAGAATAACCAAGAATTAATCTAAGACTTGATGTAAGCACAAAAATGTTCATTTTGCTATCAAGAGAACAAAATGCAAGTTAAACTTGTTCCAACTACTGGACCTTTAGCCCAAGCCCAATGACAATTCATGAATTGTCATTTGAAAACTCTAGATGTGTAGTTCTGCATGAATTAAGAACATCAAGAGTCAAGTTTTCCATGATTTGCTATTAGGATAATCCGAAGTCAGGATTAGCATTTAATTGTTAGTTGGGTGGATGGTTAGTATGAAAATAATGAGTTATTGCACCATTTTCCCATGCTTGGGAGGGAGAGTATTCCAAAGCCTTTATTTATAGTTTTCACTTGTATTTATGGATGAGACTTTGGAATTAATTAAACTCTAACCCTAAGGAATTTGAGGATTTTTCTTCTATGTTTTGTCTCTCTTTGGTGGATTCCATTGAGTGGTGACTAAACCCTAGTATTTATGTATCTCTTGAGTGGATTCCTTAAGAGTGGCAAGTGAAATTAGCCCTATATCTCTAAGGTGATGAAGTTTCTCCTATATCCTTGATGTGAGGTTCTTGTATCAATCTACAAGAGAAAATTTCTTCTCCTATTATTATAGCTAAGGCACAGGAAATAAAGAAAATGACAGAATCACTAGTATGTTTACAAATTCCTACAACCTTCTAAAATAGGAAAGAAAATCATAGAATCATTGGTGTGCTTAGAAATTCCTACTACCTTTTGGAATAGGAATGAACATATCATTGAATTACCATATGAGTTAGATTTTCATGAAAGTCAAATTTCAACAAAGGCTAGACCCATTGCTATAGGCCCTTGGCATTTAGAAATATGTAAAACAGAGATACAAGAACTCCTTAAGAAAGGACTTATTTGGTAAAGTACAAGTCCTTGGAGTTGTCTTGCATTTATGTAGAATTGGAACAAGGCGTTCCTAGATTAGTTATTAATTATAAGCCATTAAATTAGGCATTATAATGGATTAGGTATCCTATACCTAATTAGCTTAATCAACTTTATGAAATCAAGATATTTTCAAAATTTGATATGAAATTTGGTTATTGGCAAGAAAGGGGTTGGATTAGCTACTTTGGCAAGAAAAATGAAGCTATTTTAAAGCAAGATTTGTTTCCTTGGTCACTTCATAGAAAATGGTTCTATCATTTTTATTGATAGATTTATTGAGTTTGACTTAAAATTTTTTAACAAAATTTAAGACAAACAACAATTACAAAGATTTTTGGAATGTTTGAATTATGTTTTAGACTATTATGAGGATTTAGCTTATGAAAGGTTGAATAAAAATCCAATTTTATGGACAAATGAGCATACCTAAGTTGTAAAATAGATAAAATCTAAAGTTAAAGAACTCCCTTGTTTTGGCTATACCTCATCTTGATGCCTTTAAAATCATTAAGACAAATGCATCTAACAAAGTTTATGGTAGTATCCTTTAGGCAACACTTATACTCTAAAGAACAACCACTTCACTTTACCTTTGGATTATGAAAAGGCACTAAAGTTAATTGCTCTATGATTGAAAAAGAAATTCTTTCTATAACATTATGCATTCAAAAGTGTTGTTCCTACAGCCTTGTATGGGTTGTAATTGTTGTCAACTAGGTTTAAGTGTGCAAGAAAGTAAAGCCATATGGAAGGGCAAGAAGGTAAAAGCCACATGGAGGGATAAGAACGTAAAAGCCACATGGAAGGACAAGACAGTAAATTCACCGCAAGTAAGCCTTATTAGGGTTTCATGGAGGAGTATATAAAGGCCATTGGAAGACAACAAAGAGAGACGAATCAGCAATTTGAGCAAAACAGCACACAATCGACAATTTGAGTAGAACAACGGTCAGTGAGGAGACAATCCGACTGAACGGTGAAGAGATTTGGCTAGACGGCATGAGACCAGAAAAGATCCAGCTAGGATGGTGAAGAGATCCAGCGACGGGGTGAGACCAGAAAGATCCGACTGGGACAGTGAAGAGATTTGGCGACGGCGTGAGACCAGATAGATCCGGCTAGGACAGTGAAGAGATTCGGCGACGGCGTGAGATTAGATAGATCCGGCTAGGACAGTGAAGAGATCCAGTGACAGGGTAAGACCAGAAAGATTCGGCTGCGATGGTGAAGAGATCCGGCGACGGCGTGAGACCAAAAAGATTTGGCAAAATAGGGGCTGGACTGCATGAGACCAAAACAGGGTAGAAACCCAATTCAGCCAACCAAGAGAGATCCGGTCGACGGTGAGAGATCTAGCAGAATAGGGGCTGGATGGAAAAACAGAAACTGACAGTGAGAGAGATCTGGTCGACAGTGAGAGATCCGGCAGAACAGGGGTTGGACGGAAAAACAGAAATGTGAGGCGAGTTGTGAGACAAGAAGATGGGTGAGATCGTGAGACGGTGAAAGTAGGAGCTGTGTGAGACAACCTAAAGAAGGAATTTGGCGAAGCATCGGAAAGAACTCAACATATTTCCAGATTTCTTCAAGAGAGGTTAGAGAGCGTTGCGGTGAACTTCTAAGCGACAGTGAAGCAGCCTTTTAATTCAATAGAGGTAAGACAAGCTAGAAGAAGGGTAGACACAGTAAGTGACACTCTTTGTATTATACTTGCTTAGTATTTGCAATAGTGAAAGGAGCCAGAGGATTAAGACATCCATTGTAACTGAAATTCTCAAGTATAGTGGATAGTCTTGGTAAGGGACAGTCCCTACCACCGTGGATGTACGTCACGTTGATGGAACCACGTAAATCTCATGTGTCCTTAATTTGCTTTACGTTCTATGTTTTGAATTGAGTTATGAATGTAGCTAAAGTATCAGCCAACCCATAACCTAACGAAGGCCTAAACAAGAATATCCAAATTGTCTATTAGGCAAGGTGTCTGAAAGGTGACTTTGGGGACTATTGTGATTGGTAGGTAGCAATAGATCTACCTTAGTTGAGTCTGAGAAAGAGTTCACTTTTAAGAAGAGGTTGAAGTTGTTCACTTACCTACAAATTGCGAATTGTGGTGATACTTATTCACCCTCCCTCTCAATATCACAAACTAGTAGATCTTAGGGAGAAGTCGGGAACTTCAAAAAGTTTGCAAGTGATTTATTACATCTGAAATTTCTTTTAAGAATTGATTACAAAGCTATAAAAGATGTTCTTAGTAATGATGTTAAGAACATATATTGAAACAAATCTTTGCTAAATGGTAATGAATACTATCTGCTTTTGATTTTAGCATTGAGTTTATATAAGGAAATTCCAATTCTCTTCCTAATTTTCTAACTTGTGAATTTTTACAAAGAAAGTTACATGTGCAAATGCCCACTCTTATAGGGGCCATAATCACTAGTAAAGTTGGTTATTTCATTGGTAAAAATGCATCCAAAATTTCAAATTTTGAAGTTGATAAATTTTGTGATAACACTTATTAGCATGCTCTAGACAAAGGGTTAACTTGTCCATTAATTCCAATATATATTGGTTATTTTTGTCCTCTTAAGAACAATTATGCTCAACCTCAACTTAATGAGGTAGCACGCTTTTATCTTAAAGATGAAGTCTATCCTCATATTCATCTTAAAGATTGTTTATATTATCATCAAATTATATGTGAGATAGGATTTGTGGTTATTGAACGCTTTGAAAGGGGTTCTAGAACCTTTTAAATTCACTTTAATTATATAGTTTAAATAATAAATTAGTTAACATTTATAAAAATTCAAAAATAACATTTTTAAATACAAAACACCATATTCTAGTTTTTACTCAAATCAAAGTAAATATTATTTAAATTTATGATAGTTTACTATAATTTTTGAAATTTCTATAAAAAATTATTCTAAATTCACCAAAAAGTTAAATAAATTTTATTTGAATAAAAAAATAAATAATTTAATTAATTACATTTTTTAATCTAATCATTATTCAAATTTAAATTTTTTTATTGATTTACGTAATTAAATGAATAATTTAGTTAAGATTCATAAAAAGTAAAAAACAATATTTTAAAATATAAAATTCTAAATTTTAATAGTTATTTACATCACTCCAAATATTATTTAAAATTTACAATATTTTATTATAATTTTTGCAATTCTTTAAAAGGTTACTCTAAATTAAAAAAAAAATAAAATAGATTATATTTGAGTGAAAAATGACATATTTGAGTAATTCATTTTCTATTCTAACTTTTATTCAAATTTAATATTATTTTATATAATTTATGTAATTTAAGTGTTAATTTACCTAATATTTATGAAAAAAAAATGATATTTTTTAATACAAAACTCAAGATTTTAGTAACTGTATAAATTAATTTAAATGTTATTTATATTTAAAGTCTTTTGATATAATTTCTTTAATTTCAATAAAAGGTTACTCAAAATCTATCAACAAGTAAAATAGATCATATTTGCATAAAAAAAATTAATTTAAGTAATTGTATTTTTTATTTTAATCATTATATGTAAATAAGATAAAAAGAAATTAAATTTCAATGATAATTAGAATAAAAAATGCAATGACTTAAATCAATTTTTTTTTTAAAATTTAAATATGATTTATTTTATTTTTTGATGATTTGGGAGTAATATTTTAGTAAAATTATAATAAAAGACTTTAAAATTGAATTTGGATTGATTTATATAATTACTTAAATCTATAATTTTGTATTCAAAAATATTGTTTTTTACTTATTCTGAATGTTGAGTAACTTAATATTTAAATTACATAAATTATATAAAAAGAATATTAAATTTGAGTAATATTTATAATATAAAATGCAATTAAATGAAGAGACCATTTCATTTCCTTAAAGTTGAACCATTCAATAATTGCAAGGATAGATAATGAAGATCAATGACTCTTTTGTTTGATGAAATTCATTGGATTTAGGGTTTAAAGTCATAATGTCATTATTCTCACAACTAATTTAATTTTTAGTATACACACCAATTTTAACTTTATAATCGAATTGTTTGAATGAGTCCTTGCAATTGATGGAGAAATTTTGTTAGTAAGAAATGAAGATGGTTTAATTCTCCATGAATTGATCCATTCATTAACTATAAGGAAGGACAATTAAGATCAATCACTTGTTTGCTTAATAGAATTTAATGGATTTAGAGCTTGAAGTCATAATGACATTATTCTTGTGGCTAGTTCCAAGGATATAGGAGAAACTCCATCGCCTTAGAGATATAGGGCTCATTGCACTCCTTACTTAAGAATGAATCCACTTAAGAGATATAAAAATGTTAGGGTGAAGTCACCACTCATTGAAATCCACCATAAAAACACAGAACTTAAACGAAAATTTTTCAACTTCCTTAGGTTAAGAGTTACTTTCTCCATCATTTTGCATAAATTTTTCCTTCCAATACAAAGTCTCGTCTTGAAAAATTGAAGAGATACTCTGATTGTTTATGAATTAAACCATTCAATACCTATAAGAAAAGATAAAAATGATCAACAACTCATTTTACATGATGGAACTCAGTTGGTATAGAGTACCAAAGGTGTGCACATATGCTTGTTCCATTTAACATAATGTTTTGAGTAGACACAAAAATGCTTATATGTATTGAGTCTTTCAATTCCTAAATAATGAGATTGTCTCTTTATTTCTAACTTACAAAGCTCCTTTCATTCAAACACTCTTTTACATAAAAATATGTATAAGAAATGGTAATCTAGACCAATTACACTAGTTTTTGATGGAATGGATGTATTGTAACAAAGATGTACAAATGAGCTTTTTGCAATGGATATAAGGTTTTTTGTTGACAAAAAAGTTAATTACAATATCAGTTTGTGTGAGTGAGTTCTTACAATGAAGGAAAAGGGCAGCCATGTTAGCTAGAAATGAAGAGATGGTCTCATTCAGGAAATGAAACTCTCAATATGTATTTGTAAAAGGTAATCTAGACCAATCACACCCTTTTGTGATGTAATTTAATGGGTGCAAAGTACCAAAGGTGTACAGACAAGCATGTTGTAAGGAATATAATGTTTTGTGAAGACAAAAATGTTAATTTCACCATCATTTTATATAAATTTGTCCTTCCAATGAAAAGTGAAGTCTTGACATGGGAAATTAAAAAGACAATCTCTTTGTTCAAGAATTAAACCATTCAATGCTTATAAGGAAAGCAAGCAAAGATCAATGACACATTTTACTTGAGGGAATGCAATGGCTACAATGTACCAAAGGTGTGTAAACATGCTTGTTCCAAGGATAATAATGTTTTATGCAGATACAAACTTGCTTAGACATCCTGAGTTTTTCAATTCTTGAATAATGAGACTATTTCTTCATTTCTAACTAACAATCTTCTTCTTCCATTGCAACCACTCATTTACACAAAATATGTATAAGGATGGGCAATCTAGGCCGATTGCACAATTTTTTGATGAAATTAAATGTATTTAATGAATGAAGGACGTAAAAATGAGCTTGTTATAAGGAATATAATGTTTGTTGTTGACCCTAAAGTTAATTGTAAGAGCTTTTTTGTGTAAATGAGTCCTTAAAAAAAAAAAAAAAAGGTGCCTTGTTAGCTAGAAATACAAAGATGATTTAATTCAGGACATGAAACTCTCAGTACATATTTGAAAAGGTAATCTAGGCAAATAACACCTTTTCATGATGAAATTTAATGGATTTATGGTCCCAAAGATTCTTAAGGAGCTTGTTACAATGAATATAATGTTTTGTGTAGACATACCATCATGTAAATTTGTCCTTCCAATGAAAATTAGAGCCTTGTCATGAAAAATTGAAGAGATTGTTTTGTTCTTCAGGAATTAAACCATTCAATACCTATAAGGAAAGCTAATTAAGATCAATGATTCATTTTACTTGATGGAATTCAATGGGCATAGAGTACCGAAGTTGTTCAAACATGCTTGTTCCAATGATTATAATGTTTTGTGTAGACACAAATGTTCTTATATGTATTAAGTGTTTTGATTCTTGAATAATGAGACTAACTCTTCATTGCAAACTAACAAAGCTCTTACTTTCATTGCAAGCACTTATTTACACAAATAATTAAAAAAAAATGGTAATCTTGGCTAGCCACACCATTTTTTTTTTATGGAATTCAATGGATTTAGGGCACCAAAGATGTACAAATAATCTTGTTGCAATGAATATAATGTTTTGTGTGGACAAATGGTAATTTCACCATCCTTTCATGTAAGTTTTTCCTTCTAATGAAATGTGACATCTTATCATGAAAAATTGAAGAGTTCATCTCATTGTTCAAGCATTAGGCCTTTCAATACCTATAAGGAAAACTAAAAAAGATCAATGACTCATTTTACTTGATGGAACTCAATGGGTACATAGTATTAAAGGTGTGCAAATGTGCATGCTCCATTGAATATAATGTTTTGAGTGGACACAAACTTGCTTATATGAATTGAATGTTTCAATTCCTAAATAATAAGACTGTCTCTTCATTTCTAGTTAAGAAGGCTCTTTCTTTCATTGCAAGCACTCATTTACACAAAATATGTATAAGAAATGGTAATCTAGATTGATCACACCATTTTTTAATAGAATTCAATGGATTTAGTGTGCAAAGGATGCACAAACAAGCCTATTGCATGTCATTGACACAAAAATTAATTACAAGATCAATTTATGTGAATCAGTCCTTACAATGAAGGAAGGAGGCTTGTTATTTAAAAATTAAAAGATGGCCTTTTTTAGAAAATGAAACTCTCAATATGTATTTGAAAAGGTAATCTAGACCAATCACATCCTTTTTTTTTTTGGAAGAAATTCAATGGATTTGGAGTACCAACAAGGTACAATCAAGCTTGTTGCAATGAATATAATGTTTTATGTAGACATAAATGTTAATTTCACTATCATTTTGTGCAAATTTATCCTTTCTGAAGTTTCTGACTTCTCCCTAGGATCTACTAGTTCATGATACTGAGAGGGGGGGTGAATCAGTATTACCACAATTCGCAATTCGTAGGTAAGTGAACAACTTCAACCTCTTCTTAAAAGCAAACTCTTTCTCAGACTCGACTAAGGTAGATCTATTGCTACCTACTAATCACAATAGTCCCCAAAGTCACCTTTCAGACACCTTGCCTAGTAGACAATACGGATGTTCTTGTTTAGGTCTTCGTTAGGTTATGAGTTGGCTGATACTTTAGCTGCATTCACAAGTCAATTCAAAACACAGAATGTAAAGCAAATTAAGGACACACGAGATTTACGTGGTTCCGTCAATGTGACGTATATCCACGGTGGTAGGGACTCTCCCTTACCGAGACTATCCACTATACTTGAGAATTCAGGTTACAATGGATGTCTTTAATTCTCTGCTCCTTTCACTGTTGCAATTACTAAGCAAGTACAATACAAAGAGTGTCACTTACTGTGTCTACCCTTCTTCTAGCTTGTCTTGCCTCTATTGAATTGAAAGGCTGCACCATTGCCACTTAAGTTCATTGCAACGCTTTCTAACCTCTCTTAAAGAAGTATGAAAATACGTTGAGTTCAATGCTTCGCCGAATTCCTTCTCTACGTTGTCTCACACAATTCCTACTTTCACCGTTTTACGGTCTCACCCGTCTCCTTGTCTCACGATCTCACTGTTCCACGGCTCGTCTATCCGTTTCTCTCTCTCTTACTGTCCAGCCGGATTTCTCTCTCTTACTGCCGAATTTCTCTCTCTTCCTGCCGGATTTGTCTCACCGTCTGCCGGATTTGTCACCGTCGACTGGATCCCAGTTCTACCGGATCTCTCATCGTCGACCGGATCTCCTTTGTCCCAGCCGGATCTGTCACCGTCCTAGCCAGA
This sequence comes from Rhizophora apiculata, assembly GCA_037832385.1. NCBI lineage: Eukaryota > Viridiplantae > Streptophyta > Magnoliopsida > Malpighiales > Rhizophoraceae > Rhizophora > Rhizophora apiculata. The sequence continues at coordinate 13,169,455 of CM075432.1, read as the reverse complement.
TCTCCTTCTGCTGTTACTAGATCTCCTTCTGTTGTCGCCGGATCTCCTTCTGTTGTCGGTTGTCTCCTCTTTCTCTCTCGACAGTTGTTCTTTGTTGCCGTCTGTATCTCTCTCTTCTATGGCCGTCTGGTTTCTTCTTCTGCCGGTCTGCTTTTCTTTGTCCTGCCGTCCAGCCCCGTCTAGCCGTAACCGGTTTTCTCTCCCGTCGGGTTTCTCTTTTTCTTCTGTCAAGATTACTGTTCACGACGGCTACTGTTCACGATGCTACTGTTCACTCGATTCATCCGTCGGCTGCACTGTTTACTCTCTTCGTCCTTGTCGGTGGTGTTCTTCCATGTAGGGTTTTGTATTCTCTTTAGTTGGTCGGTTGTCTAAGTTTTTCTTAATGCTCAATATTGCCGATGCACACTGTTCTTTGTCTTCCAAGACCATTATATACTCTACTCCATGAAACCCTAATAGGGTTTACGCGGCGATTTTACGTTCTTGCCCTTCCGTGTGGTTTTACAGTTTTGCCCTTCCATGTGGGTTTACTTTCTTGCACTCGTAAACCTAGTTGACAACAATTACAACCCATACAAGGCTGTGGGAACAACAATCTCCCCCTTTGTAATTGTTGGCAACACTTATAATAAAAGCCACTATGCAGTAGTTGAAACTCCCCCTAAATATGCACTCTCCTTTCTTACCAGCTCCCCTTGCACTGTTGCTTCTCTCCCCCTTTGCCAATCAATTACAAATTTGAAAAACTCGCAAAGTGAAGATGGAGGATTTACCTGAACTTCAGGCTTGAGGAGGCATTTGCACAGATAGACTCCATCTGTGCTTTTCAAACAGCTCTGTGGACAGAGTTTTAGTTAGAATATCTGAAATTTGATCTCTAGTGCCAACATACTCCAACTGAATTGTACCCTGTTCCACTTGATCTTTGATGAAGTGATACCGGATGTCAATATGCTTGCTTCTCGAATGTTGAACCGGATTCTTGCTGAGATCAATAGCACTTTGATTGTCACAAAGTATACTCACTGGTAATTTCATTTCAACACCCAAGTCTGCCAATTGTCTTAGCATCCATATCACCTGTGTACATGCTACACAAGCAGCCATATACTCAGCCTCAGCTGTGCTCAAAGCAACACTATTTTGCTTTTTATTTAACCATGCAACACACTTTGAACCCAAGTAGAAGCTGCAGCCACTGGTTGATTTTCTATCATCTATACTTCCTGCCCAGTCTGCATCAGTGTATGCTTGTAGTTTAATAGAATCCATGGTTGGATACTACAAGCCCATTTCCAGTGTTCCTTTGAGGTACCTCAGGATTCTTTTCACTGCCAACACATGAGACTCTTTAGGATCAGCTTGGAATTTGCTAGCAGTACACACAGCTTGCATAAGATCAGGCCTCGATGCCGTAAGGTACAGAAGGCTCCCTATCATCTTCCTATACTCTGTAGGGCTTGTACTCCTTCCCTCCTGATCTTTTGTTAACTTGCAGCCCACTGTCATAGGGGTACTGACAGATCTGCTATCTTCCATGCCAAACCTCTTTGGCATATTTCGTCTGAGAAATAAAGATACCTTCTTCACACTGCTTTATCTGTAATCCAAGAAAGTACGTCATTTCTCCAATCAATGACATCTCAAATTCCTCACTCATCTTCTGTGCAAAATCTTGACATAGTTCAGAGTGATCCCCTCCAAAGATGATGTCATCTACATATATTATGGTTATCAGCTGGCCTTTCTCTGAATTGAACACATATAGGCTATTATCAACCGTTCCTCTTCTGAAGTTCAACCTTCTTAAGTACGCATCCAGCCTGCTGTACCATGCTCTTGGAGCTTGCTTAAGACCATACAAGGCTTTCTTCAGCTTGCACACTTGTGTCTCATCCTCACTGATTTGTACTCCATTGGGTTGTTCAATATACACTTCTTCTTTCAGGAGCCCATTCAGGAAGGCAGATTTCACATCCATCTGATAAACTTTATACCTCTTGTGTGTTGCTAAAGCTAAGAACATTCTAATAGTTTCTAACCTTGCTACTGGTGCAAAAGTTTCATCAACATCTACCCCTTCTATCTAAGTGTAGCCTTTGCAAACCAGCCTGGCCTTGTTCCTCACCACCTTGCCATCTTCATTGTGTTTATTACTAAACACCCACTTTGTTCCTATGACATTCTTATTAGTGGGTCTTGGAACCAGCTCCTATGTATCATTCTTCTTAATTTGATCTAGCTCCTCATTGATAGCTTTGACCCAGGCTTGGTCTTGAATAGCCTCTTCAACAGATTTAGGTTCAACTTGTGAGAGTAGAGCAGTAGCTCCCACCATTCTTCTTCTTGTTGTAACTCCTGCTGATGGGTCACCTATGATCTGATCTCCTCGATGAGCACTGGTCCATGTTTTCTTTGTCCTTCTTCCTTGCACCGTCTTAGTTGTAAGAGGATCTCTTTCTTCATCTTCAGACTCACTCTTCTCTGAGTCTAAACTTACTTCTTGTTTCTTTTCTTCAGGTTGGTCTGATTCTTCATCTACATTGAACAAAGGAGTTGATGCTTTGCAAAACCTTGGAGGACCAATGACAAGGGCAAGATCAAAGAAAATAAAGGAAGCTCTCAACAACTTGTTGTGTGACATTTACTATCAGGAAATTACTAGGTACGAGTTAAGGATGATGGAGGCTTCACCAGGGCTTGCAAATGTGTCATCTATGGAGGAATTTGAGAACCATGGCCTTGGGAAGGAAGTTGGATTTGGGAGCCCATGTTTAGGCATTTAAATGGATTATTTTCATGGGTTATATTGTTATGTAGTGGGTTGAACGAATTTCCTTAATAAGCCTATCTTATTAGCAAGGGTTTTTGTGTAAACACAAATGTTGTTTTCATCATCATTTATTGTAAATTTGTCATTTAAATAAAAGGAGAAATCTTGTTATGAAAAATCGAATAGACAGTCTCACTACTCAAAAATTGAACTATTGAATACTTAAAAGGAAAGGTGTGTGAACATGCTTTGTTCCAATGAAAGTAATGTTTTGAGAAGACACAAACATGCTTATATCTATTGAGTGCTTGAATTCATGAATAATGAGAACATCTTTTCCTTTCTAACTAACTAAGGTTCTTCTTTCATTGCAAGCATTCATTCACACAAAATATGAATCAAAAATGGTAATCTAGACCAATCACACCAATTTTTGAAGAAATTCAATGGATATAAGGTACTAAAGATTTACAAACAAGCTTTTTGCTATGATTAGAATGTTTTGTGTAGACACAAATGTTAATTTCATCATCATTTTGTGTAAATTTGTCCTTCCAATGAAAAAAAAAATTCTTGTTATGAAAAATTGGCTTAGGAATTAAACCATTCAATACTTGAAATTGATTAATGACTCATTTTACTTGATGGAATTCAATGGATTTAGTGTACCAAAGATGTACAAATGAGTTTGTTGCAATAAATATAATGTTTATTAAGGACACTAAAGTTAATTTTGAGATCATTTTGTGTGAATGAGTCCTTACAATGAAGGAAGGAGCCTTGTTAGCTAGAAATGAAGAGATGGTCTCACTTAGGAATTGAAACACTCAATACATATTTTAAAAGGTAATCTCGACCAAATACACCCCTTGTTTTTATGAAATTCAATGAATTTAGAGTACCAAAGATGTACAAATGTTAATTTTGCCATCAATTTTTTGTAAATTTGTCCTTCCAATGAAAAGAGAAGTCTTGTTATGAAAAATTGAAGAGGCAATCTCAATGTTCAAGAGTTAAACCACTTAGTTCTTGTAAGGAAAGCTAATAAAGATCAATGACTCATTTTACTTGATAGAATTCAATGGGTACAAAGTACCAAAGGTGTACAAATGTGCTTGTTTCAATGATTATATTATTTTATGTAGACACAAACATGCTTCTATGTTTCAGAATTTTCAATTCTTGAATAATGAGACTCTACCATCATTTCTAACTAACAAAGCTCTTTTTTTCATTAGAAGCACTCATTTACACAAAATGTGTATAAGAAATGGTAATCTACATAAATCACACCAATTTTTGTTGGAATTTAGTGGATTTAGTGTACCAAATATGTACAAACAACCTTGTTGCAATGAATATAATGTTTGTTGTTGACACAAAAGTCAATTACAAGATCATTTTATGTGAATGAGTCCTTGTAATAAAGGAACAAGAACAAGTCTTGTTTGCTAGAAATGAAGAGATGGTCTCATTTAGCAATTGAAAAGCTTAATACATATTTGAAAGGTAATCTAGACCAATCAAACCCTTTTTTTTTTTGATGAAATTCAATGGATTTAGAGTATAAATGATGTACAAACAAGCTTGTTGCAATGAATATAATATTTTAAGTTGACACTAATGGTAATTTCACCATCATTCTATGTAATGTCCTTCCAATGAGAGAAGCCTATTTTCTTAAATTTGTCTTTCCATAAATGTTGGATACATTAATATTCAAATTGTACAAATTACTTTAAAAGACTTCAAAATTGAATAACAATTAGATAAAAAAATGCAATTTCTTAAATTAATTTTTTATTCAAATAAGGCTTGTTTTCTAATTGGTAAATTTAGAGTATCTCATGAGAATAACCAAGAATTAATCTAAGACTTGATGTAAGCACAAAAATGTTCATTTTGCTATCAAGAGAACAAAATGCAAGTTAAACTTGTTCCAACTACTGGACCTTTAGCCCAAGCCCAATGACAATTCATGAATTGTCATTTGAAAACTCTAGATGTGTAGTTCTGCATGAATTAAGAACATCAAGAGTCAAGTTTTCCATGATTTGCTATTAGGATAATCCGAAGTCAGGATTAGCATTTAATTGTTAGTTGGGTGGATGGTTAGTATGAAAATAATGAGTTATTGCACCATTTTCCCATGCTTGGGAGGGAGAGTATTCCAAAGCCTTTATTTATAGTTTTCACTTGTATTTATGGATGAGACTTTGGAATTAATTAAACTCTAACCCTAAGGAATTTGAGGATTTTTTCTTCTATGTTTTGTCTCTCTTTGGTGGATTCCATTGAGTGGTGACTAAACCCTAGTATTTATGTATCTCTTGAGTGGATTCCTTAAGAGTGGCAAGTGAAATTAGCCCTATATCTCTAAGGTGATGAAGTTTCTCCTATATCCTTGATGTGAGGTTCTTGTATCAATCTACAAGAGAAAATTTCTTCTCCTATTATTATAGCTAAGGCACAGGAAATAAAGAAAATGACAGAATCACTAGTATGTTTACAAATTCCTACAACCTTCTAAAATAGGAAAGAAAATCATAGAATCATTGGTGTGCTTAGAAATTCCTACTACCTTTTGGAATAGGAATGAACATATCATTGAATTACCATATGAGTTAGATTTTCATGAAAGTCAAATTTCAACAAAGGCTAGACCCATTGCTATAGGCCCTTGGCATTTAGAAATATGTAAAACAGAGATACAAGAACTCCTTAAGAAAGGACTTATTTGGTAAAGTACAAGTCCTTGGAGTTGTCTTGCATTTATGTAGAATTGGAACAAGGCGTTCCTAGATTAGTTATTAATTATAAGCCATTAAATTAGGCATTATAATGGATTAGGTATCCTATACCTAATTAGCTTAATCAACTTTATGAAATCAAGATATTTTCAAAATTTGATATGAAATTTGGTTATTGGCAAGAAAGGGGTTGGATTAGCTACTTTGGCAAGAAAAATGAAGCTATTTTAAAGCAAGATTTGTTTCCTTGGTCACTTCATAGAAAATGGTTCTATCATTTTTATTGATAGATTTATTGAGTTTGACTTAAAATTTTTTAACAAAATTTAAGACAAACAACAATTACAAAGATTTTTGGAATGTTTGAATTATGTTTTAGACTATTATGAGGATTTAGCTTATGAAAGGTTGAATAAAAATCCAATTTTATGGACAAATGAGCATACCTAAGTTGTAAAATAGATAAAATCTAAAGTTAAAGAACTCCCTTGTTTGGCTATACCTCATCTTGATGCCTTTAAAATCATTAAGACAAATGCATCTAACAAAGTTTATGGTAGTATCCTTTAGGCAACACTTATACTCTAAAGAACAACCACTTCACTTTACCTTTGGATTATGAAAAGGCACTAAAGTTAATTGCTCTATGATTGAAAAAGAAATTCTTTCTATAACATTATGCATTCAAAAGTGTTGTTCCTACAGCCTTGTATGGGTTGTAATTGTTGTCAACTAGGTTTAAGTGTGCAAGAAAGTAAAGCCATATGGAAGGGCAAGAAGGTAAAAGCCACATGGAGGGATAAGAACGTAAAAGCCACATGGAAGGACAAGACAGTAAATTCACCGCAAGTAAGCCTTATTAGGGTTTCATGGAGGAGTATATAAAGGCCATTGGAAGACAACAAAGAGAGACGAATCAGCAATTTGAGCAAAACAGCACACAATCGACAATTTGAGTAGAACAACGGTCAGTGAGGAGACAATCCGACTGAACGGTGAAGAGATTTGGCTAGACGGCATGAGACCAGAAAGATCCAGCTAGGATGGTGAAGAGATCCAGCGACGGGGTGAGACCAGAAAGATCCGACTGGGACAGTGAAGAGATTTGGCGACGGCGTGAGACCAGATAGATCCGGCTAGGACAGTGAAGAGATTCGGCGACGGCGTGAGATTAGATAGATCCGGCTAGGACAGTGAAGAGATCCAGTGACAGGGTAAGACCAGAAAGATTCGGCTGCGATGGTGAAGAGATCCGGCGACGGCGTGAGACCAAAAAGATTTGGCAAAATAGGGGCTGGACTGCATGAGACCAAAACAGGGTAGAAACCCAATTCAGCCAACCAAGAGAGATCCGGTCGACGGTGAGAGATCTAGCAGAATAGGGGCTGGATGGAAAAACAGAAACTGACAGTGAGAGAGATCTGGTCGACAGTGAGAGATCCGGCAGAACAGGGGTTGGACGGAAAAACAGAAATGTGAGGCGAGTTGTGAGACAAGAAGATGGGTGAGATCGTGAGACGGTGAAAGTAGGAGCTGTGTGAGACAACCTAAAGAAGGAATTTGGCGAAGCATCGGAAAGAACTCAACATATTTCCAGATTTCTTCAAGAGAGGTTAGAGAGCGTTGCGGTGAACTTCTAAGCGACAGTGAAGCAGCCTTTTAATTCAATAGAGGTAAGACAAGCTAGAAGAAGGGTAGACACAGTAAGTGACACTCTTTGTATTATACTTGCTTAGTATTTGCAATAGTGAAAGGAGCCAGAGGATTAAGACATCCATTGTAACTGAAATTCTCAAGTATAGTGGATAGTCTTGGTAAGGGACAGTCCCTACCACCGTGGATGTACGTCACGTTGATGGAACCACGTAAATCTCATGTGTCCTTAATTTGCTTTACGTTCTATGTTTTGAATTGAGTTATGAATGTAGCTAAAGTATCAGCCAACCCATAACCTAACGAAGGCCTAAACAAGAATATCCAAATTGTCTATTAGGCAAGGTGTCTGAAAGGTGACTTTGGGGACTATTGTGATTGGTAGGTAGCAATAGATCTACCTTAGTTGAGTCTGAGAAAGAGTTCACTTTTAAGAAGAGGTTGAAGTTGTTCACTTACCTACAAATTGCGAATTGTGGTGATACTTATTCACCCTCCCTCTCAATATCACAAACTAGTAGATCTTAGGGAGAAGTCGGGAACTTCAAAAAGTTTGCAAGTGATTTATTACATCTGAAATTTCTTTTAAGAATTGATTACAAAGCTATAAAAGATGTTCTTAGTAATGATGTTAAGAACATATATTGAAACAAATCTTTGCTAAATGGTAATGAATACTATCTGCTTTTGATTTTAGCATTGAGTTTATATAAGGAAATTCCAATTCTCTTCCTAATTTTCTAACTTGTGAATTTTTACAAAGAAAGTTACATGTGCAAATGCCCACTCTTATAGGGGCCATAATCACTAGTAAAGTTGGTTATTTCATTGGTAAAAATGCATCCAAAATTTCAAATTTTGAAGTTGATAAATTTTGTGATAACACTTATTAGCATGCTCTAGACAAAGGGTTAACTTGTCCATTAATTCCAATATATATTGGTTATTTTTGTCCTCTTAAGAACAATTATGCTCAACCTCAACTTAATGAGGTAGCACGCTTTTATCTTAAAGATGAAGTCTATCCTCATATTCATCTTAAAGATTGTTTATATTATCATCAAATTATATGTGAGATAGGATTTGTGGTTATTGAACGCTTTGAAAGGGGTTCTAGAACCTTTTAAATTCACTTTAATTATATAGTTTAAATAATAAATTAGTTAACATTTATAAAAATTCAAAAATAACATTTTTAAATACAAAACACCATATTCTAGTTTTTACTCAAATCAAAGTAAATATTATTTAAATTTATGATAGTTTACTATAATTTTTGAAATTTCTATAAAAAATTATTCTAAATTCACCAAAAAGTTAAATAAATTTTATTTGAATAAAAAAATAAATAATTTAATTAATTACATTTTTTAATCTAATCATTATTCAAATTTAAATTTTTTTTATTGATTTACGTAATTAAATGAATAATTTAGTTAAGATTCATAAAAAGTAAAAAACAATATTTTAAAATATAAAATTCTAAATTTTAATAGTTATTTACATCACTCCAAATATTATTTAAAATTTACAATATTTTATTATAATTTTTGCAATTCTTTAAAAGGTTACTCTAAATTAAAAAAAAAATAAAATAGATTATATTTGAGTGAAAAAATGACATATTTGAGTAATTCATTTTCTATTCTAACTTTTATTCAAATTTAATATTATTTTATATAATTTATGTAATTTAAGTGTTAATTTACCTAATATTTATGAAAAAAAAATGATATTTTTTAATACAAAACTCAAGATTTTAGTAACTGTATAAATTAATTTAAATGTTATTTATATTTAAAGTCTTTTGATATAATTTCTTTAATTTCAATAAAAGGTTACTCAAAATCTATCAACAAGTAAAATAGATCATATTTGCATAAAAAAAATTAATTTAAGTAATTGTATTTTTTATTTTAATCATTATATGTAAATAAGATAAAAAGAAATTAAATTTCAATGATAATTAGAATAAAAAATGCAATGACTTAAATCAATTTTTTTTTAAAATTTAAATATGATTTATTTTATTTTTTGATGATTTGGGAGTAATATTTTAGTAAAATTATAATAAAAGACTTTAAAATTGAATTTGGATTGATTTATATAATTACTTAAATCTATAATTTTGTATTCAAAAATATTGTTTTTTACTTATTCTGAATGTTGAGTAACTTAATATTTAAATTACATAAATTATATAAAAAGAATATTAAATTTGAGTAATATTTATAATATAAAATGCAATTAAATGAAGAGACCATTTCATTTCCTTAAAGTTGAACCATTCAATAATTGCAAGGATAGATAATGAAGATCAATGACTCTTTTGTTTGATGAAATTCATTGGATTTAGGGTTTAAAGTCATAATGTCATTATTCTCACAACTAATTTAATTTTTAGTATACACACCAATTTTAACTTTATAATCGAATTGTTTGAATGAGTCCTTGCAATTGATGGAGAAATTTTGTTAGTAAGAAATGAAGATGGTTTAATTCTCCATGAATTGATCCATTCATTAACTATAAGGAAGGACAATTAAGATCAATCACTTGTTTGCTTAATAGAATTTAATGGATTTAGAGCTTGAAGTCATAATGACATTATTCTTGTGGCTAGTTCCAAGGATATAGGAGAAACTCCATCGCCTTAGAGATATAGGGCTCATTGCACTCCTTACTTAAGAATGAATCCACTTAAGAGATATAAAAATGTTAGGGTGAAGTCACCACTCATTGAAATCCACCATAAAAACACAGAACTTAAACGAAAATTTTTCAACTTCCTTAGGTTAAGAGTTACTTTCTCCATCATTTTGCATAAATTTTTCCTTCCAATACAAAGTCTCGTCTTGAAAAATTGAAGAGATACTCTGATTGTTTATGAATTAAACCATTCAATACCTATAAGAAAAGATAAAAATGATCAACAACTCATTTTACATGATGGAACTCAGTTGGTATAGAGTACCAAAGGTGTGCACATATGCTTGTTCCATTTAACATAATGTTTTGAGTAGACACAAAAATGCTTATATGTATTGAGTCTTTCAATTCCTAAATAATGAGATTGTCTCTTTATTTCTAACTTACAAAGCTCCTTTCATTCAAACACTCTTTTACATAAAAATATGTATAAGAAATGGTAATCTAGACCAATTACACTAGTTTTTGATGGAATGGATGTATTGTAACAAAGATGTACAAATGAGCTTTTTGCAATGGATATAAGGTTTTTTGTTGACAAAAAAGTTAATTACAATATCAGTTTGTGTGAGTGAGTTCTTACAATGAAGGAAAGGGCAGCCATGTTAGCTAGAAATGAAGAGATGGTCTCATTCAGGAAATGAAACTCTCAATATGTATTTGTAAAAGGTAATCTAGACCAATCACACCCTTTTGTGATGTAATTTAATGGGTGCAAAGTACCAAAGGTGTACAGACAAGCATGTTGTAAGGAATATAATGTTTTGTGAAGACAAAAATGTTAATTTCACCATCATTTTATATAAATTTGTCCTTCCAATGAAAAGTGAAGTCTTGACATGGGAAATTAAAAAGACAATCTCTTTGTTCAAGAATTAAACCATTCAATGCTTATAAGGAAAGCAAGCAAAGATCAATGACACATTTTACTTGAGGGAATGCAATGGCTACAATGTACCAAAGGTGTGTAAACATGCTTGTTCCAAGGATAATAATGTTTTATGCAGATACAAACTTGCTTAGACATCCTGAGTTTTTCAATTCTTGAATAATGAGACTATTTCTTCATTTCTAACTAACAATCTTCTTCTTCCATTGCAACCACTCATTTACACAAAATATGTATAAGGATGGGCAATCTAGGCCGATTGCACAATTTTTTGATGAAATTAAATGTATTTAATGAATGAAGGACGTAAAAATGAGCTTGTTATAAGGAATATAATGTTTGTTGTTGACCCTAAAGTTAATTGTAAGAGCTTTTTGTGTAAATGAGTCCTTAAAAAAAAAAAAAAAAGGTGCCTTGTTAGCTAGAAATACAAAGATGATTTAATTCAGGACATGAAACTCTCAGTACATATTTGAAAAGGTAATCTAGGCAAATAACACCTTTTCATGATGAAATTTAATGGATTTATGGTCCCAAAGATTCTTAAGGAGCTTGTTACAATGAATATAATGTTTTGTGTAGACATACCATCATGTAAATTTGTCCTTCCAATGAAAATTAGAGCCTTGTCATGAAAAATTGAAGAGATTGTTTTGTTCTTCAGGAATTAAACCATTCAATACCTATAAGGAAAGCTAATTAAGATCAATGATTCATTTTACTTGATGGAATTCAATGGGCATAGAGTACCGAAGTTGTTCAAACATGCTTGTTCCAATGATTATAATGTTTTGTGTAGACACAAATGTTCTTATATGTATTAAGTGTTTTGATTCTTGAATAATGAGACTAACTCTTCATTGCAAACTAACAAAGCTCTTACTTTCATTGCAAGCACTTATTTACACAAATAATTAAAAAAAAAATGGTAATCTTGGCTAGCCACACCATTTTTTTTTTTATGGAATTCAATGGATTTAGGGCACCAAAGATGTACAAATAATCTTGTTGCAATGAATATAATGTTTTGTGTGGACAAATGGTAATTTCACCATCCTTTCATGTAAGTTTTTCCTTCTAATGAAATGTGACATCTTATCATGAAAAATTGAAGAGTTCATCTCATTGTTCAAGCATTAGGCCTTTCAATACCTATAAGGAAAACTAAAAAAGATCAATGACTCATTTTACTTGATGGAACTCAATGGGTACATAGTATTAAAGGTGTGCAAATGTGCATGCTCCATTGAATATAATGTTTTGAGTGGACACAAACTTGCTTATATGAATTGAATGTTTCAATTCCTAAATAATAAGACTGTCTCTTCATTTCTAGTTAAGAAGGCTCTTTCTTTCATTGCAAGCACTCATTTACACAAAATATGTATAAGAAATGGTAATCTAGATTGATCACACCATTTTTTAATAGAATTCAATGGATTTAGTGTGCAAAGGATGCACAAACAAGCCTATTGCATGTCATTGACACAAAAATTAATTACAAGATCAATTTATGTGAATCAGTCCTTACAATGAAGGAAGGAGGCTTGTTATTTAAAAATTAAAAGATGGCCTTTTTTAGAAAATGAAACTCTCAATATGTATTTGAAAAGGTAATCTAGACCAATCACATCCTTTTTTTTTTGGAAGAAATTCAATGGATTTGGAGTACCAACAAGGTACAATCAAGCTTGTTGCAATGAATATAATGTTTTATGTAGACATAAATGTTAATTTCACTATCATTTTGTGCAAATTTATCCTTTCTGAAGTTTCTGACTTCTCCCTAGGATCTACTAGTTCATGATACTGAGAGGGGGGTGAATCAGTATTACCACAATTCGCAATTCGTAGGTAAGTGAACAACTTCAACCTCTTCTTAAAAGCAAACTCTTTCTCAGACTCGACTAAGGTAGATCTATTGCTACCTACTAATCACAATAGTCCCCAAAGTCACCTTTCAGACACCTTGCCTAGTAGACAATACGGATGTTCTTGTTTAGGTCTTCGTTAGGTTATGAGTTGGCTGATACTTTAGCTGCATTCACAAGTCAATTCAAAACACAGAATGTAAAGCAAATTAAGGACACACGAGATTTACGTGGTTCCGTCAATGTGACGTATATCCACGGTGGTAGGGACTCTCCCTTACCGAGACTATCCACTATACTTGAGAATTCAGGTTACAATGGATGTCTTTAATTCTCTGCTCCTTTCACTGTTGCAATTACTAAGCAAGTACAATACAAAGAGTGTCACTTACTGTGTCTACCCTTCTTCTAGCTTGTCTTGCCTCTATTGAATTGAAAGGCTGCACCATTGCCACTTAAGTTCATTGCAACGCTTTCTAACCTCTCTTAAAGAAGTATGAAAATACGTTGAGTTCAATGCTTCGCCGAATTCCTTCTCTACGTTGTCTCACACAATTCCTACTTTCACCGTTTTACGGTCTCACCCGTCTCCTTGTCTCACGATCTCACTGTTCCACGGCTCGTCTATCCGTTTCTCTCTCTCTTACTGTCCAGCCGGATTTCTCTCTCTTACTGCCGAATTTCTCTCTCTTCCTGCCGGATTTGTCTCACCGTCTGCCGGATTTGTCACCGTCGACTGGATCCCAGTTCTACCGGATCTCTCATCGTCGACCGGATCTCCTTTGTCCCAGCCGGATCTGTCACCGTCCTAGCCAGATCTCCTTCTGCTGTTACTAGATCTCCTTCTGTTGTCGCCGGATCTCCTTCTGTTGTCGGTTGTCTCCTCTTTCTCTCTCGACAGTTGTTCTTTGTTGCCGTCTGTATCTCTCTCTCTTCTATGGCCGTCTGGTTTCTTCTTCTGCCGGTCTGCTTTTCTTTGTCCTGCCGTCCAGCCCCGTCTAGCCGTAACCGGTTTTCTCTCCCGTCGGGTTTCTCTTTTTCTTCTGTCAAGATTACTGTTCACGGCGGCTACTGTTCACGATGCTACTGTTCACTCGATTCATCCGTCGGCTGCACTGTTTACTCTCTTCGTCCTTGTCGGTGGTGTTCTTCCATGTAGGGTTTTTGTATTCTCTTTAGTTGGTCGGTTGTCTAAGTTTTTCTTAATGCTCAATATTGCCGATGCACACTGTTCTTTGTCTTCCAAGACCATTATATACTCTACTCCATGAAACCCTAATAGGGTTTACGCGGCGATTTTACGTTCTTGCCCTTCCGTGTGGTTTTACAGTTTTGCCCTTCCATGTGGGTTTACTTTCTTGCACTCGTAAACCTAGTTGACAACAATTACAACCCATACAAGGCTGTGGGAACAACAATCTCCCCCTTTGTAATTGTTGGCAACACTTATAATAAAAGCCACTATGCAGTAGTTGAAACTCCCCCTAAATATGCACTCTCCTTTCTTACCAGCTCCCCTTGCACTGTTGCTTCTCTCCCCCTTTGCCAATCAATTACAAATTTGAAAAACTCGCAAAGTGAAGATGGAGGATTTACCTGAACTTCAGGCTTGAGGAGGCATTTGCACAGATAGACTCCATCTGTGCTTTTCAAACAGCTCTGTGGACAGAGTTTTAGTTAGAATATCTGAAATTTGATCTCTAGTGCCAACATACTCCAACTGAATTGTACCCTGTTCCACTTGATCTTTGATGAAGTGATACCGGATGTCAATATGCTTGCTTCTCGAATGTTGAACCGGATTCTTGCTGAGATCAATAGCACTTTGATTGTCACAAAGTATACTCACTGGTAATTTCATTTCAACACCCAAGTCTGCCAATTGTCTTAGCATCCATATCACCTGTGTACATGCTACACAAGCAGCCATATACTCAGCCTCAGCTGTGCTCAAAGCAACACTATTTTGCTTTTTATTTAACCATGCAACACACTTTGAACCCAAGTAGAAGCTGCAGCCACTGGTTGATTTTCTATCATCTATACTTCCTGCCCAGTCTGCATCAGTGTATGCTTGTAGTTTAATAGAATCCATGGTTGGATACTACAAGCCCATTTCCAGTGTTCCTTTGAGGTACCTCAGGATTCTTTTCACTGCCAACACATGAGACTCTTTAGGATCAGCTTGGAATTTGCTAGCAGTACACACAGCTTGCATAAGATCAGGCCTCGATGCCGTAAGGTACAGAAGGCTCCCTATCATCTTCCTATACTCTGTAGGGCTTGTACTCCTTCCCTCCTGATCTTTTGTTAACTTGCAGCCCACTGTCATAGGGGGTACTGACAGATCTGCTATCTTCCATGCCAAACCTCTTTGGCATATTTCGTCTGAGAAATAAAGATACCTTCTTCACACTGCTTTATCTGTAATCCAAGAAAGTACGTCATTTCTCCAATCAATGACATCTCAAATTCCTCACTCATCTTCTGTGCAAAATCTTGACATAGTTCAGAGTGATCCCCTCCAAAGATGATGTCATCTACATATATTATGGTTATCAGCTGGCCTTTCTCTGAATTGAACACATATAGGCTATTATCAACCGTTCCTCTTCTGAAGTTCAACCTTCTTAAGTACGCATCCAGCCTGCTGTACCATGCTCTTGGAGCTTGCTTAAGACCATACAAGGCTTTCTTCAGCTTGCACACTTGTGTCTCATCCTCACTGATTTGTACTCCATTGGGTTGTTCAATATACACTTCTTCTTTCAGGAGCCCATTCAGGAAGGCAGATTTCACATCCATCTGATAAACTTTATACCTCTTGTGTGTTGCTAAAGCTAAGAACATTCTAATAGTTTCTAACCTTGCTACTGGTGCAAAAGTTTCATCAACATCTACCCCTTCTATCTAAGTGTAGCCTTTGCAAACCAGCCTGGCCTTGTTCCTCACCACCTTGCCATCTTCATTGTGTTTATTACTAAACACCCACTTTGTTCCTATGACATTCTTATTAGTGGGTCTTGGAACCAGCTCCTCATTGATAGCTTTGACCCAGGCTTGGTCTTGAATAGCCTCTTCAACAGATTTAGGTTCAACTTGTGAGAGTAGAGCAGTAGCTCCCACCATTCTTCTTCTTGTTGTAACTCCTGCTGATGGGTCACCTATGATCTGATCTCCTCGATGAGCACTGGTCCATGTTTTCTTTGTCCTTCTTCCTTGCACCGTCTTAGTTGTAAGAGGATCTCTTTCTTCATCTTCAGACTCACTCTTCTCTGAGTCTAAACTTACTTCTTGTTTCTTTTCTTCAGGTTGGTCTGATTCTTCATCTACATTGAACAAAGGAGTTGATGCTTTGCAAAACCTTGGAGGACCAATGACAAGGGCAAGATCAAAGAAAATAAAGGAAGCTCTCAACAACTTGTTGTGTGACATTTACTATCAGGAAATTACTAGGTACGAGTTAAGGATGATGGAGGCTTCACCAGGGCTTGCAAATGTGTCATCTATGGAGGAATTTGAGAACCATGGCCTTGGGAAGGAAGTTGGATTTGGGAGCCCATGTTTAGGCATTTAAATGGATTATTTTCATGGGTTATATTGTTATGTAGTGGGTTGAACGAATTTCCTTAATAAGCCTATCTTATTAGCAAGGGTTTTTGGGGGTTAGCATATAAAAGGGGCAGAAAGGGTGGCTGGAGGTGGCACCAATGAATTTCCTTAATAAGCCCATCTTATTAGCTAGGGTTTTTTGGGGTTAGCATATAAAAGGGGCAGAAAGGGTAGCTGGAGGTAGTACCCATTTTCATGAATGTATGAGCTATTTTCTCTGGTTCTTTGAGAACTAATTATGAACTTTCATACTTGACTATGTTGGTTCAATAGACTTATCTTCTTTAACGTTGTTGTTGTTAGGAGTGGCGTCTGAATCTTATAGTTCTGGTTCTTGGTTTTTTATAATCATTGGGTCAGAACACCAAATCCCTTAACCTTTATTAGAACGATCTATACCAATATTGGTGTTGGGTTTCGTTTACATATAATCAGAGTTCATATCATTTGGAATCAAAGCCTTGGCTCTAACTCTCGTTAGTTATACCTTTGTTATCATCTATTTCATGTATTCTTCATTGTTGGATGAATAATCAAAAAAAAAAAAACAAAATCATGTATTTCTTGGGTTTCCTTTCTTATATTTGTTTTTTCTACAGAAATACCCATTAGTTAACTAAAAAAAAAAAAAAAAACTGGCTTTATTGCTCAATTGGTCATTTACTTAATTATATTTGATAATTGATTGTTATCTGATTGCACTGCTCATATCATTGAATTCCTTAACATTCTGTTTGCTTTATTACCCATCTTCTTAATCTTGTCACTTATCTAAAGAGGTAGGTATAGGATTGATATATTCAAGTTTTGTTTGTTCTGAATTTAGTTTGCTTGGAACTATTGAAAGAGCTCTTAGAGTCTTGCAATTCATTGTGTGAAACACGAGAGTTGAGGACTACTATAGTTGAGTGGAGAGCAAACACGCAAGGGAGTAAGTTTTGTGAGGTATATTCTTTATTTACTAACAATCTTGCATATCCAATGTCTAATGCTAAGGAAGGCAGTTTCCCACATGGAGAGGAGGAAATAGTTGTTCCAGATTTCAAATTACTTATGAAATCCTTAAAGTAGATGTTTGATAGGATTGACCAATTGTTTTGGGAAGTTTGAGACAAGATGGATAAAATAGAAGGGGAATCGAGTGTCAATCCTAAAAGGGCAGCTGCAAGGGTCATGAAGGAGCAATTTGAACATGACTTTGGTGAAGATGGTGATGGTTATTATAATGACGATGATAATGCTAGTAAAAACTTCAAAGGTGGATTTAGAGGAGGACGTGGTAATAGGAATGGTAGAGGAGTAAAAGGCAATGGAAATATTTATGATAGGTACAATGGAAGTTGGGATAACAGAAGTAGAGTGGAGGAAGGAGTAGGCAAGAATCTTAATAGTATTAAAATGAAAATGCCTTCTTTCCAAGGGAAAGCTGACCCTGATGTCTATTTGGATTGGGAATGAGGGGTAGAATTAATATATGAGTGCCACAACTTCTCTGAGGACAAGATAGTGAAGTTAGCTGTGGCAGAGTTCACCAATTATGTTGTAGTATGGTGGGACTAGCAAGTTACCACTAGGAGAAGAAATTTTGAGAGAATCGTAGAAACTTGGAATGAGTTGAAGATTGTGATGAGAAGGAGATTTGTTCCTAGCTCTTATTATAAGGATTTGCATAGCAAGTTGCAGAGCCTTACGCAAGGTTCCAAGAGTGTGGAAGAGTACCATAAGGAGATGGAAATTGCTATGGTTAGGGCAAATGTAATGGAGGATAGGGAGGCAACCATGGCTAGGTTCCTCCAAAGGTTGAATAGAAGCATAGCTGATGTGGTAGAACTGCATCACTATGTAGAGCTTGAAGACATGGTACACATTGCCATGAAAGTTGAGAGGCAACCTAAGGGAAGGAGCACTTTTAGAAATAATCAAAACTTAGGTTCATCTTTTTGGAAGTCAAACTAGGGGAAGAAGGAAGAGAAGATGACTTCTAAGTTTAAAACCAATTCACATAGACCCAAGACTAGTGGGGGCAGCATGGAAAGGGGCAAATTTGAAGAAAAACTTGAGGGCACCCAAGGAAAAACTAGAGACATCAAATGCTTTAGATGTTTGGGTAAGGGTCATGTGGCTTCACAATGTCCTAACAAGGGAACCATGTACCTTAAGGAGAATGGTGACTATGTGTCTGGCAGTGATGCTAGTCATGAAAACCAAATGCCGCCACTAGAGGATGCTAGTGATGTTGATGAACGGATAGAGTATCCAGAGCATGGTGGAAGGCTTTTAGTAGCAAGGAGAGCCTTTAGTGTGCAAGTTAAGGAGGAGGATGATGTTGAGATGCAGTGGGAAAATATTTTCCATACTTGATGTTTGGTTCAAGATAAACTCTGTTGCTTGATCATCGATGGAGGTAGTTGCACTAATGTAACAAGTACAAAGTTGGTGGAAAAATTGAACTTGTCTATAACCAAACATCCTAGGCCATATAATTTGCAATGGTTAAATGATAGTGGAGTGGGGAAAGTGACTAAACAAGTTGTGGTTCCATTTTCCATTGGTAGATATAAGGAAGAGTTGTTTTGTGATGTTGTACCTATGTAGGCCGGGCATTTGTTATTGGGCCATCCTTGGCAATTTGATAGAAAAGTTTTGCATGATGGTTACAAGAACCACTATTCTTTCACCAAGGATGGAAAACCATTTACTCTTGTTCCTCCAAAACAGGTGTATGAAGACCAAGTGAGACTTTATGAAAGTGAGCAAAAGAGGAGTGAAAAGAAAGAGAGAGTCGAGAGAAGAGAAGGTGAAGAGAGGAAAACAAGGTAAACATATTTAAGAGTGCTAAGTACAAGAGTGGTCAGGTTCATAAGAGTGAAGATGAAAGAAAATAAGTGAGTGTGTTTGCAAAAGGAGTAGATGTTAGGGTTGCCTTCCAAGCTAGGCAACAAATGATCTTGATCCTTTACAAGGATTCTTATTTCTCTAACACTAACCTTGATTCATCTTTGCATAGTGCTATTTCATCCTTGTTGCATTCTTTAGTGAGAAGTTGAGTGGGGCAACATTGAATTATCCAACTTATGATAAAGAAATGTATGCACTTGTTAGGACTTTAGAAATATGGTAGCATTACCTTTGAACCAAGGAGTTTGTAATTCATACTGATCATGAGTCTTTAAAATACTTGAAGGGGCAAGGTAAATTGAATAGGAGACATGCAAAATGGGTTGAGTTTATTGAAACTTTTCCTTATGTAATTCAATACAAATCAGGTAAGAAAAATGTTGTTGCTGACACATTGTCACATAGGTACATATTGATTAACACTTTGAGCATTAAGTTGCTGGGGTTTGAACACATTATTGATTTGTATGCTAATGATGCTGACTTTAGTAATGTATATGCTACATGTGAGAAAGTTGCCTTTGGTAAGTTCTATAGACATGAGGGGTATTTGTTTAGAGTAAATAAGCTTTGTATTCCTCAAGGGTCTATGAGAGTATTACTTGTGAGAGAAGCTCATGGGGGTGGTTTAATGGGATACTTTGGTATTCAAAAGACTTTTGATGTTTTAAATGAACATTTCTTTTGGCCACATATGAAAAAGGATGTTGAAAGAGTCTGTGTCAAGTGTATTACCTGTAGACAAGCTAAGTCTAGAGTTTTGCCTTATGGTAAGTATATGCCTTTAGAAATTCCTTGTGAACCTTGGACCAACATTTTTATGGATTTTATTCTTGGATTACCTAGGTCCAAGAAGGGTTGAGATTGTATTCTTGTTGTAGTTGATAGGTTTTCAAAGATGGCACATTTCATTGCTTGCACCAAAATGGATGATGCCACACACATTGTAGACTTAGTTTTTAGAGAGATTGTTCACCTACATGGAGTGTCGAAGAGTATTGTATCCAATCGTGATGCAAAATTTTTGAGCCATTTTTGGAAGACATTATGGGGTAAGCTTGGAACAAGGTTGTTGTTTTCTATAACTTGCCATCCATAAATCGATGGACAGACTGAGGTAGTAAATTGAACTCTAGGTGCATTATTGTGTGCTGTTATTGGTAAGAACTCTAGAACTTAGGAGGAATGTTTGCCTTTTGTGGAATTTTCCTATAATTGTGTTATTCATAGTGCTACAAGTTATTCTCCTTTCGAGCTTGTTTATGGTTTTAATCCATTATCTCCTTTGGATTTAGCATCATTGCCTATACAGGACAAGGTTAATTTAGATGGGAAAAAGAAGGCTGAAGTGGTTAGGCAACTTCATGAGAAAGCTAGGCTTAACATTGAGAGAAAAAGCAAATAATATGAAACATAAGGCAACAAAGGTCATAGGCATATCACTTTTGAACCTGGTGATTGGGTTTGGGTACATTTGGGGAAGGATAGATTTCCTATGCAAAGGAAATCAAAGTTGCAACCAAGGGGAGATGGTCCTTTTCAAGTGGTGCAAGAGTCAATGATAATGCATATAAACTTGACTTGCTAGGTGAGTATAATGTAAGTGCAACATTTAATGTTTCTGACCTTTCTCCTTTTCTCTTTGATGATGTAGGTGCTAATTTGAGGACAAATCATTTTGAGGAGAGCAGGAATGATGGAAGCCATATTGTACCAGCTCAAATCAACAAGGGAGTTGATGCTTTGTAAAACCTTGGAGGACCAATGACAAGGGCAAGGTCAAAGAAAATAAAGGAAGCTCTCAACAATTTGTTATGCGACATTTACCATCAAGAAGTTGCTAGGTACAAGTTAGGGATGATGGAGGCTTCACCATGGCCTTGGGAAGGATGTTGGATTTGGGAGCCTATGTTTGGGCATTTAAATGGATTATTTTCATGGGCTATATTATTATGTAGTGGGTTGAACAAATTTCCTTAATAAGCTCATCTTATTAGCTAGGGTTTTTAGGGGTACGAATTTCCTTAATAAGCCCATCTTATTAGCTAGGGTTTTAGGGGTATGAATTTCCTTAATAAACCCATCTTATTAGCTAGGGTTTTTGGGGGATAGCATATAAAAAAGGCAGAAAGGGTGGCTGGAGGCAGAATGGGTTTTTGATGAATGTATGAGCTATTTTCTCTAATTCTTTGAGAACTAATTCTGAACTTTCATACTTGAGTGTGTTGGTTCAATAGACTTATCTCCCTCAACGTTGTTGTTGTTAGGAGTGGCATCTGAATCTTATAGTTTTGGTTCTTGGTTGTTTATAACCATTGGGTCAGAACTCTAAATCCCTTAACCTTTGTTAGAACGATCCTATACCAATATTAGTGTTGGGTTTCGTTTACATATAATTAGAGTTCGTATCACTTATGTTTCATATTGTTTGGTTTTTCTCTCAATGTTAAGCCTAGCTTTCTCATGAAGTAGCCTAACCACTTCAGCCTTCTTTTTTCCATCTAAATTAACCTTGTCCTATATAGGCAATGGTACTAAATCCAAAGGAGATAATGGATTAAAGTTATAAACAAGCTCAAAAGGAGAATAACCTGTAGCATTATGAATAACATGATTATAGGCAAACTCCACAAAAGGCAAACATTCCTCCCAGGTTCTAAAGTTCTTACCAATAACAGTACGTAACAATGTACCAAGAGTTTGATTTACTACCTCAGTCTGTCCATCAGTTTGTGGATGGCAAGTTGTAGAAAACAACAACCTTGTTCCAAGCTTACCCCACAATGTCTTCCAAAAATGGCTCAAAAATTTTGCATCATGATTGGATACAATATTCTTCAGCACTCCATGTAGGCGAACAATCTCTCTAAAATCTAAGTTTGCAACATGTGTGGCATCATCCGTTTTGGTGCAAGCAATGAAATGTGCCATCTTTGAAAACCTGTCAATTTTTCCACCAACTTTGTACTTGTTACATTAGTGCAACTACCTCCATCAATGATCAAGCAACAGAGTTTATCTTGAACCATACATTAAGTATGGAAAATATTTTCCCACTGCATCTCAACATCATCCTCTTCCTTAACCTGCACACTAAAGGCTCTCCTTGCTACTAAAAGCCTTCCACCATGCTCTGGATACTCTATCCCTTCATCAACATCACTAGCATCCTTTAGTGGCAGCATTTGGTTTTCATCACTAGCATCATTGCCAGACACATAGTCACCATTCTCCTTAAGGTACATGGTTCTCTTGTTAGGACATTGTGAAGCCACATGACTCCTACCTAGACATCTAAAGCATTTGACGTCTCTAGTTTTTCCTTGGGTGCCCTCAAGTTTTTCTTCAAATTTGCCCCTTTCTAGTCTGCTCCCACTAGTCTTGGGTCTATGTGAATTGGTTTTAAGCTTAAAAGTCATCTTTTCTTCCTTCTTCCCCTAGTTTGACTTCCAAAAAGATGAACCTAAGTTCTAATTATTTCTAGAAGTGCTCCTTCCCTTAAGTTGCCTCTCAACTTTCATGACAATGTGTACCATGTCTTCAAGCTCTACATAGTGATGCAGTTCTACCACATCAGCTATGCTTCTATTTAACCCTTGGAGGAACCTAGCCATGGTTGCCTCCCTATCCTGCATTATATTTGCCCTAACCATAGTAATTTCCATCTCCTTGTGGTACTCTTCCACACTCTTGGAACCTTGCATAAGGCTCTGCAACTTGTTATACAAATCCCTATAATAAGAGCTAGGAACAAATCTCCTTCTAATCATAGTCTTCAACTCATTCCAAGTTTTTATGGTTCTCTCAAAATTTCTTCTCCTAGTGGTAACTTGCTAGTCCCACCATACTATAGCATAATTAGTGAACTCTACCATAGCTAACTTCACTTTCTTCTCCTCAGAGAAGTTGTGGCACTCATATATTAATTTTATCCCTCGTTCCCAATCCAAATAGACATCAGGGTCAGCTTTCCCTTAGAAAGAAGGTAATTTCATGTTAACACTATTAAGATTCTTGCCTACTCCTTCCTCCACTCTATTTCTGTTATCCCAACCTTCATTGTACCTATCATAAATATTTCCATTGCCTCTTACTCCTCTACCATTCCTATTACCATGTCCTCCTCTAAATCCACCTCTGAAGTTTCTACTAGCATTATCATCGTCATTATAATAACCATCACCATCTTCACCAAAGTCATGTTCAAATTGCTCCTTCATGACCCTCCCAGCTTGCCTCTTAGGATTGACACTCAATTCCCCTTCTATTTTATCCATCCTGTCTCAAACTTCCCAAAACAATTGGTCAATCCTATCAAACATCTGCTCTAAGGATTTCATAAGTAATTTGAAATCTGGAACAACTATTTCCTCCTTTTCATGTGGGAAATTGCCTTCTTTAAAGAATATACCTCACAAAACTTACTCCCTTGCGTGTTTGCTCTCCACTCAACTATAGTAGTCCTCAACTCTCATGTTTCACATAATGAATTGCAAGACTCTAAGAGCTCTTTCAATAGTTCCAAGCAAACTAAATTCAGAACAAACAAAACTTGAATATATCAATCCTAGTCCTACCTCTTCAGAGAAGTGACAAGATCAAGAAGATGGGCAATAAAGCAAATAGAATGTCAAGGAATTCAATGATATGAGCAGTGCAATTGGATAACAATCAATTATCGAATATAATTGAGTAAATGACCAATTGAGTAATGAAGCTAGTTTTTTTTTTTTTTTGGTTAACTAATGGGTATTTTTCTAGAAAAGGAACAAATAGTAGAAGGCAACCTAAGAAATACACAATTTTTTTTTTCGTCAACTAATGGGTATTTCTGTAGAAGAAACAAATATCAGAAAGGAAACCCAAGAAATACATGATTTTGTTTTTTTTTTTTTTGATTAATCAACCAACAATGAAGAATACATGAAATAGATGATAACAAAGGTATAACTAACTTGAGTTAGAGTCAAGGCTTTGATACAAAATGATACGAACTTTGATTATATGTAAATAGAGCCCAACACAAATGTTGGTATAGGATTGTTCTAACAAAGGTTAAGGGATTTGGAGTTCTGACCCAATGATTATAAACAACCAAGAACCAAAACTATAAGATTCAGACGCCACTCCTAACAACAACAACGTTGAAGAAGATAAGTCTATTGAACCAACATACTCAAGTATGAAAGTTCATAATTAGTTCTCAAGGAACTAGAAAATAGCTCATACATTCATGAAAATGGGTTCTACCTCCAGCCACCCTTTCTGCCCCTTTTATATGCTAACTCCCCAAAACCCTGGCTAATGAGATGGGCTGATTAAGGAAATTCGTTGGTGCCGCCTCCAGCCACCCTTTCTGCCCCTTTTATATGCTAACCCCCAAAAACCCTTGCTAATAAGATGGGTTTATTAAGGAAATTCATTTAACCCACTACATAACAATATAACCCATGAAAATAATCCATTTAAATGCCCAAACATGGGCTCCCAAATCCAACTTCCTTCCCAAGGCCATGGTTCTCAAATTCCTCCATAAATGACACATTTGCAAGCCCTGGTGAAGCCTCCATCATCCTTAACTCGTACCTAGTAACTTCTTAAGAGTAAATGTTGCACAACAAGTTGTTGAGAGCTTCCTTTATTTTCTTTGACCTTGCCCTTGCCCTTATCATTGGTCCTCCAAGGTTTTGCAAAGCATCAACTCCCTTGTTGATATGAGCTGGTACAATATGGCTTCCATTAGTAAGGGCATGCTAGTCACAATGATTATAATATTTGGTGTAGACACAAAAGTTACTTCCATGTCCATTTTGTGTAAATGATTCCTTTGAAAGAAAGGAGAAACCTTGTTAATAGATAAAGAAGACGCCATCTTATTCTTTAGGTAAATTTAAACATTCAATACCTTTAGGAACTAATAGTGTATGGACATACTAATTGCAAGTTATAGACACAAAAGTTAATTTGAGGATTATTTTATATGAATGAGTGCTTAAAATGAAAGAAGAATTCTTATCTGCAAGAAATAAAGTGACAATCTAATTCTTTTTGGATTAATCCATTAAATACTTGTTAGAAAAGCTAATTTAAATAAATGACTCATTTGTTTGATAAAATTCAATGTATTTAGAGTACTCAAGGTGTAAGCATGTGCAAATCACAATAAATATAATGTATGGAGTAAACTAATCTATTAAATACCTTACAAAAAAGGGAGAAACATTATTAGTAAAATTACATTGATGCTCTAAACATTTAGGAATTAAACCATTCAATATGCATAAGAAAAAGTAATAATATCAATGACTTGTTTGTTTAATGGAATTCAATGAGATTTGAAAGTCAAAGGTGTAAGAACGAGCTTATCATGATGAATATAATATTTGGTCGAGAGTCAAAAGTTAATTTCACTATCATTTTACATGAGCGAGTCCTTACAATGATTAGATAAAACTTGTTAGCAAGAAATGAAGCGATGGTTTAAAGTTAAAAGAATTGAATGATTCACAACCTCTAATAAAATTTAATTAAGAATAATGACACATTTATTTAAAAGAATTTGAAAGATTTAAAGTATGAAATTTCTAATGATAGCTTGTCACGTTAGATATAAATTAAATCAAGAATTATGGCACCTTTATTTAAAAGAATTCAAAGGATTTGGTGTATGAAATTTTTAATGATAGTTTGTCATGTTAGATATAATGCATGCTGTAGGTGCAAAAGTTAATTTAATGATCATTTTGTGTGAATGAGTCTTTGCAACAAAAGGAGAAACATTGTTAATAGGAAATGAATGATAGACTTATTTTTTAGGAATTAAACCATTCATATAAGAAAAGCTAATTGAGGTCAATAACTCCATTATTTCATTGAATTCAATGCTTTAAAAGTGACAAAGGTATAAGGGTTTGCTTGTCATAATGAAGATAATGTTTGTTTATCTTATACACAAGATATTTTCAGGATTATTTTGTGCAAATGAGTCCTTGCAACAAAAGGAGAAACTTTATTGTAAATAAATGAAGTGATGCTCTTATTATTATGGAATTGAACCATATAATACCAATAAGAAAAGCTAATTAAGAGTAATGTCCCCTTTGTTTGATAAAATCAATAGATTTAAAGTAAAGGCTTAAGGATGTGCTTATAGGAATGAATATAATGTTTGTTGTTGAAATAAAATTTATTTCATGATCACATTGTGTAAATGAGTCATTACAATGATAGGAGAAAACTTATTAATAAGAAAAGAAGTGACAATCTAATCCAATAGGAATTTAACTATTCAATATTTGTGAGGGAAGTTAATCAAGATCAATGACTCTTTTCTTTGATGGAATTCAAAGAATTCAAAGTGCCAAAGTTTTAAGGGTGGTCTTGTCACATTAAATATAAAGTGTGGTGTAGACACACAACTTAATATCATGATCATTTTGTGTGAACAAGTCATTACAATGATAAGAGAAACTTTGTTAGCAAGAAATGAAGGGGTAGACTTTTTTTTCATTTTGGAATTAAACCATTCAATACCTATATGAAAAGCCAATCAACATCAATAACTCCTTTATATTTAATGGATTCAAAATGCTAAAGTTGTAAGGATGACCTGGTTGCAATGAATATTACTTTATGTGTGAATGAGTCCTTGTAACAAAGGGAGAAACCTTGTTAGCAAGAAATGAAGTGATAATCTTATGCTTCAAGAATTAATCCATTCAATACCTATACGATAAAGTAATTATGATTAGTGATTCCTTTGTTTGTTGGAATTCAATCGATTCAAAGTGCTAGAGGTGTAACAAAGTGTTTGCCACAATGAATGTAATGGTTGGTGAAGATACAAAAGCTAATATCATGAAAATTATGTGAATGAACTCTTGAAATAAAAAGCAATACCTTGTTAGTACACAATAATGTGACTATCTAATCCTTCAAGAATTGAATCATTCTTTATTAATAATAAAAGCTAATCAAATTTACTAACTCATATGCTTGATGGAATTCAATGGGTTTAGAGTACCAAGGGAGTAAAAACATACATTTTGCAATAAATATATTGTTGAGCATAAAATCAAAAGTTAGTTTCATAATTATTTAGTGTGAATGAGTCTATGCAATTATAAGAGAAACCTTATTAATAAAAAGTGATGGTCAAATCCTTCTAGAAGTAAATCATTCAATACTTCTAAAAATTGCTAACCAATATCAATGACACTTGCTTGATGGAAGGCAACAAATTCAAAATACCAAAGGATAAGAACATGCTAGTTGCAATGAATATATTGTTTGGTGAGACACAAAAATTAATTTCATGATCATTTTGAGTGAACGAGTTCTTATAATGATAAGAAAAAATAATTTTACTAAGAAATGAAGTAATGATCTAATCATTTAAGAATTAAACCATTCAAAACTTATAAGAAAAGCTAATCAAGATCAATGACTCATTTGTTTGATAGAATTTAATGGATTTAAAGAGCCAATGTTGTAAAGAGGGCTTAGTCACAAGGAATATATAATATGTGCTATAGACACCAAAGTTAATTTCATTATCATTTAGTGTTAAAAAGTCTTTGGAAGAAATGATGAAACCTTGTTAATAGGAAATAAAGGGACAATCTCATCTTTTAGGAATGTAGCCATTCAATACCTATAAGAAAAGCTAATCAAATTTATTGACTTTTTTGTTTGATGAAATTTAATCAACCTATGGGCTATGTGTTGATCTACACAAATCTAGATTATTAAAAGTCATTGGACTGCTCCCACTTAGCCATACCATTGCCCATCTCTGACAACTAAGACTAGTCCAAGAAGGGGTTTTAGCCTCTAATTTGTCTTTCTTCACCAGTGACACACCTGTTTTGATCCTTAACATTGTTGTTCCTCCATCTTAAGCCTACTACTCCATCAAATGTCCATTTTGGTGTCACTACCAATCCATCATGCAATGTTATCTAATGGAACTTGTATTGTTGGAGTTACTATCCTTAGCCCTACTATCCATAATCTCAAGCATCCTTTTGACATTGACTAAGTGTCTGCTGAAGCCAGCCACCAACAATGTTTCATTTCTTTTAGTCAAAAATAAAGTTAAAAAAAGGTTAGAAAAAATCTTATTAATATATTATTTTAGCATTGGTTCTCAATTTCTTAAAGTTAAAAAATAAAAAATAAAAGTTAGTTAGTTATTTTTTAGTCTTTTCTAAAAGAGAAACAAAAAACAATAGACAATGTGGAAAAAGATAAAAAAAGAAGAAAAAAATGGCTTATTCTTCAAAAAAGCATATTTGGTGTGCTGAGCTTAGCTTGTAAAGCCCTCTAGCATATATTTATGAACTTGTTTTTATTCTCAACCAAGTTAAATATTTCTTGTCAATTGTAAAGCAATTGTGTTTCAAAACTAGTTGCTCTACATCCCTTAATGAAAGCATTGGTTGATAATCAACTCTTTCAATATCCCAATGTTGATGTCATAGTTGCAATTACTTCATGCCTTAGTGAGATTATAAGGATAACTACTTCTAACATTCTTTGATATGATGATTTAATAAACGATGTATTTTAGTTGATGGTTTACTTTCAAACATTTAGATGACTACACTAGTTGCTTATATGGCAAACATAGTTCAATTCTTAAATTTCTTAGAAGGGTACAACCATATTATATGATGTTAAATTTTGAATAAGATGCATTAATAGTTGAAATGTTCGAAAATTTTCTTAAAACTTTTAGAGAATATCATCCATAGGAAGTGATTATTTTTATAGGAAAATTATGACCATTTTGCTAAAGGAAAGTGTAGAAATCTCTTCTAAGTTGATAACTTTGCTATTTAATAGTGAGATGAAGAGCAATATTGTTGCTCAAGAATTAGGGGTGAACATCCATACTAATTGTTCTTCTAAAGTTTCACATTATCCTTCTCTTCTTATTAAGGATGTCCTTGAAATATTACAATCAAAATTGTTAGATGAAGTTAATTAGATTATTAATGGGACAACAACATATATGAAGTTGCCTAAACAAGTTGATCTGATGGATGAAAACATGGTCACTACTAAGCTTTCCACATTAGTTAGAGAAAAATTTATGAATGATGGAAATTGATGCAAAAGTTAATTTCATGATCATTTTGTCATAATGAGACATTGTAATGAATGGAGAAACCTTGATGGCAAAAAATGAAGAGACAACCAAATTATTTAGGAATTGAGACACTTAATATGTGTAAGAAAAGCTAATCACATCAATGACTTTGTTGTATGATGAAATGCAATTAATTTAAAGTACTAAAGGTATAAGGATGTGTTTATAATAATGAATCTAATTTTTGGTATAGACACAAAAGTTAATTTTAAAATCATTTTGCATGAATAAGTCCTTGAAAGAAAGGAGAAACTTGGTTATTAAGCAATAAAGTGACAATCTCATCCTTAAGGAATTGAATTAAAGAATACTAGTAAAAAATGCTCACCAAGATCAATGACTCCTTTTTTGAAATGGATGTAGATTTGATGTAGATATAGTAGTTAATTTCATGATTATATTGTGTGTATGCATCCTTACAAAGAAAGGAAAGATCTTGTTTGCAAGAATTACAGTAACTATCCCATCCATGAAGAATCAAACCATTAAATACCTATAAGAAAAGCTAATCAAGACCAATGACTTTTTTGGTTAGTGAAATTTAATGTATTTAGAGTATGAAAGGTGTAAGGATGTACTTCTCAAATTGAATATAATGTTTGATGTAGGCACAAAAGTTAATTTCATAATCATTTTATGCTAATTAGTCATTGCAATGATAGAAGAAACTTGGTTAGTAGGAAAGAAAGTGACATTCTTAACCTTCAAGAATTCAACCATTCAATACCTTTAAGAAAAGTTATTCTAGATTAGTTACTCTTTTGGTTTGATGGGATTCAAAGGATTCAAATTGCCAAAGTTCTAAGGAATTAAATCATTCAATACCTGTAAGAAAAGCTATTCAATTCGAATGGCTCCTTAACTTTAGGGATTTCAATTGATTCAAAGTACTAAAGGTCTAAGGGCATGCTCACTTCAAAGAATATCATGTTTAGTGTAGAGGAAAACATAATTGATTAACATTATAATTGGATTTATGTCACCATAAATTTACCAAATCTAGAATAGTAACCATTATCACATACAATTTGATTATTAAGACTAATCTACTATTATGATTAATTCCAATGACATTTTTGAATTTTATGTATTCTAATGTATCAAATCATAATTCAATGAGTATTTAATCCTTGTTACTAACTCTTAGACAAATTAGAACTTCATAGTTATTATTGCAACAAAGCTAACATTTAGTTGATCAATGATTAACTTATTGGTCAATGAGCTCATCATAAGGGTAATGATCACTGACTAATGGCCATAGGCAATTGACTTTAGTAATTGTAAAGTCATTGGTTATTATGTTAATTGATATTTGTACTAGAAATAGTGTCTAGAGTAACCTAATTGCTAATAGATTTAGTACCCATTACTCATTTTTCCTATAATATACAAAATATTGAAACCATTTAGTAACCAAATGGTCAGTTATTTATGGCAATTACTTAATAAATGAATATTGTTTGTAAATGAGTAACCAATCTAGAGTAACAACAACATTAACTAATGTAAATAGATCATATTCTTGGTTATAATCATTTTCATCTAGTTCTAATTTACTTAAAACAAATTAGTCAACCCAAGTAACCCCAAATTTTAGTATGATTCATTGGCTTTACATAGAACAAATCTTATTCTGCCATTATCTAGTACTAGATCCTTTATGTCAATCTTATTTAAATGGTCTAATTACCATTTGTTAATATCTCTACATTGGATTATTAACTATCTAATCACTATGATTGGATCATACGTGGTTAATGATGACAACATTATCCCATTGACCCTATTACATTCATATTACAATCATAAACCAAATAATAAAAGATGTTAACATAACCTTATTAACATTAACTTATCATTAACTAACTTAATCAAATGAATTGTGTAAAAGGTTAGATTTTAATAAAATTAGACATTTAATAAAAGAATTGATAAAAGATAATTACAAAAAATTACTAATTTTACAAACATTTTGAATTAACTATAATGTAAACTTAAGTTAATTAGAATCCTTTGATGGATTGACTAATAAATAACTAGATTGAAATGTTAATAATAATAGAGTCCATAAATTTGTAAAGGTAAGGTATAATTTGAATAACAACCTAATAGATATTTTTGGTTAATGATTACTTACAAAGTCTTTTATTGATCAAATTATGCTATAAATATATTAATGACTATAGGGTTAAATGATTGTAATGATTAATTACATAGATTTGGTAAATGATTGGTTAATGTTAATCCAAAATTAAGTGACATTTAAGTGTAAGTCTAGCCAATCATTTAAATAAATGATATTAAAACAAACTTATTACAATTATAATTAATAGTATGAATGACCATTAAGTTTAAATTTAAATGGTAATGTTACTTTTAGTTTATACCAAAAAAAAGTGACCATTTAGATGCATTTGGGTAAGTAATCTCAATGGTTACTCTTTTTAACCAATGACTATTGGTATAGAGTAATGTTAATGAATTCAATGATAAAATTTGGTTTGGTCACTTAATATTACTATACCTAGTTAATTTTTTTAAACATCATTTATTACCATTTGTAGAAATCTTCCTATCAATAAATACCCAATAGTTACCCTAATATAAATTTTAGGATCTCTAAACCTAATTTGTGACCCTAATTTTAGATTATATGACATTGGTAACCTAAAGATTAAATGTTAACCATTTAGATTGTCTAATATAAACTCAATCAATTAGAATTTAATAAATGTTGTAATCATTAGTTACTTAAATGGTTACATTTACAACACATTGTAAATGGTGGCTACTTATTATTAGTAACCAATTTTTAAAATATTTCAAAAATGTCTCCGTCATAATGTTTGTTCATTAATCCAATTGTAAGTATGCTCAATTAATTACTCAAGAAATTAAATGTTATTCAAATAGGTACAATAATTTACTCGATCATAGTAGGGTAATACTATACTGGTCATGAATCCTAACCTACATGTAATGATTGATGGGATATTCTACTAAGACAATTGAATTTGGTAAGAATGATTTGTAACATTGGTTAGATAATAGCATTGGTAACTGTTAGTTGCTCAATCATTATTTGGGTTACAATAGTTGCTCATCTATTACTATCATTTACCTAGATTAAATCAGCTGATTACCTATGATGTCAATCCATTAAAATGTTTTAATTTGGTACTCCAACTTACAAGTAACCATATTCAACCCATAATCAATTACCTCTTGATTATCAAATTATCATTTCAGTAATTTTTCTAAATAGACCCATATAATCTATGGTTACTAATAATAGTCACCAAAAAATAATGGTAAAACAATTATGAATTTGATTACCTTTAAATTCAATTTTGGAATTCTTAACCCAATTTGATATATTGGGTCTACATAATGGTTCTACCTTATGATCATGCATTATTTAATATGGTAATAACCTCATTTGAGTAATTGTTATACAACTGGAATCTACATTGGTTAGATTTAGTAGCCATTTGTATTTTCATTAAATGATCTTTAATGCTAGATGTAGTACCATTTACAAAAATCCCATATTAGATCTAGTAATTAGTTACTAAATGGGGTATGTACAATTGCATTGGTAATTTAGACTTAAAATAATATTACATCAATAATTTATTAAATTGATTTTGAATTATCTTAAGTCAAATACTTGATTTGGGTAATAAGATTTGATTAATAGGTTATTAAATTTGTAGAAATGTTTTAGAGAGATTACAAACCAAATGGTGACCTATATTTTCATTAAAATAATTTGAGTCAAGTTGTCAATTCAAGGTAATTTGGTTAATTACATTTGGTTATTCATTTGGAACCAATCCCCATTATTATTAGCAAAGGTTGTTATTGATCCCTATTATAATCTTAAAAGGTTTCCTAGGTTATATTTGACATAGAAAAATTGAAGTTCCTAACTTCACCCTAGGATCTACTAGTCTGTAATACTAAGAGGGGGGTGAATCAGTATCACACCCCTTAAAAACAAATTTGATAATTTAAGCCAAAATGAACTCTTTCCCAGATTCAACTTAGGTAGATCTATTGTTACCTGCTGATCACAATAGTCCCCAAAATTACCTTTCAGACACCTTGCCTATTAGACGAATCGGTTGTTCTTGACTAGGTCTTCTTTTAGGTTATGGGTTTGATGATTCTTTAGCTGTGTACACAACTCAATTCAAAACACAGAATGTAAATTCAAAGTAAGGACACGAGAGATTTACGTGGTTCCGTCAATGTGACGTACTCCACGGTGGTAGGGATTCTTCCTCTACTGAGACAATCCACTATACTTGAGAATACCAGTGTGGTATCCCCTATGATTACAATGGATGTCTTAATCTTCTACTCCTTTCACTATTACAAATACAAAGCAATCACAATATAAAGAGTGTCACTTACTGTGTCTACCCTTCTTCTAGCTTATGTTGCCTCTGTTTGATTTGAATAGGCTGCTTCACTACCGCTTGGAAGATCACCAAAACACTCTCTAACCTCTCTTGAAGAAATCTGAAAATTAGTTGAGTTCTCTCAAATGCTTCACCGAATTTCTTCTCTAGGTTGTCTCACCCAACTCCTGGTCTCACGGTCTCACGGTCTCTCCCGTCTTCCGGTCTCACTGTCTCACCGTCTCACCGTCTCACCTGGTCTGGTCTCACCCATTTTCTGGTCTCACCGATTCTGGGTCTCACGGTGTGTTCTGATGTCACACGTTTCACCCTTTTCTGGTCTCACCATCTCACTTGGTCTAGTCTCACCCGTTTTCTGGTCTCACCAATTCTGGGTCTCACGGTGTGTTCTGATGTCACACATTTCACCCTTTTCTGGTCTCACCAATTCTGGTCTTCCGGTGTGTTCTGGTGTTACCCGTTTCACCCTTTTCTGGTCTCACCAATTCTGGTCTTTTGGTGTGTTCTGGTGTCACCCGTTTCACCCTTTTCTGATCTCACCAATTTTGGTCTTTCAGTGTATTCTGGTGTCACCCGTTTCACCCTTTTCTAGTCTCACCAATTTTGGTCTTCCAGTGTGTTCTAGTGTCACCCATTTCACCCTTTTCTAGTCTCACCAATTCTGGTCTTCCGGTGTGTTTTGGTGTCACCCGTTTCACCTTTTTCTGGTCTCACCAATTCTAGTCTTTTGGTGTGTTCTGGTGTCACCCGTTTCTCCCTTTTCTGGTCTCACCAATTCTGGTCTTCTGGTGTGTTCTGGTGTCACTTGTTTCACCTTTTTCTGGTCTCACCAATTCTGGTCTTCCGGTGTGTTCTGGTGTCACCCGTTTCACCGTTTTTTGGTCTCACCAATTCTAGTCTTCTGGTGTGTTCTGGTGTCACCTGTTTCACCCTTTTTTGGTGTTACCAATTATGGTCTTTCGGTGTGTTCTAGTGTCACCCATTTTACCCTTTTCTGGTCTCACCAATTTTGGTCTTCCGGTGTGTTCTGGTGTCACCCGTTTCACCCTTTTCTGGTCTCACCAATTCTGGTCTTCCGGTGTGTTCTGGTGTCACCTGTTTCACCCTTTTCTGGTCTTTCAGTGTGTTCTGGTGTCACCCATTTCACCCTTTTCTGATCTCACCAATTCTGGTCTTTCGGTGTGTTCTTGTGTCACCCGTTTCACCCTTTTCTAGTCTCACGCCTCACCTGGTCTCATGGTGTTTCACCCTTTTCTCGTCCCCCACGTTTCTGGCCTATTTTTCACCGTCACACGTTTCTGGTCTGCTCACACCGTTGCACGTTTCCAAAAGAGATAAGTCTTGGTTTATATACTCCCTTCTATGAAAACCCTAGTAGGGCTTACTATAGCTACGGCGAATTTCCTTTCTTGCCCCTTTATGTGGCTTCATATTACTGTTCCATTCAAAATTTAGCATTATCCTCCTTCTTAATTAATTTTTCCTGCCCTTTTCTTTCTACTAAAAACTCATCTCTTGAATGCTCGAATGAGCCACTTCTACTTGCACACTTAAATCTAGTTGACAACAATTATAACCCATACAAGGCTGTGGGAACAACAATCTCCCCCTTTGTAATTGTTGGCAATACTCACAACAAAAGCCATTATGCAGTAATCCAGAAGCAGATGGATTACAACTCCCCCTAAATATGCACTTCCCTTTCCTTAACAGCTCCCTCTGCATTGTTGCTTCTCTCCCCATTTACCAACCAATTACAAATTTGAAAAACCCATAAAGTAGAGATGGAGGATTCACCTGAACTTCAAGCTTAAGGAGGCATTTGCACAGACAAACTCATTCTATGCTTTTCAAACAACTCTATGGACAGAGGTTTAGTTAGAATATCTGAGATTTGATATTTAGTGCCGACATACTCCAACTGAATCGTGCCCTCTTCCACTTGATCCTTGATAAAGTGATACCAGATGTCAAAATGCTTGCTCCTTGAATGTTGAACTAGATTCTTGCTGAGATCAATTGCACTTTGATTATCACAAAGTACACTCACTGGTAACTTCACTTCAACACCCAAATCTGCCAATTGTCTTTGCATCCATATCACTTGAGTACATGCTGCACAAGCAGCCATGTACTCAGCCTTAGCTGTGCTCAAAGCAATACTGTTTTGCTTTCTACTTAACCATGCAACACATTTTGAACCCAAGTAGAAGCTACAGCCACTAGTTGATTTTTTGTCATCTGTACTTCCTGCCCAGTCTGCATCAGTGTATGCTTGAAGTTTTACAGAATCCATGGTAGGATACCACAAACCCATTTCCAGTGTCCCTTTGAGGTATCTTAGGATTCTTTTCACTGCCAACACATGAGATTCCTTAGGATTAGCTTGGAATCTGCTGGCGATGCACACAGCTTGCGAGAGATCAGGCCTTGATGCTGTAAGGTATAGAAGGCTCCCTATCATCTTCCTATATTCTGTAGGGCTTGTACTCCTTCCTTGCTGATCTTTTGTTAACTTATAGCCAACTGTCATAGGAGTGCTGATAGGTCTGCTATCCTCCATGCCAAACTTTTTTAGCATCTCTTTGGCCTATTTTGTCTGAGAAATAAAAATACCTTCTTCACACTGTTTTATCTATAATCCAAGAAAGTAAGTCATTTCTCCAATCAATGACATCTCAAAATCCTCACTCATCTTCTGTGCAAATTCTTGGCATAGCTCAGAGTGATACCCTCCAAAGATGATGTCATTT
Source organism: Rhizophora apiculata (assembly GCA_037832385.1). Lineage (NCBI taxonomy): Eukaryota > Viridiplantae > Streptophyta > Magnoliopsida > Malpighiales > Rhizophoraceae > Rhizophora > Rhizophora apiculata. The sequence continues at coordinate 13,132,961 of CM075432.1, read as the reverse complement.
ACATATACTATGGTTATCAATTGACCTTTCTCTGAGTTGAACACATATAGGTTATTATCAACTATTCTTCTTTTGAAGTTCAACCTTCACAAATACGCATCTAGCCTGCTGTACCATGCTCTTGGGGCTTGTTTAAGGCCATACAAGGCTTTCTTCAACTTGCACATATGTGTTTCATCCTTACTGATTTGTACTCCATTAGGTTGTTCAATATACACTTCTTCTTTCAGGAGCCCATTCAGAAAGGCTAATTTCACTTCCATTTGGTAAACTTTATACCTCTTATGTGCTACCAAAGCTAAGAACATTCTGATAGTTTCCAACCTTGCTACTAGTGCAAAAGTTTCATCAACATCTACTCCTTCTTTCTGAGTGTAGCCTTTGCAAACCAACCTAGCCTTGTTCCTCACCACCTTGCCATCTTCATTGTGTTTATTTCTAAACACCCATTTTGTTCTTATGACATTCTTATTAGTGGGTCTTGGAACCAGCTCCCATGTTTCATTCTTCTCGATTTGATCTAGCTCCTCATTGATGGCTTTGACCCAGGCTTTGTCCTGTACAGCCTCTTCAACAAATTGAGGTTCAACTTGTGAGAGTAAAGCAGTAGCTCCCACAATTCTTCTTCTTGTTGTAACTCCCACTGATGGGTCACCTATAATCTAATTTCCTTGATGAGCACTGGTCCATATTTTCTTTGTTTTTCTCTCTTGCACAGTCTTAGCTGTAAGAGAATCTCTTTCTTCATCTTCAGACTCACTCTTCTCTGAGTCTGAACTTACTTCTTTTCCCTCTTCTTCATGTTGGTTTGATTCTTCATCTATCTTGAAGTCATCTTCTTCACTGTCCTCAGCTTCTCCATTATGCATTGTTTTTCAATTTTCATCTATTCTCACATCATTGAAAGTGACCACTTTTCCCAGTTTATGCAGAAAAACTCTATAACCTTTTGTCTTTGTTGAGTATCCCACAAAGATGCCTTCATCTGACCTAGCGTGGAATTTTCCCAAGTTTTGCTCCTTGTTATTCACAAAACATGGGCTGCCAAAGATTCTAAAATACTTGGTTGTTGTCTTCTTCCCACTCTATAGCTCATATGAAGTCTTATCAATATTGGGCCTTAGTGAAACTCTGTTCAGTAGGTGCATGGCTGTAAATGTTGCTTCTGTCTAAAATCTTGTGTGAAGCTTGGATTTCAGTAGTAAAGTTCTTGCCATTTCAACCACAGCTCTATTTTTCCTCTCTACCACCCTGTTTTGTTAAGGTGTTCTTGCTGCTGCCATCTGATGGTGAATTCCATGCTTCTCAAGGTAATCTTCAAAAGCTTCATTTGTGAATTCAGTGCCTTGATCCAACCTTAATACTTTGATCTTCTTTCCACTCTCATTTTCAGCCAATCTTCTGTATCTCTTGAAGCATTTCAAGACTTCTGACTTGTGTTTGAGGTGCATGATGTAGGTTCTTCTAGAATAATCATCAACAAACAAGATGAAGTACCTTTCACCATTCAACCCTTTTGTTCTCATCAGCCCACATAAATCAGTATGTACAATGTCAAGCATTACTTCAGAACTAAACTCTTTGGTCTTATACTGCTTTCTGACATGTTTTCCTTTAGAGTATGCTGAGCAGACATACTCCCTCTCCCTCTCTCTCTTGAGGTTTGGAATGTCTCTGATTGCATGAGTAGTGGTTAGCTTCCTCATGTTCTTCTGTGTTAAGTGTCCCAGCCTCCTATGTCAGAGTTGATTTTCTTCTTCTTTTATAAGTAAACAGCTACTTGTCTTGTCCTCATCAATCACATATAAATTTCCAGCTGTTCTCTTCCTGGCTGCAACAGTATTTCTTTACTCTTTACTTGGCAACCTGCTTTTATGAATATCACTTTATGGTCTTCATTGCATAGTTAGCTGACAGATGCTAGATTGTATCTGGGTCCTTCAACGTGCAAAACATCTTCCAGCTTTCCTTTTCCAATATTTACTGACCCTTAACCACTGATGTTGAGTGAATCATCATTACCAAACTTGACTCTGCTTTCTCTTGACTTATTCAGCTTTGATAACTTACTCTTATCTCCTGTCATGTGTGAAGTGCATCCATTATCAAGGATCCATTACTTATCCTTGTAGTCAGCCTTTAGTGCAATTTCATCTATATTAGCCTCCTCCCTTTTAGTTCTATATTCCTTCTTTTGAACTGACTTAAAGATAGCTTTCTCTTTTTTCTCAGCTTTAACTGTACCAGTTGGTTTTACTATGTCATTGAGTGCTTTCTCTTGCTTAGGGAGAAGTGTCATGCATCTCTTGGCATTATGGCCATCCTACCTGCACCTTTCACACTATTCCAAGTCTGCCAATATAGCAAACTTGTTCTTTGAAACCACTGGTTTGGGCTTCCACCAACAAACCTTATTAGTGTGTCCTTGCTTTTTATAGTATGTGCAAGAACTCATGACAGGTGTTTTCCTCTGAATTTTGTATTGTCTCCCCCTGTATGCAGCATCAGATCTTCTCAAGTTGGAGACATATACTGGCCTTCTCTACCAACATTTACTTGCCTTATGACCCCAAACTTCACAATAAAGACAGTAACCTTGAAACTGCCTCTTCTTGGGTCTAATCATAGCTTGTTTTTTTTTGTTCACTACTTGCTGTGTAGGCAAGGTTTCTGGCTTCTTTGTTTATGTGGCTTTCATTTCAGTTACCTTCTTCTCCTTCTTCTGTTTAGTCGTAGCCCTTTGCTGGCTAACTTTCCTTTCTTCATTTTTGTTTGCAACCCTAGGTTGCTTCTTCAAATCTTTTTTATTTTCAGCCTTCACTGTTTCTAACTAATCAGTCTTTTCTTTCTGAAACTTAACCTTCTCTTTCAACTTTTGTGGCAAAGTCTCATTATCTTTAGGCAATGCAGCCTCAGATTGCTGCACTTTCTCTTCATTCTTCTTTTCTCTTGCAGAGCTTGTTTCTCCTACCACTTCAAGCTTCTGCAAGTTCTCTTCACTCTTTTTGAGTTGTTGCTGAAGTCTCAGCAACTCTATCTCTATTTCTTCAATTGTTGAAGTCCTTGAGCTAAGCTCCAGAGTAAGGTCTTCACATATTTTGATCTGATCTTCAAATCTTCTCTTTAAATCAATATGTTCAGCCCTTATTTCATCCTTTTGACTTTCTGCTTCCTCAATCTTTACTTCAACTTGTTTTATATGGGCCTCCAACCTTCTTATGGTTCTGCCCCTTCTGATTATCTCCTTTAAAGCTGCTTCTAACTCAACTTCAAGATCTGGTTCTTCTTCATCAATCTCCTCTACCTCTTTAGAGGTTGAACTACCATATCGAGTTGATGCCATAAAGGCATGCTCATCTGATGAGTTTACATCTTCCTCCTCATCGGCTTCTTTTGTCTGGCTCACATAACTCTTGAATGAGCCTCTCTTCTTCTTCTGTGGGTTAGCAATCTTCTTGCTAGACTTCCTTGACTTGGATGATGGTCTTCTCCATTTTGAATTCTACTCATCATCACCATCCTCATCTTCATCATTAAGTTTCACTTTGCACTGAGAAGCAAAGTGTCCAGTCTGCCTACAATGATAACATCTCAAGGACAACTGTCCTTTTCCCTTCTTAGACCCCTTTTTGAATTACCTTGTGAAGTAAGCCAACACTTCACCTTCACTTTCTTCCTCATCATCATCATCATCATCCTCAGTGGATGATTCTTCCTCTTCTCTTATCTTCAAGTGTCTCATAGCTTTGAAAGCTGCCTCCTTTGATAGCTTTGATGTTGAGGAGCTTTTAGTTGACTTTATTCTCATCTCATATGCAATAAGATTGCACTGGAGATCATGCAGTGACATAGAATTGAGATCTCTACTCTCCTCTATGGCTGCCACCTTTGAGGCAAACCTCTCAGGTTGAATTCTCAAAATTTTCTTCACAATAGATGAGTCCTTCTTGTTCTTCCCATGACTTCTAAGGTCGTTTATAGCATCAATAACCCTGGTGAAAAACTCTTGGACTGTCTCATTCTTCTGCATTCTGAGGGATTTATATCTCTCCTTAAAAACTTGAAGCTTGGCCTCCTTCATTCTGCCATCACCTTCATAGACCTTCTGCAATCTGTCCCATATCTCCTTAGCAAATTTGCAGTCCATAACTTTAGCATATTCAGCATCTGTCAATGTTGAAATGATGACATTTGAGGCCTTCCCATTAATCTCAAACTGTCTTAATTCCTCTGGGGTTGGATCTTTACCTTCTTTTGGAGGCTCAAAACCCTCCTGTATAGATTTCACCAGGTTCATGCCCATGGTTGCAAATACCACCTGCATTCTCACCCTCCACATATGGTAGTTGGATCCATTAAAGATTGGAACCTTCTTACTATAAGTAGTGCTAGTGCTGGTACTGGCATCCATTTCTCAGTATACTAAACAAGTTAAAACTTCTGAAACCCTTCAAACTAGTACACCAAGTTGTTAAGCTTCAAACTGGTGAACTAGGCTCTAATACCAATTGAAGTTCCCAACTTCACTCTAAGATCTACTAGTCTGTGATACTGAGAGGGGGGGTGAATCAGTATCACACCCCTTAAAAAAAACTTCTGATAATTTAAGCCAAAATGAACTCTTTCCCTGATTCAACTAAGGTAGATCTATTGTTACCTACTGATCACAATAGTCCCCAAAGTTACCTTTTAGACACCTTGCCTATTAGACGAATTGGTTGTTCTTGACTAGGTCTTCTTTTAAGTTATGGGTTTGATGATTCTTTAGCTATATTCACAACTCAATTCAAAACACAGAATGTAAATTCAAAGCAAGGACACGAGCGATTTACGTGGTTCTGTCGATGTAACGTACTCCATGGTTGTAGGGATTCTTCCTCTACCGAGACAATCCACTATACTTGAGAACACCAGTGTGGTATCCCCTATGATTACAATGGATGTCTTAATCTTCTACTCCTTTCACTATTACAAATACAAAGCAATCACAATATAAAGAGTGTCACTTACTGTGTCTACCCTTCTTCTAACTTGTATTGCCTCTGTTTGATTTGAATAGGCTGCTTCACTATCGCTTGGAAGATCACCAAAACACTTTCTAAACTCTCTTGAAGAAATCTAAAATTTTGTTGAGTTCTCTCAAATGCTTCACCGAATTTCTTCTTTAGGTTGTCTCACCTAACTCCTGGTCTCATCATCTCATGGTCTCATCCGTCTACTGGTCTCACCGTCTCATCGTCTCACCGTCTTGCCCGTTTTCTGGTCTCACTATTTCACTTGGTCTGGTCTTACCCACTTTCTGGTCTCACCGTCTCACTTGGTCTGGTCTCACCCATTTTCTGGTCTCACCGATTCTAGGTCTCACGGTGTGTTCTGATGTCACACGTTTCACCCTTTTCTGGTCTCACCAATTCTGGTCTTCCGATGTGTTCTGGTGTCACCCGTTTCACCCTTTTCTGGTCTTACCAATTCTGGTCTTTTAGTGTGTTTTGGTGTCACCCGTTTCACCGTTTTCTGATCTCACCAATTCTAGTCTTTCGGTGTATTCTGGTGTCACCCGTTTCACCCTTTTCTGGTCTCACCAATTCTGGTCTTCTGGTGTGTTCTGGTGTCACCTGTTTCACCCTTTTCTGGTCTCACCAATTCTAGTCTTCCAGTGTGTTCTGGTGTCACCCGTTTCACCCTTTTTTCATCTCACCAATTCTGGTCTTTCGATATGTTCTGGTGTCACCCGTTTCACCCTTTTCTGGTCTCACACCTCACCTGGTCTCATAGTGTTTCACCCTTTTCTTGTCTCCCACGTTTCTGGTCTGTTTTTCACTGCCGCACGTTTCTGGTCTGCTCTCACCGTCGCACGTTTCTGGTCTACTCACACTGTCACACGTTTCTGGTCTGCTCACACCGTCGCACGTTTCTGGGTCTGGTCTCACATCTCTGATTTCCTTTCTTACAGTGGTTCCACCAATTCTGGTCTGCTCTTACCGATTCTGATATGCTCTATTTCACTATTTTTCAGGTGATGTTTCCAAAAGAGATATGTCTTGGTTTATATACTCCCTTCTATGAAAACCCTAGTAAGGCTTGCTGTAGCTGTGGCAGATTTCCTTTTTTGCCCCTCCATGTGGCTTCATATTACTGTTCCATTCAAAATTCAGCATTATCCTCCTTCTTAATTTAATTTTCTTACCCTTTTTTTTCTACTGAAAACTCATCCCTTGAATGCTTGAATGAGCCACTTCTGCTTGCACACTTAAATCTGGTTGATAATAATTACAACCCATAGAAGGCTATGGGAACAACAAAAATATTACAACATTAGTTGAGGTTGTTTGGTAGTACAGTCATGAATTACCCTCAAATAGCATATTTTTTTGATATTCATTGAACAATCAAACCAAATGCATAAACCCATATTTCATGTCAATTAATTTAAATTAATGGACATTTATGGTCACGAAATGTAATTCAATAATTTTGAATGTAGTAAATTCATCAAATTTGACACGATTAATCAATTTATTAATTATTGATTTATCACTAATATGACATTAATTATTAAAATCTAAAGTTTTTTTATTAAACATGTCAACTATTGTTGGTTATTTCCTAGACAAATGAATTACCTTTAGTAATGGATAACAATTTAAGTAATTCATTTGATATGATTAACCAAATCAATCTATAATATCCATACTTTATCCCATTGGTTGTTATTGAACCCATATAATCCAAGATGGTCATTTAATAAATTTTGGGATCAAATTCTCAATGAAAATTACAGTAAACAAATAATAACATTGATTAATGGATAAGATTAATTTAACTCCATCAACAATAGGTTATTAATCACCAACATTAGTAACATATCCTAATGGAAAATTCATCAAATGTTTACCAAATGTCAAATAATGTTGAATAAATATTATTACTATATTAATTGTTTGGACTAACTTACCAGCTGATGAGGTTAAATTACTTGATAGTGAATAACAATTGAGTAACTTTGTATTAACATGAATTGCTACTAATACATGAATTCAAATAATATTAGATTGGTTGATCTATCTAGTGAATATCACTCAATATTCATTATCAAGTTATATTATTCATATATAGTTCAAATTCATCTTAGCCACATGAATTTAAGTAACATCAATTTCGTTAAATGACATTTGGATTAATTTGAATAAAATAAAATATAACATTTGTAACCCCATATTCAACATTCATATCTTTTTACATAATCATATACAAATATGATTTAATTTGGATTTTGGTGCAAACATTTCGTTTGAATTAAAAAATGTATTTAGATTATAATGGATTTAAGTAATTATATTTTCTAATTTAACTGTTAATACCCAATGAGATTACATAAAGATTTATGTAAATCTTTTCAAACCAAATGTTATTTAAATTTGATTCAACCTGAAGTCTTTTTACATGAGACCTAATTCATTTAGTAATTTTAGAATTACTCATTATATTAAATGTTTCAAAAGTTTTTAAACTGGTGAATTTTACTAATTTGAGTAAAAGTAATAGTTACTTACCAATGTAACATAGGTTGTCTCTATGGTAAATCAACATTAAAATTATCAATAAATGTAACTGGTTATTAAGTAATCAAATTGAATAGTTACTAATTTAAATATTAACCATACATATAACCATGAATGTTGGTAATGAATTTGAGTCCCCATAAACTTGAATAGTATCTTCGAACCCATTAAATAACATTTGATTACCTAAATAGAGTAATCCCTTATTAGAAAGTTTTTTTTTTTTATCCTATTACTGAATGACCATATTAGTTAACTACATTTGTTAATCTCCAAAGATTGATCATTAGTTACCATAATCTCCAATATTCAAAAATTGACTATATCATTTAAGTAATACATGAAATTGAGTCTAGATTTCATTTAATAGTATCTCCTAAATGACATCTTTAACCTAATATTACTCAATTGTAAAATAAACAAAATGTTACTATTTAGTTGAGATTTAAATGACTAGTCATTCACCAATAACCAAGATTGTGAATAAATTACTTGATTCCTATTTATTGGTTTTACTATAATTGCAATTAAACCCCAAATCCATGTTAAATATTTAAATAGTGAAGGTTGAAATCATTAATATATCACTAATAGATTTTTAGGTTATCTTTTACTAAATAACAAGTAAATCTTACTAATTGGTTACATAACTTACATATTAATTAGTAACTAGGTGTTAAATAAGCTCAAAATGTTTTTTTCTTTAGTTATATGGACTCATTCAAACAAATTGATCATGAAATTAACTTTTGTGTCTATACAAAATACTATATTCATTGCAATGAACATGTCTTAATCCTCATTATCTTTTCTTTTAGCTATTGAATGGTTTAAATCTTAAAGAAGAGACCATCCATTCATTTCTTACCAACAATTTCTCCTTTCATTATAAGGACTTGTTACACATAATAATCATGAAATTAGCCTTTATGTTCACACCACACATTAACTTCATTACAACAAGGCTATCCTTAAGACTTTAACACTCTAAATCCCTTGAATTCAATTAAACAAGAGTCACTGATCTTGATTTTCTGTTCTTACAAGTATTGAATGTTTAATTCCTAAAAGATTAAATCGTCACATCATTTCTTGGTAACATGATATCTCCTATCATTCCAAGGTCTCATTGATATGAAATGGTTATCAAATGAACCATTTTGCCAACACCACACATTATATACATTGTGATAAGGCTATCCTTACAACTTTGGTCCTTTGAATGCATTAAATTTCATCAAGGTATAAAGTAATGGATTTGGATTAGTTTTTCCTCGTATTGAATGGTTTAATTCTTGAAGAAGTAAATTGTCACTTCATTTCTTACTAACATGGATTCTCCAATTGTTATGAGGACCAATTTACATAATATGATCATGAAATTAACTTTAACGTCTATACCAAACATTGTATTCATTGTGACAAGCACATCTCAGCCATCTTGGTGATATATTTTTTATGACTTTGTGAGCATTGCTCTTGCAAAATAGGTGTAAAGGTCATAAAAAACCATTTTCTATTTAGCACATTTTTAGAAGAGTAAAATAACTCTTTAGCTTGTTCTTTAACTTTATTATAGGTAGTAAGAAATAGATATTCTAGTCTTCATCATAATAACTAATATCAAATAAAGAGGGAGATTTAGGTCTTGAGGTAGGATATGGTGGTTCACTAACCATAAAGGTAGAAATAGAGGGAGGAAAGTCAATGTTATATTATGGTTGACTAAATTGTTCCCTTGTCCTTCTAATCCCATCTGACTTTGTTAATAGAATAGAAGAAGTAAAGTATCTACATGGTTTTAAGGTCTTTTCCTCTTTCAAGGTTAGCCTCACACTTTTATAAAGCAAGTCAAGTTTTAACATCTCCATCTTGATATTCAATAACTTCTTCAAGTTGTCAATTACCTATTTAACAGGTTTGACTACCTTTTCTAAAGTCCATTTTTTAGGTAACTTAACCTAATCCCATGTTATGGTTCTAGGAACTATAGCATTAGCTCTAAATCTCTTAGTTAGAAAAAGGGTAGTAGTTCCTTTATCAGCATACCTAGAAGGTATTTCTTTTATACCAAGAAATATGGTGTTTATAACCTTATAATGGATTTTATAAATAAAAATCAAAGTTTTAGATGTAGGAATCATATCAAATCTATTTGTTTTAATATCTAGGCATAAAGCATGCATTAAATTACGATCTAATAATGATAACGTAAAGTGGATTTTATAAAAGTTTTCTATATGATAAAAGTTTACATTGATAATATTAGGAGTTGAGAGAAGGAGACAAAATCTTCTTCTCTTCTTATCTTCATCTTCTTCTTCTCACCTCTTTTGTAAAATTTTTCTTTCACACAAGTAAACAAACAAGCAAGTAATAGTTCTTTAACAACAAACTAGCAACAATACTAGTTTATAAACCTTTTGAATATATGTAAAATTATCAATAGCACCCATCTCAGCAATATATTTTTATGACTTTGATACCATTGCTCCTCCTGAGTAGGAGTAAAAGTCATAAAAAAAACTATGTTCTTTTTAGCTTAATTTCTGAAGGGTAGAATAACTCTTTATCTTTGTCCTTAACCTTATTATAGGTTTTAAGTACATAGATTCTCCAATCTTCATCATGATAACCCATATTAGATAAAGAGGGAGATCTAGGTCTTGAAGCATGATGTAGTGGTTTATTAACCATAAAAGTAGAAGTAAAGGGAAAAAAGTCAACTTTATGTTGTGGTTGATTAACTTATTCCCTTTTTCTTCTAATTCCATCTAATTCTACTAGTGGAATAGAAGAAATAAAGTATCTACTTGGTTTTAAATCTTAAAGATCTTTTTGAGGTTTAACCTCATATTTCTTTGTAGAGCAAATCCAATTTCGACATCTTCAACTTAATATTTAATAACTTCTTCTAATTGTCAATCAACTTATTTAACAAGTTTGATGACTTTCTCTAAAGTTCAATTTTCTAGTAATTTAACTTGATCCCATACCATAACATATGTTTAGATCTATTAGTTAGAAACAAAGTGGTAGTTCATTTATTAGCATATTTAGAAGGCATTTCTTTTATACTAGGAACTATGGTGTTCATAACCTTATAATGGATTCTATATATAAGAACCAAATTTTCAAATGTATACATTATATCGAGTCCTTTTATTTTAATATCTAGATACAAAGCATGCATTAAATTAGGATCTCATAATGATAACATAAAATTAGGAAAACATATGAATCATATTCCTTCACTTAAACTTGATTTAATTACTCATAATAAAGAGTTGTGATAATTGTTATGACCTTTTATCCCAATCATAAATTGTTGTTGAGTTATTTAAACCCAATCTAATAACTAGTTTTAATGCTAACTAAACCATCCTAATATAGATGAATTTATACTTTTGCTAATAAGAGCAAATAAGCTTATGATAATAGGAAAAAATCATTATAACCTTGAGCTAAAGGTAAAGCTTCTTCAATAATTTTAATAATATAATCACATTTTGAGAAGAAACTTTCCTATTTATAAACATGGGAAGGAAAGGAAGAAGGCAAAGTCAAATTTTGTAAATAATTATTATCTAAATGTTCACTTACAATAATTTCTTTATTTTTATTACTTAAACTACTATTACTATTACAACTAGAAAGTCATCATGGTTTTTGGTGATCCACCAACTCATGATATCATTATCAACAAATTTGCACCTAATGTTCTAAATGCCAACCCTAACTACACAAGCAAATAATGGCAACATGATTTAGGTTTCAATCACAAGTTTAAATTAGTCACCTAATACCCTTAAGGCTTTGATACCATTCCTTTCACACAAGCAAAGAAAGAAGCAAGTAATAGATCTTTAACAACAAACAAGCAACAGTACTAAACAATTGTTAACAAAACTAAATCATAGAAAGACAAAACTTTATAGAAATAAGAGCTTTATTCACGAGACATTCCTTTTACCCAGCTTTAAATGAAGGAGCCTTGTTTGCTAGAAATGAGGAGAATGTCCCATTATTCAAGATTTTAAACCTTCAATATGAATAAAAAAAGCTAATTAAGATCAATCAAAGCTTTGTTTGATGGAATTTAATGGTTTAAAGAGCCAAAGATGTGAAAACAAGCTTGTTGTAAAGGGTATAATGTTTCCCATTGACACAAATGTTACTTACGAGATCATTTTGTATGAATGAGTACTTGTAATGAAAGGAGAAGCCATGTCATCAAAAGAAGAAGAGGTAATCTCATTGTTCAAGAATTAAACCATTCAATATTCATAAGGAAAGCTAATCAAGATTAATGACTCACTTACTTGATGGAATTCAATAGGTTTAGAGTGCTAAAGGTGTGCAAACATGCCTGTTCCAATGAATATAATATTTTGTGTAAACACAAAGTTAATTACACCATCATTTGTGTAAATAAGTCCTTTCAACAAAGGAAGGAGTCATGTTGGCTAGAAATGAAGAGAAAATCTCATTATTATTGAATTTTGACATTCAATACATGTTAAAAAGCTAATCAAGACCATTGAAACCTTTTTTTTTTTTTTTGTTTTTGATGAAATTCAATGAATTTAGGATACTAAATGAGCTTCTTGTAGGGAATACAATTTTAGTTGTTCGCAAAAAAGTTAATTATGGGATCATTTTGTGTGAGTAAGTCCTTACAATGAAAAGAGAAGCCTTGTTAACAACAAAATGAAGAGGCAATCTCATTGTTTGAGAATTAAACCATTCAGTACCTATAAGGAAAGCAAATCACCATCAATGACTCATTTACTTGCTATAATTCAATGGATTTAGAGTACCAAAGGTATACAAACATACTTGTTCCAATGAAAAGAATATTTAAAGTAGATACAAAAATTATTTTCATCATCATTTTGTGCAAACAAGTTCTTATAACAAAGGAAGGATCCTTGTTAGTTAGAAATGAAGATACAATCACATTATTTAAGAATTAAAATAGTCTTACATATAGGAAAAGCTAATCTAAACCAATGAAACCTTTTTTTTCTTTTTTATTTATGGAATTCAATGGATTTTACAAATATATGATAAAAGTTTTCTTTATAAAGTATATAGTATATTTATAAAAGTATATTTTATAAAGTGGCTTTATGCAATGGCTTTATAAAAGCATTTTGTCCATTTTGACCCCTTTACAATTCATACAAAACTTTTGAGTCTTACATAATATCATCTTGTTGAGTGAGTTGATTGGAATCTTTTGCTTGATTACTTTCAAGTTGGTCTTTATCGAATTGTAAAATACTAGTCATCATCTCAATTAGCTATTCTCTTCGCACACTCTTGACCAGTGCTCTAACCATTTAAGCTGGAGTCTTGACAGTGGGAGGAGAGGGTCTTACAATGTTGATTCCTAAATTAATAACTCCTTTAGTAGTGTAAACCCCTTTGCCAAAATAGTCAAATTTTTTCCACCATTGAATGTCAATCCTTCAAACAAGCCATGGTACATGCTAAGTACTTTCTCCCAGGATATTAACCTATTTGGAAATGATATTATAGTCCCATTTGATGATCCATGGAACATGATACCAAACAATAAAATTTAAGATTTTATTTTTCAAGTTGGGATTCTTTTCACAAAATTATTCATAAATAGTTTTTACTCTTAAAGGAAGTGTAACAGGATGTAATCCCCATTTAAGGAACCATATTTTAAACCAATTGGGAAATTTAACCTTATCAAGAGGAGATTAATGCGAAGAAACTAACTAGATTTCTTTTGTGGGTTTTTGTAGAATAAAGATCTCTCCTAAGCTTTAATATAGTTAAAATAATTGAATGTTTTAACCTTCCACTAGTTTTTTTAATTCTTTATAGGCTAGCAAATCACTTTGCCATTCATTTGTCTAGAAAGATGATCCTTTTGATTTTAAATTTTGCATATGCCCAATCCTTGGTAGATCCATAACTAGTGCCTCATTCAATTGGTTCAATGACCACTATTCTTGTCTCAAAAAAATCTGCTGATAGTAATAGTAATCTTTCATTATGGTATGAGGATATATGTTATCATTTAAATAGAATCTTGCAGCCTCATAAGATATAAGTTAAGCATAGTTGGGTTCAATTAGACACAAGAAGTCTATATAAACTTTGGGATAAAAGAATATATAACCTTTTTATTCCTTCTTTAATTGTTGCTCATAAGCGTTATTTGATAAAGAAACTAATTCCTTGCTATTTTGACTTGATGAACTACAAGCATCCTTTGTGGGTGAAATAATTGACTTTGATGGGGACATAGGCCCTTGTAGCATAGGGCTCTTACTCACAAAGTGGTACCTTGTAAAAATTCATGAGTTAGAAAGTGAAGAAAAGAATTTGTAAATATAAAAATCAAAGGCTAATAATATTCCCAGCCATTTGGCAAAGATTTGCTTTGAGGCTATATTTTTGACATCATTTTAAAGAACATCTTCAATAGCTTTACAATCAATTCTAATAAGAAATTTTTGATTTAATAAATCTCCTTCAAACTTTTGAATGCATAATACTATAGCAAGAATTTCTTTCTTAATTGTAGAGTAATTAACTCTATCTTCTTCCAAATCCCACAAGTAAAGCATAATAAGCTTTCTTTGTGGTGAATCATTTGTTTCAATATTCCACCATATCCTTGGTCAGATTTTAAAGGCATCTAGATGGGGAACAATTAAAAATGGAAGTTCTTTAGCCTTTTGTTTTATTCTTTTAATTACTTATGTATGAATGTGTGTCAATTCAAGAGGATTCTTTCTAAGTCTTTCAAATAAAGGTTTAGCATCATAACCTAATTTTTTATAAAAATCTAAAATATAATGTAGTCTTCCTAGAAATCTTTCCAATTGCTCAATTGGAATCACATTACCATTTTCAATGAGGTGGCCAAGAAATGTAATCTTGGTTTGGAATAACTTAACTTTTCTAGTAGAGGTTACAAGGCATGCCTTTTGCATTACAAATAATAAAATATTTATATGTTTAAGAAGGAGAAGGCTTATCATCTAGGGGTTGCTCTTTTGAAGAGGGAATATGTTGTAATTGATTTATGTAATCTCAACTCATGTAAATAAGTCCTTGCAACTAAAGGAGAAAACTTGTAAGTAAAAAATGAACAAATGGTTACATTCTTTTAGAATTGAACCATTCACTACCTACGAGAAGAGAAAATCAAGATTAATCACTTCTTTGTTTAATGGAATTCCATGGATTTCTAGGGCCAAGGTCATAATGTTATTGTTGTTGTGATTAATTAGACCTTTGGTGTAAACATCAATGTTGCAATTAATATAATTATTTCTTTTAATTGTCATATTTCTCCTTTTACTTCATTTATTTTGGCTTTAAGCTCTTGTATAGAGGGTTCTTTGAAAGTACAATTAGAAATATATCCTTTTACTCTATGAATCATTATTTTAAGGCTGTAATCAAAGAGAAGTCTTGTCATCAAAATATAAAGAGGCAGTCTCATTGTTTGAGAATTAAATCGTTTAATATTTGTAAGGAAAGTTAATCAAGATCAATGACTCATTTATGTAATTGAATTCAATAGGTTCAAAGTACCAATAGTATGCAAACGTGCCTATTCCAATGAATATATTGTTTTGTCTTGATGCAAAAGTTTATTTCACCATCATTTCATGTAAATGAGTCCTTGCAACAAAGGAAGGAGCTTTGTTGGCTAGGGATGAAGAGACAATCTCATTATTTATGAATTAAAACACTTAATATATATGAGGAAAGGTAACCTAGATTAGTGAGACCCAGTTTTTGATGGAATTCAATGGATTTAAAGTATGAAATTTGTACAAATGAGCTTGTTGAAAAGAATATGATGTTTATTGTTGACATAAAAGCTAATTAAAAGATCATTTTGTGCAAATGGGTCTTTGAAATGAAAGAGAAGTCTTGTTACTAAAAAACAAAGAGACAATCTGATTATTTGAGAATTAAACCATTCAATACATATTAAGAAAGCTAATGAGAATCAATGACTTATTTGTTTGGAATTTAATGGATTTAAAGTTCCAAAAGTTTAAAGGTATGCTAACTCTAATGAATCGAATGTTTTGTATAGACACAAAAGTTAATTTCACTGTCATTTTGTGTAAGATATTGCCAAAAAAAAAAAAGTGAAGCCTTGTTAACAAAAAATGAAGAGGTAGTCTCATTGTTCAAGAATTAAACCGTTCAATTCCTATAAGAAAAGCAAATCAAGATCAATGCCTTTTGTTATAAAAAACTAAGAGACAATCTTATTATTTAGGAATTAAACATTTAATACCTAAAAAGAAAGCTAATTAAGATTAAAGACTAATTTTGCTTAATGGAATTTAATGGATTCATAATATCAAAGATGTACATACGTGCATGTTCCAATGAATTTAACGTTTTATGGAAAAAAAAAAAACTAAATTTCACCTTCATTTTGGGTAAATAAGTCTTCGTAATGAAGGATGGAGCCTTGTTAGCTAGAAATTAGAGATGTACATACATGCTTGTTCCAATGAATAGAATGTTTTGTAAGGTCAAAAAGTGAATTTCACCATCATTTTGGGTAAATAAGTCTTTGCAAAGAAGGAAAGAGCCTTGTTAGTTAGAAATGAAGAGAAGGTCTCATTATTTAGGATTTAAAACCTTTAATATGTATAAGAAAAGCAGATAACGATCAATGTAAGGTTTTTTTTTTTTTTTAACAAAATTCAATATATTTAGAATACCAAAGATATACAAAAGAGCTATATGCAAAAGAGCTTGATGCAAAAAGAAAAGAAAAAGGAAAACATGCCTTAATTTATTCAATTTATAGAAAAAGGAGTCTTTGATATTGTAACTCCATTGGTGGAATTCATTGGACTTAGAATATCAAAGATGTACATACTTGCTTGTTCTAATGAATAAAATGTTTTGTGCAAATGAAGAGTGAATTTCACCATCATTTTCAGTAAATAAGTCTTTGCAACAAAGGAAGGAGCCTTGTTAGACAGAAATGAAGAGAAGGTCTCATTATTTAAGATTTCAAATCTTCAATATGTATAAGAAAAGCTAATCAAGATCAATCAAAGCTTCGTTTGATGGAATTTAATGGATATAAAGAACCAAAATGTGCAAATGAGTTTGTTGCAAAAATAAAAAGGAAAAGGAAAAATGACTTAATTTATTCAAAAGATTTGTAAACTGCAAAGAACAAGTTGATTTTAGTTATGTTTAATACGATGGTAGTAGTATAGTGGAATGGAAACTAGAAGGTCAAATAAAACATCAAAGTCTCTTATTATTACATTATATTATGATGTTTGCAATTGTTGCTAAAACAAACGGTAATTCTGACCTTGAGATTGCAAAAATAATTACAAGTAGATTTACTAGATAGCTGAAAGTCTAGTAGGATTTTTATTTGTCTAAGGAGGCAAAATAACAAATATTTTCTATAATTAAGACTAAATCTGAATAATTTTTTTTTTTTATTATGTTAGTACACTTATTTATACTATTACCAACATTTTATTGGTATTGTCACTTTGCTAGTTGATAAGACTTATGAACAACTCATCAATTTCAGATGCCCTAACTTATCGCATTTTAAGTGGTCCAAAGATGTATTCTTCTCTAGAGTTTTTACTTAAGAAGATAGCTAGAATATTTTTTGGAAAGAAAAATTTCTTTTAGAGTTACCTACCATTTTGGCAAAAAGAGTTAAGACTTGATTAAAATCTAATAATACTGGAACTATTAATTATAATCAATATATTAATGGAGGATTAGCTACTAAAGTAGTAGCCAAAGGAGGATTAACTCTATAATGAAATGAAATTGCATAGGCAATTACAAAATGAAAAGGCTCAAGGTAAGTTAGCTTTAAAAAGCTTTTGTGAGTAGATGGGTTATTCACCTAATAGATATCCTACAAAACAAAAGGGTAAGAGTTATCACTCTAATATTAAGAAAAAACAATTTTGTACAAAAGAAAGGCCCCCATAAGGTCTAAGAAGCAAAAAATAAAAGAAAAAGGAAAAAATGCCTCAGCTTAAAAAGATTATTGTTTGCTATAAGTGTGGAAATATAAGGCATTCTACTAATAAGTGCAAAACAAAGCAAAAGCTTCAAGAATTAGCTATAAATGAAATTCTCAAAAGATCATTAATGCATATTTTCTTATAAAAAAAAAAGTTCTTAAAAAAAATATTTCTTCCTCAACTTTTTATTTTAATGAAGAAAGTTGTGATGGTCTATGTGACCATTATAAAGCAATGTTTAAACAAAAATGGCTTGTTAGTCTTAACAAAAGAAGATAGTACAATTTTCAATCTTATTGATAAAGTTCTAGATTCTAAAGAAAAACATGAGCAATTAAAAAAAATTTACATCTAGCTAAAATTTAGAGTAAAAAATCTACTATTAAGGTTATGCAACTCAAGAAAATTATAGTTTAAATACTGTTATACAATGTATAAAAGGTAGTCCTCCTAAGTTATGTAGGGAAGAGCCATTTAGTAAAAAGCTTAAAAATGAAATTCATACCCTAAAGATAGAAAAATAAAGAATTAAAAGAAAAATTTTTTATTTTGGAAACATTTTTTGATAAGGAAGAAACATCTTTAGTGCTTCTAGAAACTTCCTTAAAGGAAGAGGTGAATATTGAAAGCCTTCAATATATTAAACTTGATGATAAAGTTATTACCCATAAATGGCATACAAATATTAGTCATGAATATATTTTCTCTGCTATCACCTTAATTGATTCTAGTGCTAAAATGAATTGTATTAATGAGGGTATAGTATTGTTAAAACACTTTTCAAAAACAACAAAAGTGTTAAGCACTGCTAATAAAAATAAACATGTCATCAGTTACAAGTTATTTGAAGTTGCAATTTGCAATGAAGGAATTTGACTTAAAATTCCTTTTGTGTTGGTTAAACCATCATGTTATTTTAGGAAATTATTTTCTTCATATACTCTACCCTATTAAAGAAATTAATAGTAGGGTATTTATGCATAAATTAATGGTAAGGTTATTAGCTTTGAATCAATATCTATCCCTCAATATAGAGAGATAGATTTACTTAATAAAAATTTTAAGAAAAAGGAAAGTTTATTTCTTCTCTTCAAGATAAGATTGCTTATAAGCATTTACCAATAAAAAAAAAAAACTTTCTTCTCTCCTTATTATAACTAAAGTATAGGAAATAAAAGAAGCAATAGAACTGATGATATGCTTAGAAATTCTTTCTACTTTTTAGAATAAGAATAAATATATTGTTGACTTGCCTTATGAGTTAGACTTTAATGAAAGTTGAAGTCCAACTAAAGCTAGACCCATTACTATGGGCCCTCAACATTTAAAGATCTATTAAACAAATATACAAGAGCTCCTTAAGAAAGGACTAATTTGAATTTTAAGTCCTTGGAGTTATCCTTGATTTTATGTAGAGAATAATGTAGAATTAGAATGAGGTAGTCTTGGATTAGTTATTAAGTATAAGCCCTTAAATAAGCCACTAAGATGGATTAGGTATGCTATATCTAATAAAAGAGACATGGTTAATTGGCTTATAAAGCCAAGATATTTTCAAAATTTGACATAAAAGCTGGTTATTGGCAAATCTATATCTATTAAAAAGATATGCATAAAACAACCTTTATAGTACTTTTTGGGCATTATGACTAGAATGTCATGCCTTTTAGTTTTAAAAGATATCCCCTTCAAATTTCAAAATGTTATGAATGAGATATTTAATGCTTATTTTGCATTTATGATTGTTTATATCAATGATGTGTTAGTTTTCTTTAGTACCATTAAGCAACATTTTAAACATCTTAATTTATTCATTCATATGATGAAAAGAGTAGGACTAACTGCTTCAACAAGAAAGGTGAAGTTATTTTAAACTAAGATTTGCTTCCTTAGACACTATTAAGAATAATTTTATTATTCCTACTAATAAAGTAATTAAGTTTGCCTCAAAATTTCCTAATGAAATTCAAGAAAAACAATAATTACAAAGATTTTTGGGAAGTTTGAATTATATTTTAGAATATTATTAGGATTTAGCTTATGATGCTAAACCTCTATATAAAAGATTAAAGAAAAATTGGCCTACATGGATGGAGAAACATACACAAGCTATTAAATAGATAAAAGTTAGAGTTAAAGAATGCCCTTGCTTAGCTATATGCCATTTGGATGGCTTCAAAAATGTCAAGATAGATGACTCTAACAAGGGCTCTGGTGGTATCCCTAAGCAACTTCTCCACTCCAAAGAACAACTACTTGACTTTACCTCTATGGAAACGCACTAAAGTTAATTACCTTATGATTAAAAAAGAAATTCTTTCTATAATGTTATGCATTCAAGAGATAGTTATTTATTGAAAGTGACTACAAAGCAACAAAAGATGTTTTTACTAAAGAACATAGCATCAAAACAAATCTTTTCTAGGTGGCAAGGAATATTATCTCCTTTTAATTTTGATATTGAGTTTATTAAAAAAAATTGTAATTCCTTCCTTGATTTCCTAACTCATGAATTTTCACATGGCTCATTACATGAGTAAACATCCATTAATATAGGGATCTCAATCCCTAGCAAAGTTAGTTATTTCATTGACAAAAATTGCATCGAAAAACTCTAAAGTTGATAAACCTTATGACGACATTCATGAGTTTCTAGATAAAGGGTAAACTTATCCATTGATTCCAAAATATTTGAATTTTTCATATTCCATTGAGAATAATTATGCTTAACTTTTACCTAATGAGGTAAGGAGATTTTTATCTTAAAGATGAAATCCAGCCATACACACATCTTATAGGTTGTTCCTTTCATCAACAAATTTTGTATGAGATGGGATTAGTGATTATTGAACCCATATAAAAGGGTTCTATTATCTGTTTTTTTTTTTTTTTTTAGGTTATAAGGATTGGGCTTATGCCAAATTCAAAATAAAGAAAGTTCTTTATCTAAAAGACTAGCAAGGAGACCTATTCTCTGTAAGAGAATTAAAGGACTAGTGAAAGTTTAAGACCTTTAATTATTTTGATTGTATGGAAGCATGGGAAAAGGCTTTGATATATGAAAACTAGCAAAAGAAATTTACCTGATGGATTCAAATCTATTTCCCACATGAACTAAATGATTTCCTAACTAGTTTAAAATTGGTTCTTTAAATGGGGTTTACATCCCATTACTTTACCTAATAAGGTAAGAACTACTTATGAATAGTTTTACAAATAGTTTTGTGAAAAAATTAATGATATAGAGATATGCTACTTTTATTTGCTTCCTAGTATCATGTCCCATGGATTGTTAAATGAGATCATATCATAGTGGTAAAGCATGTTAATATTTTTGACATCAAGATCAAGCATGCTCCATGGCTCACTAAAAGGATGAATATCCACTAGTGGGATAAGTTTGATTTTTTCCATGATGGAGTTTATATAGCCAAAGGGTTTCCTCATACTAACAGATCACACCCTGTTGCTTCTAAGCCTTACTCCTCTCAATCTTCAGAATAACTATTTAAAGTACTAATGGAATTTGCATCCAAAGTGAAGTTATTGGAAATGATGACTACTTTGCTTCAACCTTAAGCATCAGCTTCTTGAGCATCTTCCTTACTAGAACGGATGCAAGATGACAATAGTCAAGCAAAGTTTACTGAGAATGAAATCATGCAAGATTCCCAAGACTCTTAAGACTCTAAAAGATAGATAACTTTTATCTACTTTTAAATTTTTTTTTTAAAAAAAAAGCTACTTTTTAAAAGTCACTTTATGAAAAACAATAAAAGAAATTACTTTATTAAAGTGACTTTAAAAAAGTCACTTTAGTTCGTGTGAAAGGAATCCAAGGCTAGGTAAATAAGACTAGGAGTCAAGAGAAGGAGCCAGAATCTTCTTCTCTTCTTATCTTCATCTTCTTCTTCCCACCTTTCTTGTAAAATTTTCCTTTCACACTAACAAACAAACAAGCAAGTAATAGTTCTTTAATAGCAAACTAGCAATAATACTAGTTTATACACCTTTTGAATATATGTAAAAATATCAATAACATCCATCTCAACAATATATTTTTATGCCTTTGATACCATTGCTCCTATTGAGAAGGAGTAAAAGTCATAAAAAACCATTTTCTTTTTAGCTTGATTTCAAAAGAGTAGAATAACTCTTTATTTTTTTCCTTAGCCTCATTATAGGTTTTACATAAATAGATTCTCTAATCTTCATCATGATAACCTATACTAGATAAAGAGGGAGATCTAGGTCTCAAAGCATGATGTAGTGGTTCCTTAAGCATAAAAGTAGAAGTAAAGTGATATGAACTATGATTATATGTAAATGGAACCCAACACCAATGTTGGTGTAGGATCATTCTAACAAAGGTTAAGGGATTTAAAGTTCTGACCCAATGGTTGTAAACAACCAAGAACCAGAACTATAAGATCTAGACGCCACTCCTAACAACAATGTTGAAGAAGATAAGTCTATTGAACCAAAACACTCAAGTATGAAAGTTCAGAATTAGTTCTCAAAGAACAAGAGAAAATAGCTCATACATTCATCAAAAATCTATTCTGCCTCCAACCACCCTTTTTGCCCCTTTTATATGCTATCCCCCCAAAACCCTAGCTAATAAGATCGGCTTATTAAGGAAATTTGTACCCCCAAAAACCCTAGCTAATAAGATGGGCTTATTAAGGAAATTCATACCCTCAAAAACCCTAGCTAATAAGATGGGCTTATTAAAAAATTTGTTCAACCCATTACATAACATAACAATATAGCCCATGAAAATAATCCATTTAAATGCCCAAACATGGGCTCCCAAATCCAACATCCTTCCTAAGGCCATGGTTCTCAAATTCCTCCACAGATGACACATTTGCAAGCCCCAGTGAAGCTTCCATCATCCTTAACTCGTACCTAGTGATAAGAGATTGAACCCTAACTCCACCACAAAAGCTAGCTCAAGAGTGGAGCGTTGACTTAACCCTTATAAACAGCTTAAAGACCCCCTCAGAAACAGATATAGGACACATTATCCCCGACCCCTTTAAACTGCATGTCCACGTTCTGCCTCAGTCGGCGATCGGCACTGTGGCAGGGAACCTTTGTACATGCGCCTATTTGACCCACTGAGGTTTGTCTCTGATACCACCTGATAAGGGATTAAACCCTAACTCCACCACAAAAGCTAGGTCAAGAGTGGAGGTTTGACCCAACCATTATAAACAGCCTAAAGACCCCTTCAAGAACTGATATGGGACACATCATGTCTGACCCCTTTAAACTGCATGTCCACATGCTGCCTCAATTGGCAATCGGCATAGGGATGTACAATTTAAAGGGGTCAGGGATGATGTGTCCCATATCGGTTCTTGAGGGGGTCTTTAGGCTATTTATAAGGGTTGAGTCAACCCTCTACTCTTGAGCTAGCTTTTGTGGTGGAGTTAGGGTTCAATCTCTTATCAAATGGTATCAGAGCCAAACCTCAGTGGGTTGAGTGGGTGCATGTACAAAGGTTCCCTGCCACCATGTTGATCGCTGACTGAGGCAGCATGGGGACGTGCAGTTTAAAGGGGTCAGGGATAATGTGTTCCATATCGGTTCCTGAGGGGGTCTTTAGGCTATTTATAAGGGTTGAGTCAACCTTCCACTCTTGAGCTAGCTTTTGTGGTGGAGTTAGGGTTCAATCTCTTATCAGGCCTCAGGAACCGATATGGGACACATCATCTAGCAACTTCCTGATGGTAAATGTTGCACAACAAGTTGTTGAGAGCTTCCTTTATTTTCTTTGACCTTGCCCTTGTCATTAGTCCTCCAAGGTTTTGCAAAGCATCAACTCCCTTGTTGATTTGAGCTAGTACAATATGGCTTCCATCATTCCCACTCTCCTCAAAATGATTTGTCCTTAAATCAGCACCTACATCATCAAAGAGAAAAGGATAAAGGTCAAAAACATTAAATGTTGCACTCATGTTATACTCATTTAGCAAGTCAAGTTTATATGCATTATCATTGACTCTTGCCACCACTTGAAAAGGACCATCTCCCCTTGGTTGCAACTTTGATTTCCTTTGCATAGGAAATCCATCCTTCCACAAATGTACCTAAACCCAATCACCAAGTTCAAAAGTGATATGCCAACGACCTTTGTTGGCTTGCGTTTCATATTGTTTGGTTTTTCTCTCAATGTTAACCCTAGCTTTCTCGTGAAGTTGCCTAACCACTTCAGCCTTCTTTTTTCCATTTAAATTAACCCTATCCTATATAGGTAATGGTGCTAAATCTAAAGAGATAATGGATTAAAACCATAAGCAAGCTCGAAAGGAGAATAACCTGTAGTACTATGAACAACACGATTATAGGCAAATTCCACAAAAGGCAAACATTCTTCCCAAGTTTTAAAGTTCTTACCAATAACAACACACAACAATGTACCAAGAGTTCGATTTACTATCTCAGTCTATCCATCAGTTTGTGGGTGGCAAGTTATAGAAAACAACAACTTTGTTCCAAGCTTACCCCACAATGTCTTCCAAAAATGGCTTAAAAATTTTGCATCATGATCTGATACAATACTTTTTAGCACTCCATGTAGGTGAACAATCTCTCTAAAAAATAAGTCTGCAATGTGTGTGGCATCATCTGTTTTGGTGCACACAATGAAATGCACCATCTTTGAAAACTTGTCAACTACAACAAGAACATAATCTTGGCCCTTCTTGGACCTAGGTAACCCAAAAATAAAATCCATAGAAATGTTGGTCCAAGGTTCAAAAGGAATTTCTAAGGGCATATACGTAATGGGGTAAAACCCTAGACTTAGCTTGTCTACAAGTAATACACTTGGCACAGACTCTTTCAACATCCCTTTTCATATGTGGCCAAAAGAAATATTCATGTAAAACATCAAAAGTCTTTTGAATGCCAAAGTGTCCCATTAGACCACCCCCATGAGCTTCTTTCACAAGTAATGCTCTCATAGACCCTTGAGGAATACAAAGCTTATTTACTTTAAACATTTAACTTACCAAAGGCAGTTTTCTCACATGTAGCATATATGTTACTAAAGTTAGTATCATTAGCATACAAACTAATAATGTGCTCAAACCCCAGCAACTCAACACTCAAAGTACTAATCAATGTGTACCTACGTGACAATGCGTCAGACAACATTTTCCTTACCTGATTTGTATTAAATTACATAAGGAAAAGTTTTAATAAACTCAACCCATTTTGCATGTCTCTTATTCAACTTACGTTGCCCCTTTAAGTATTTTAAAGACTCATGATTAGTATGAATTACAAACTCCTTGGGCCAAAGGTAATGCTGCCATGTTTCTAAAGTCCTAACAAGTGCATACATTTCTTTATCATAAGTTGAATAATTCAATGTTGCCCTACTTAACTTCTCACTAAAGAATGCAATAGGTTGTTTCTCTTGAATGAGAACTCCCCCAATCCCAATGCCCGATGCATCACATTCAATTTCAAGGATCTTAGAAAAATCAGGCAAAGCAAGAAGTGGTGCATTACACAACTTAGACTTAAGCAAATCAAAGGCATCTTATTGTTCCTTACCCCACTTGAAACCCATGCTCTTTTTAATCACCTTAATCAATGGTGCAGCTATGGTACTAAAATCCTTAATGAACCTCCTATAAAAGCTAGCCAAACCATGCAAACTCCTCACATCACTCACACTCTTAGGTGTAGGCCATTCTTGAATTGCCTTAATCTTCTCTTTATCAACCTCTATGCCATGAGTAGACACAACATAACCTAAGAAAATGACATGATCCTTGCAAAAATCACATTTCTTCAAATTGGCATACAATTTCTCTTTCCTTAAAACATCAAGCACAATGCAAATGTTCAACATGTTCTTCTAAATTCCTGCTGTATACTAATATGTCATCAAAATAAGCCACAACAAACTTTCCTAAGAAAGGTTTCAAGACATGATTCATTAATCTCATAAAAGTACTAGGTGCATTAGTCAAACCAAAGGGTATAATTGACCATTAATACAAACCATGCTTGGTCTTGAATGCAGTTTTCCATTCATCTCCTTCCCTCATCCTAATTTGATGATACCCACTCTTAAGGTCAATTTTAGAGAAGTAACAAGCACCATATAATTCATCTAGCATATCATCAAGCTTGGGTATAAGATGTTGATACTTAACTGTTATTTTGTTGATAGCTCTACAATCGACACACATCCTCCAAGATCTATCTTTCTTTGGCACAAGCAACACCGGCACTGCATAGGGACTCATGCTCTCCCTTACATGTCCCTTCCTCATCAACTCATCAACTTGCCTTTGAAGCTCCTTTGTCTCCTCGGGATTACTTCTATATGTTGGCTTATTAGGAATGGGAGCTCCAGGAATAAGATCAATGTGATGTTCAATCCCTCTCCTTGGTGGTAAACCATTTGGGATCTCCTTAGGGAATACATCATTATAATCTTACAACAAAGATGAAATAGCACTAGGCAAAGATGAATCAAGGTTAGTGTTAAAGAAATAAGAATCCTTGTAAAGGATCAAGATCATTTGTTGCCTAGCTTGGAAGGCAACCTTAACATCTGCTCCTTTTGCAAACACACTCACTTGTTTTCTTTCATCTTCACTCTCGTGAGCTTAACCACTCTTGTACTTAGCACTCTCAAATGCGTTTACCTTGTTTTTCTCTCCTTCACTTTCTTTTCTCTCAACTCTCTCTTTCTTTTCGCTCCTCCCCTTTTGCTCACTTTCATAAAGTCTCACTTGGTCTTCATACACATGTTTTGGAGTCAATGGAACAAGTGTAAATGGTTGTCCATCCATGGTGTCACAGACTTGGACTTGATCAACCAATAACCTGCACGGTACTAGCAATTCACTTGACTCGAATGCTAGTTTAGCCTTCTCTAAGAGCTAGAATGTTACTAGTAGAAGATAGGAAAAAAGCACACAAAGTAAACAAGAGATATGGAGAACTTGGAGAATACTATATTGTTTCAAGAATGTAACTACACTATTGCTTGGATGCTTTATAAGTGAGGTCCCTAAGGCTATTAATAGTCATCCACCTCCTCAATGGAGGGCTAGGATCTATTTAATCTAATGGTCACTATCCTCCTTCTAGAGTATTCTACCTAACTCTATGTTCTACAAGAAGATAAGAGAGTTATCTATAAGATTCTAGAGGCTTCCACCTAGTTTTGGAATTTTGGAGTGGTGGCTGGAATGAACCTCTTTAAATAGCTCAATTTTGGGCAGAATGATGTGGCGCGTGACATTCTCCCCCACTCAATCTGGCAATGCCCTCATTGCGTCCCTTTTGTATTTCTTGATCATATCCACGTTGTTCCATGAAGTTAGCTCGTGTTCCCAACTTGCCTCGCTATCAGGCAACCCTTTCCATTTAACAAAGTACTTGACATAACTCAGATGGGTGCCTTTTCTTGGAATGACGCGATGCACCAATCTCTTCCATGTCACAATTTGGCATCGTTGTTATGGCTGTAGGGGCTCTTCTTGATTCACCCCTACTTGGCTCCTCCTTGTTAGGATGGTATGGCTTTAGCAAGCTTACATGGAATACTAGATGCATCTCGAGGTGTGATGGTAAAGTTAATTGGTAGGCTAGCTTGCTAATCCTCTTCTCTACTGGAAAAGGTCCCTCGTAACGCCTTACTAGACCCTTATGCACCCTAGCAAACCTTCGACTTTGATGGGGAAGGAGTTTCACCATCACCAAATCTCCTTCCTTAAATTCCAAGTGTCTCCTCTTGGCATCAGCCCATTTCTTCATTCGCTTGGTAGCCTTAGCCAAGTGTGCCCATGCCATGTTAGACTTCTCATGCCAACCCTTGGCAAACTTGAACGTAGCAGGACTCGGCCCCTTGTAGCCAACCACCAATGTGTGTGGAGTCATTGGTTGTAGTCCCGTAGCAACTTCGAATGGGCTAGCCCCGGTTGACTCACTTTTCTGTAAACTGTATGAGAATTGGGCTATGTCAAGTAACTTAGCCCAATCACTCTGGTTGGCACTTACATAATGCCTTAAGAATAGCTCTAACAAGGCATTCACCCTTTCTGTTTGGCTGTCAGTTTGGGGATGAAAGCTTGTGAAGAAGTTGAGCTCTGATCCCATTAACTTGAATAACTCCATCCAAAATCTTGCGGTGAAGCGAGTGTCTCTATCACTGACAATTGTCTTCGGGATGCCCCAATATTTCACCACATACTTGAAAAATAGGCGTGCGGCATCTTCAGCTGTAAACTTTAAGGGTACGGGGATGAACACACCATACTTGCTAAATTTGTCCACCACGACCATGATGTTGGCACATCCATCCGACTTCGGTAGGCATGTGATGAAATCCATCGAAACACTCTCCCATGGTCTCTCCAGAATAGGTAGGGGCTCCAGCAATCCCGATGGTTGGTATTGCTCCCCCTTGTCTTGTTGGCATACAAGACAAGTCTTCACGTAGAGCTCAACATCGTCCCACATTTGTGGCCAATAATATGCCTGCTCTACAAGTGCCAACATACGACGTATACCCGGATGTCCTGCCCATTTTGAGTCATGGCACTCCTTGATAATTGCCTTCCTCAATCCTTGCCACTTTGGCATAGAGACTCTATTGCCCTTGGTAGTGAGTAACCCATCTTCAAGCCAAAATCGGTGTGTCTTCCCACTACTTGCCAATTCCTTTAAACTCTTGGCTTGTGGGTCATGCTCCAATCCCTCCTTCACTTGTTCTACCAAAGGGAAGTTTGGACTTGTGATGGCAGCTAGTTCGACCTTTCTACTCAATGCATTGGCCACCAAATTAACCTTGCCCAGCTTATACTCCATCACAAAGTCAAATTCCACCAAGAAAGCTTGCCACCTCACTTGCTTTGGCGTCAACCTCTTCTGATTGAGGAAGTAACTTATGGCAATGTTGTCTGTCTTCACGACGAACTTGGACCCTAACAAATAATGCCTCCAATTTTATAGGCAATGCACCATGGCAGTCATCTCCTTCTCTTAGACTGTATAACGGTGCTCGATTTTGTTCAACTTGCGGCTTTCATATGCAATGGGGTGCCCCTCTTTCATTAACACACCACCAATTACAAAATCTGAAGCATCGGTCTGTACCTCATATGGTTTGGTGTAGTTGGGAAGAGCCAACACTGGCTTGTCAGCTATTGCTTGCTTGAGCACTTCAAATGCTCTTTGGCATTTAGCATCCCAACTCCATATTCTATTCTTCTTCAACAAATCAGTGAGCAGAGTTGCAATAGAGAAGTAACCCTTTATAAATCTTTTGTAATAATTGACAAGGCCTAAGAAGGATCATACCTTAGTCACCTTCTTTGGTGGCTCCCAATTATGGATGGCTTGCACCTTGGACTCGTCCAATCGTAGTTTGCCTCCACCAACAATGTGCCCTAAGAATGTGACCTCTCGTTGAGCAAAGGCACATTTCTCCCTCTTCACGTACAACTCATGCTCTCTTAATACTTGGAAAACTTGTCGTAGATGTTCAATGTGCTCATCCACCGTCTTACTATAGACAATGATATCATCCAAATATACTACGACAAATTTATCCAAAAATGACTCGAAGACTCAATTCATAAGTGTGCAGAATGTGGTAGGGGCATTTGTAAGTCCAAATGGCATAATTAAGAACTCAAAGGAGCCATACCTCATAACACAAGTGGTTTTTGGCTCATCTCCTTCTGCAATCCTCACTTGGTAGTATCCCAATCTCAAATCCAGTTTTGTGAACCACTGTGCTTCGCCTAGCTGATCGAACAAGTCAGCTATCAATGGAATGGGATACTTATTCTTCATGGTGATTTTGTTGAGCATCCGATAGTCGATGCACAACTAGAGTGACCCATCATGCGTCTTTTGGAAAAGCACGGGTGCACCATATGGAGCCTTTGATGATTGAATGTAACCTGCATCCAACAGCTCCTTTAGTTGCCTCTGGAGTTCCTCTAACTCCGAGGGTGCCATTCAATAAGGCACAGCAGCAGGTGGTCTTACACCAGGGACCAATTCTATCTTGTGGTCCACCTCACGTTTAGGTGGGAGCTTCTTAGGTAATTCAGGAGGCATCAGATCCTTAAACTCCTCCAGGACATGAGAGACTTCCTTAGGTAGGATATTTGATGAGGAAGTATCCTTTCCCTCCTTCAGGGATACAAGAAAGGTGGGTTGCGACTTCTTTACACCTTTCAAAAGTTGCATGGCTGAAATTTGCCTAGATTGAAGGCTAGTCTCCCTAGCCAAAGGCACCATGTAGGTGTTGCCTTCTTCCAAGATACACATTGTGTTGGCAAAAGGAATAGGCACGGCCTTAACACGATCCATAAACTCCATACCAAACGCAATTGGATAATCATCCATTGGTACAATAGAAAAGTCGACAAGGCCACACCACTCACCCATATGTACCTCTATACCATGAGTGATACCGAAAATTGACTTTGGCTTCGAGTTTACTGCCTTGAGCCATCCTTGCTCCTTATTGTAGTTGATGCCCAACCGCTTTGCTTCCTCTTCTTGGAGAAAGTTGTTGGAAGCTCCGGTATCCACTAAGGCTTTAACCATTTAGTTACTCACCTTTGCTTCCATGTATAATCGTCCTCTCTTCTCGGTCTTAGGCACTTCGACCTTGGCTTTGATGGCATTGAGGATTTGCAAGGATCCCATCCTTGTCTCCTCACGTTGCTGCTGTCCCTCCCTTTCTTCAACTATGGCAGAAAGCCTGGCTTTCCTTGGGCAATCGCTTGCCTTGTGCAGCCCATCGCAAAAGTAGCATTTAAGAGGGCCCCTATCACTGCTTTGACCATCCTAGGTGTTCTTCCCTTCCTTAGGCCCATTATACTTGTGGAAACGTCCTCTGTTTAAGGGATTATCTCCCCCACTCTTTCCCTTGCCATCCTTGTCCTTATGAGACTTAGGCTTTTCAGACTTCTTGAATTTTATTAGCGACTCGGCAATGGAGATAGCGGTGGCGAGATCTTGAACACCATGTCTTTGGATCTTCATCTTCGCCCAATTCTGTAAGCCATCTTTGAATGCAAAGAATGCTTCCTTGTTGGGATAATCAGGGATTTCCAGCAACACTTCGGAGAATTCCTTCACATATTCTCGTATGCTCCCTTTCTGTTGAAGATGCCTTAGCTTCGCTCTCGCCTCTTCCTCAGCATTCTCTGGATAGAATTGTCACTTGAGTTTTTTCTTGAATTCGTCCCATGTGTTGATGATGCAAGTACCCCTTTCAATATCACTATACCTCCTTCTCCACCATACCATTACGGTATCCACGAGGTATAAGGCGGCACTATCAATCTTCTTGGCATCCTCTGTGACACCAAGTGCCTTAAAGCATTGCTCCAAGCTCCATAGAAAGTTATCAACCTCCTTCACGTTCCTCAACCCATTATATGCCTTGGGTCTTGGAACATCCACCTTTGAAGAAGCAATTACCATTGGCAAGGCAATGCTTCCACCTTGAGCAACTGCCTATTTGCAAAGGACTAGCTCATCTTTGGTCTCCTTCAACTCATTAGAGACTCTTTCGAGCTCTTCCTTCAACGTCACAACCTCACAATGGAGGGTCTCTTCCAAGGTCTTCACTTGGTCTAGACACCTTAATAGGGCTTGGTTCAAGGCACCTTGCATCTCCTCACGAAGCTCTTCACTCTCCCTCTCGAGCTCGTCAATGCCTTGGTCTACCACCTCAAACTTCTCCTGGCCATCCATCACAGCAAGCTCAACCTTTACGCGCCTTGCATTGGTGTCTTCCAAGACATCCCTCGACCTTGATCTCCCTCTTTTAGGTTGCTGCTTCTAGGCTCCTTCAACCACGTGGGTAGTCTCACTGTGTGGATTAGACATCCTTATCAACAGAGTGTGCTTACGGCTCTAATACCACTTGTCATGGACTTGGCCTTGATCAACCAACGACCCACGCAACACTAGCAATTCACTTGACTCGAATGCTAGTTCAGCCTTCTCTGAGAGCTAGAATGTTACTAGCAGAAGATAGGAGAGAAGCACACAAAGTAAACAAGAGATATGGAGAACTTGGAGAATACTATATTGTTTCAAGAATGTAACTACACTATTGCTTGGATGCTTTACAAGTGAGGTCCCTAAGGCTATATATAGTCATCCACCTCCTCAATGGAGGGCCAAGATCTATTTAATCTAACGGTCACTATCCTCCTTCTAGAGTATTCTACCTAACTCTACGTTCTACAAGAAGATAAGAGAGTTATCTACAAGATTCTAGAGGTTTCCACCTAGTTCTCGAATTTTGGAGTGGTGGCTGGAATGAACCTCTTTAAATAGCTCAATTTTGGGCAGAATGACATGGCTCATGACAATGGTGAAAGAATAGCGGTTTTTGTAACCATCATGCAAAACTTTTCTATCAAATTGCCAAGGAAGGCCCAATAACAAATGCCCGGCCTACATAGGTACAACATCATAAAACAACTCATCTTTATATCTACCAATAGAAAATGGAACCATAACTTGTTTAGTCACTTTCACCACTCCATTGTCATTCAACCATTGCAAATTATATGGCCTAGGATGTTTGGTTGTAGGCAAGTTCAACTTTTCCACCAACTTTGTACTTGCTACATTAGTACAACTACCTCCATCGATGATCAAGCAACAGAATCTATCTTGAACCAAACATCAAGTATGGAAAATATTTTCCCACTGCATCTCAACATCATCCTCCTCCTTAACTTGCACACTAAGGGCTCTCCTTGCTACTAAAAGCCTTCCACCATGCTCTGGATACTCTATCCCTTCATCAACATCACTAGCATCCTTTAGTGGTGACATTTGGTCTTCATCACTAGCATCACTGCTAGACACATAGTCACCATTCTCCTTAAGGTACATGGTTCTCTTGTTAGGACTTGTGAAGCCACATGAGCCCTACCGAGACATCTAAAGCATTTGATGTCTCTAGTTTTTCCTTGGGTGCCATCAAGTTTTTCTTCAAATTTGCCCCTTTCCAGGCTGCCCCCACTAGTCTTGGGTCTATATGAATTGGTTTAAAGCTTAGAATTCATCTTCTCTTCCTTTTTCCCCCCAGTTTGACTTCCAAAAAGATGAACCTAAGTTCTAATTATTTTTAGAAGTGCTCCTTCCCTTAAGTTGCCTCTCAACTTTCATGGCAATGTGTACCATGTCTTCAAGCTCTACATAGTGCTGCAATTCTACCACATCAGCTATGCTTCTATTCAACCCTTGGAGGAACCTAGCCATGGTTGCCTCCTTATCCTCCATTACATTTGCCCTAACCATAGCAATTTCCATCTCCTTATGGTACTCTTCTACACTCTTGGAACCTTGCGTAAGGCTCTACAACTTGTTATACAAATCCCTATAATAAGAGCTAGGAACAAATCTCTTTCTCATCACAATCTTTAACTCATTCCAAGTTTCTATGGTTCTCTCCAAATTTCTTCTCCTAGTGGTAACTTGCTGGTCCCACCATACTACAGCATAATTAGTGAACTCTACCACAGCTAACTTCACTTTCTTCTCCTTAGAGAAGTTGTGGCACTCATATATTAATTCTACCCTTCGTTCCCAATCCAAGTAGACATTAGAGTCAGCTTTCCCTTGGAAAGAAGGTATTTTCATTTTAATACTATTAAGATTTTTATCTACTCCTTGTTCCACTCTATTTCTATTATCCTAACCTCCATTGTACCTATCATAAACATTTCCATTGCCTCTTACTCCTCTACCATTCCTATTACCACATCCTCCTCTAAATCTACCTCTGAAGTTTCTACTAACATTATCACTGTCATCATAATAATCATCACCATCTTCACCAAAGTCATGTTCAAATTGCTCCTTCATGACCGTGCTAGCTGGCCTCTTAGGATTGACACTCGATTTCCCTTCTATTTTATCCATCCTGTCTCGAACTTCCGAAAATATTTGGTCAATCCTATCAAACTTCTACTCTAAGGATTTCATAAGCAATTTGAAATCTGGAACAACTACTTCCTCCTCTCCATGTGGGAAATTGCCTTCTTTAGCATTAGACATTGGATATGCAAGATTGTTAGTAAATAGAGAATATACCTCACAAAACTCACTCCCTTATGTGTTTGCTCTCCACTCAACTATAGTAGTCCTCAACTCTCGTGTTTCACATAATGAATTGCAAGACTCTAAGAGCTCTTTCAATAGTTCCAAGCAAACTAAATTCAGAACAAATGAAACTTGAATATATCAATCCTAGACCTACCTCTTCAGAGAAGTGACACGATCAAGAAGATGGGCAATAAAGCAAACAGAATGTCAAGGAATTCAATGATATGAGAAGTGCAATTGGACAACAATCAATTATCAAATATAATTGAGTAAATGACCAATTGAGCAATGAAGCCAATTTTTTTTTTTTTGGTTTAACTAATGGGTATTTCTATAGAAGGAATGAATAGCAAAAGGCAACCCAAGAAATACCTGATTTTTTTTTTGTTTTTTTTTTCTTCTTTTCTTTTGCTTGTTTGTTTTTTTTTTCTTTTTTTTTTATTCAACCAATAATGAAGAATACATGAAATAGATGATAACAAGGGTATAACTAACCTGAGTTAGAGCCAAAGCTCTGATACCACCTGATAAGGGATTGAACCCTAACTCCACCACAAAGGCTAGCTTAAGAGTGAAGGGTTGACCCAACCCTTATAAACAGCCCAAAGACTCGCTCAAGAACCGATGTGGGACACATCATGCCCGACCCATTTAAACTGCACGTCCACGTGCTACCTCAGTCGGCGATTGGCATGGTCGCCCACGTGCTGCCTCAGTCGGCAATCGGCATGGTGGCAAGGAACCTTTCTACATATGCCCACCGACCCTCTGAGGTTTGGCTCTAATACCAAATGATATGAACTCCGATTATATGTAAACGAAGCCCAACACTAATGTTGGTATAAGATTGTTCTAACAAAGGTTAAGGGATTTGGAGTTTTGACCCAATGGTTATAAACAACCAAGAACCAAAACTATAAGATTCAGACACCACTCCTAACAATAACAACGTTGAAGAAGATAAGTCTATTGAACCAACACACTTAAGTATGAAAGTTCAAAATTAGTTCTCAAAGAACCAGAGAAAATAGCTCATACATTCATCAAAAATCTGTCCTACCTCCAACCACCCTTTCTGTCCTTTTTATATGCTATCCCCCCAAAACCCTAGCTAATAACATGGACTTATTAAGGAAATTCATACCTCCAAAACCCTAGCTAATAAGATGGGCTTATTAAGGAAATTCTTACCCCTAAAAACCCTAGCTAATAAGATAGGCTTATTAAGGAAATTCGTACCCCCAAAAACCCTAGCTAATAAGATGGGTTTATTGAGGAAATTCGTACCCCCAAAAACCCTAGCTAATAAGATGGGCTTATTAAGGAAATTTGTTCAACCCACTACGTAACAATATAGCCCATGAAAATAATCCATTTAAATGCCCAAACATGGGCTTCCAAATCCAACATCCTTCCCAAGGCCATGGTTCTCAAATTCCTCCACATATGACACATTTGCAAGCCCTAGTGAAGCTTCCATCATCCTTAACTCATACCTAGCAACTTCCTGATCATAAATGTCACACAACAAGTTGTTAAGAGCTTCCTTTATTTTCTTTGACCTTGCCCTTGTCATTGGTCCTCCAAGGTTTTGCAAAACATCAACTCCCTCGTTGATTTGAGCTGGTACAATATGGCTTCCATCATAAAGGGAAGAAAGTCCACTTTATATTGTGGTTGATTAACTTGTTCCCTTGTTCTTTTAATTCCATCTAACTCTACTAATGGAATAGAAGAAATAAAGTATTTGCTCAATTTTAAATCTTTATGATCTTTTTAAGGTTTAATCTCACATTTCTTTGTAGAGCAAATTCAATTTCAACATCTTTAACTTCATATTCAATAACTTCTTCTAATTGTTGATCAACTTGTTTAACAAGTTTGACTACTTTTTTCTGAAGTCCATTTTTCAAGTTATTTCACTTGATCCCATGTTATAGTTCTAGGAACCATAACATATGTTTTAGATCTATTTAGTTAGAAACAAAGTGGTAGTTCCTTTATTATCATATCTAGAAGGTATTTATTTTATACTAGGAAATGTGGTGTTCTTAACCTTATAATGGATTCTATATTTAAGAACCAAATTTTTAAAGGTAGACATTATATCAAGTCCTTTTATTTTAATATCCAGACACAAAGCATGCATTAAATTAGGATCTAATAATGATAGCATAAAATTAGGAAAACATGAGAATCATATTCCTTCACTTAAACTTGATTTAATTACTCATACTAAAAAGTTGTGATACTAGTTATATCTCTTATCCCAAACACTAATTGTAGTTGAGTTATTTAAACCCAATATAACAACTAGTTTTAAAGCTAACCAAACCATCCTAATATGGATGAATTTATAGTTTTGTTAATGAGAGCTAATAAGCTCATGATAACAAGAAAAAGTCATTATAACCCTAAGTTAAGGGTAAAGCTTCTTTAATAATTTTAATTATATAATCACATTTTGAGAAGAAACTTTTATTTCTATAAACATGTGAAAGAGAGGAAGAAGGCAAAGTCTAATTTTGTAAATAATTATTATCTAGATTTTCACTTACAATAATTTCTTTATTTTTATTACTTAAACTACTATTACTATTACAATGAGAAAGTCATCATGGTTTTGGTGATCCATTAACTCATGATATCATTGTCAACAAATTTGCACCTAATGTTCTAAATGCCAACCCTAACTACACAAGCAAATATTGGTAACACAATTTAGGTTTGAATCATAAGTTTAATTAGTCACCTACTACCCTTATGGCTTTGATACCATTCCTTTCACCCAAGCAAACAAAGAATCAAGTAATAGATCTTTAACAACAAACAAGCAACAGTACTAATTCAACTGTTAATAAAACTCAATAATTGAAAGGCAAAAAAATCTTATAGAAATAGGAGGACTACCTTTTATACATTGTATAACAATATTTAAATAGTAATTTTCTTGAGATACATAACCTTAGTAGTAGATTGTTCATTCTGAATTTTAGCTAGATGTAAATATTTTTGTAATTGCTCATGTTTCTCTTTTGAATCTAGAATTTTATCAATAAGATCCAAAATGATACTATCTTCTTCTGTTAAGACCAATAAGCCATTTTGTTTACACAATGCTTTGTAATGGTTACATTGACCATCACAAACTTTCATCATCAAAACAAAAAGTTAAGGAAGAAATATCTTCCTTAAGTATTTTTATTTTTTTATAAGAAAATATCCATTAATGATCTTTTAAGAATTTCATTTATAGCTAATTCTTGATGCTTTTGCTTTGTTTTGCACTTCTTAGTACAATACCTTATTTTCCACACTTATAGCAAACAATAATCTTTTTAAGTTGAGACATTTTTTCCTTTTTCTTTTATTTTTTGCTTCTCAGACCTTATGGGGGCCCTTTCTTTTGTATGAAATTGTTTTTTCTTAATATTCGAGTATAACTCTCACACTTTTGTTTTGTTACCTTGAGCTTTTTCTTACCTTGAGCTTTTTCTTTTTGCAATTGCCTATGTAATTTCATTTCATTACAGAGTTTAACTCCTTAAGCTTCTGCTTTAGTAGCTAATCCTTCAAGAGTATATTGATTATAATTAATAGTTCCAACAATATTAGATTTTAATTGAGTCTTAACTCTTTTTGCAAATAATGTAGGTAACTCTAAAAGAAATTTTTCTTTCCAAAAAATATTCTAGTTGTCTTCTTAAGTAAAGAATCTAGAGAAGAATATATCTTTACACCACCTAAAGTGTGATAAATTAGGGTATATCAAATTAATGAGTTGCTCATAAGTCTTATCAAGTAGCAAAGAGGTAGTACCATGTAATAGTATAAATAAGTGTATTAATATAATCAAAAAGAAATTCTTTAGATTTAGTCTTAACAGTAGAAAATATTTGTTGCTTTGCCTCCTTAAACAAATAAAAATCCTACCAACTTTTAAGTTGTTTGGTAAATCTACTTGTAATTATTTTTGCATTCTTAAGGTCAAAATTACTCTTTGTTTTAGCAACAATTGCAAACATCATTATATAATGTAATAGTAAGAGAATTTGATGATTTATTTGACCTTCTAGATTCTATTCCATTACACTACTGCCATCATATTAAACATAGCTATAATCAACTTGTTCTTTTCATACATGATCAACAAGTGTTGCTTTTGGATAATATATTTTTGTATGAACCTTATTAAAGATCATTTTATTAATATCAAAAGGTTCCTTTGCATAAAAAGGAGAAGGTTTATCCTTTAAAGGTTGCTATTCTAATAAGAACATGTTTTGCAATTGATCTTTATAATCTTCTATCTCACTTTCAAAATTAATCTGTTCTCTTTTTTCTTGCACTATGGCTTCTTTTTTCTCTTAATCTCATACATTTAAGTCTTTTGAAGATTTCACATACCAGTTATGCTTTAGCAAAACTTTTATCTACCATTTTGTAACTTATTGCTTCCAATGAAAGATGTTTAAATAAAACCTTTTTTTCTACTTTTGGTTTAACCAAAGGTTTAGGAATAACATCTCTATGTTGAGCTATTTCCTCAATCGTTTGCTCAATATGCATAAGTTGAGATCTAACAAATTAAATGTAAAGATTGCTATAATTACTATAACAGCACTAGTGGTTGCTTCAACCTTATAAGGTGAACCAATAATCTCATTATCATCGATTTTAATAGAGAGATTTAAAGGTGGAGGATGAATGCTACTAACACTTTTACCCCTTTTTTTAAAATTATTCTTGATAAGTATTTTCAAGATATAGACACTTACTGGATGCCTAAAAAATCGAGAAAAGATTTTCTTTGAAGTTTATAAGCCTTTTAAATAAATTAAAGCTTTTTTCCTTTTCCTTCAATTTTTGCAACAAACTCATTTGCACATCATTGGTTCTCTAAATCCATTGAATTCCATCAAACAAAGCTTTGATTGATCTTGATTAGCTTTTCTTATACATATTAAAGATTTGAAATCTTAAATAATGAGACTTTCTCTTCATTTCTACCTAACAAGGCTCCTTCCTTTGTTGCAAAGACTTATTTAACCAAAATGATAGTGAAATTCACTTTTTGTCTGCACAAAACATTCTATTCATTGGAACAAACACATAAGTACATCTTTGATATTCTAAATCCATTGAATTCCATCAATGCATTTAGAATATCAAAGACTCCTTTTTCTCTAAATTGAATAAATTGAGGCATTTTTTCCTTTTCTTTTTGCAACAAGTTCTTTTGCATATCTTTAGTTCTCTAAATCCATTGAATTCTATCAAAACAAAAAAAACAGTCTTGCTTTGATCTTCATTGGATATTCTTATACATATTGAAGGTTTTAAATCCTAAATAATGAGACCTTCTCTTCATTTCTAACTAACAAGGCTCTTTCCTTCATTGCAAAGAGTTAATTACCCAAAATGATGAGGAAATTCAATTTTTGTCTACACAAAACATTTTATTCATTAAAACAAACTTGTATATACATCTTTGATTTGTAGCTAATGAGGCTCCATCCTTCATTACAAAGACTTTTTTACCCAAAATGATGGTGAAATTCATTTCTTTTTTTTTGCACAAAAGATTCTATTCATTGGAACATGCACATATATACATCTTTGATATTGTGAATCCATTGAATTCCATCAAGCAAAATGAGTCTATAATCTTGATTAGCTTTCTTTATAAGTATTAAATATTTAATTCCTAAACAATTAGATTGTCTCTTTTTTTTTGATAACAGGAGGCATTGACCTGGATTTGCTGTCCTTATAGGAATTAAATGATTTAATTCTTGAACAATAAGACTACCTTTTCATTTTTTGTTAACAAGGTTTCACTTTTTTTGTTGCAAAACTTACACAAAATGATCTTATGATTAACTTTTGTGTCAACATCAAATATTGTATTCATTGCAAGAAGCTCACTTTTACATGTTTGGTACTTTGAATCCATTGAATTTTATATATATAAAAAAAAAAGGTTTAGTGGACTTAAAACTATTCTTACACATTTTTAGTTTCTAAATTCAAGAATAAAGAGATCATCTCTTTATTTCTAACTAACAAGGCTCCATCCTTTGTTATAAGAACTTGTTTACACAAAATGATAGTGAAATTAACTTTTATGTCTATACAAAATATTTTATTTAATGGAGTTAGCTTGTCTTTGAACTTTTGGTAGTTTGAATCCATTAAATTCCAACAAGCAAATAAGTCATTAATTCTCATTTGCTTTCCTAATATGTATTGAATGGTTTAATTCTTAAATAATGAGACTGTCTCTTTATTTTTTAATAACAAGACTTCTCTTTCATTTCAAAGACTCATTTGCCCAAAATGATCTTATAATTAGCTTTTATGTTGACAATAAACATCATATTCTTTTCAACAAGCTCATTTGTACAAATTTCATACTCTAAGTCCATTAAATTCCATCAAAATTAGGTCTCATTGGTCTAGATTACCTTTCCTTATATGTATTAAGTGTTTTAATTCCCAAATAACAAGATTGTCTGCTCATCTCTAGCCAACAAAGCTCTTTTCTTTGTTATAAGGACTCATTTACATGAAATAATGGTGAAATAAACTTTTGGATCAAGAAAAAACATTATATTGAATGAAACAAGCATGTTTGCATACCTTTGGTACTTTGAACATATTGAATTCAATTAGGTAAATGAGTCATTGATCTTGGTTAGCTTTCCTTACAAATATTAAATGGTTTAATTCTCAAACAATGAGACTCCCTCTTCATATTTTGATAACAAGGCTTCTCTTTTCGTTGCAAGTACTCATTCACACAAATGATCTCATAATTAACTTTTCTATTGATAGGAAACATTAAATTTTTTGCAAAAAGCTCATTCACAAGTCTTGGGTTCCCTAAATCCATTGAAGTCCATCAAACAAAGCTTTGATTGATGTCAACTAGCTTTTCATGTACATATTAAAGGTTTGAAATCATGAATAATGAGACCTTCTCCTTATTTCTAGCTATTAAGGCTCCTTCCATTGTTAGAAAGACTCATTTACTCAAAATGATGGTGAAATTCACTTTTGTGTCTACACAAATGATTCTATTCATTGGAACAAGCACATATGTACCTCTTTGATATTTTAAATCCATTAAATTACAAAAGCAAATGAATCATTCATCTTGATTAGCTTTCTTTATAAGTATTAAATGGTTTAATTCCTAAACAATGAGACTATCTCTTCATTTTTTGATAGCAAGACTTCTCTTTCATTACAAAGATTCATTCACACAAAATGTTCAAGAAATTAACTTTTGTGTTAGTAGTAAACATTATATTCTTTTCAACAAGCTCCTTCATACAACTTTAGTACTATAAACCTATTGAATTCATTGAAGCAGTGGTTAGTTTGAACTTGATTAGCTTTTCATATAGCTATTTAATATTTCAATTCCTAACTAATGAGACTTTCACTTCATTTCTACTAACAAGGCTCCTTGCTTCATTACAATGACTCATTTACACAAAATTATGAACTCTTTAGTGATAAAGGCCATAAAAGGTCATAATTGACTATTTTCTTTTTTGAAATGATTCAATTCAAAAAGATATAGAATTAGACATTCTAAAAGATCACTATTCTAATTTTGAGATAGGGAGAATGTGGTTATTATAAGGTCTTAAAGAAAAGCAAAGGCTTATTAGTCTTAAAAAAAGAAGATATTATGATTTTGGATCTTAGAATATTTCCAAAAGAAGGTTATAGCCTTAAAATAGTGATTCATAAAGTAAAAGGATATATTTCTGATTCTACTTCAAAAGAACCCTCTATACAAGAGCTTAAAGCTAAAATTAATGAATTAAAAGGAGAAATAAAATAATTAAAAGAAATAATTATATTAATTGCAACATTAATGTATATATCAAAGGTTATATTATTTGCAACAACCACCTTATGACCTTAGCCCTAAAAATTCATGCAATTCCATCAAACAATAAAGTGATTAATCTTGATTTTCTCTTCTTGTAGACATTGAATGGTTCAATTCTAAAATAATGTAACCATTTGTTCATTTCTTACGAACAAGTTTTCTCCTTTTGTTGTAAGGACTTGTTCACGTAAGTTAAGATTACATAAATCAATTACAACATATTATCTCATCAAAACAGCAACCCCTAGATGACAAGCCTTCTCTTTCATATATTTTATTATTTGTAATGCAAAAGGTAGGCCTTGCAGCCTCTACTAGAAAACTTAGGTTATTCCAAGCCAAGATTACATTTCTTGGCCACCTTATTGAAAATGGTAGTGTAATTCCAATAGATCAAGCAATTGAATTTGCTTTTAAATTTCTTAATGAAATTAGAGACAAATTCAATTGCAAAGATTTCTAGGAAGCCTACATTATATTGTAGATTTTTATAAATAATTAGCTTATGATGCTAGTCCTTTATTTGAAAGACTTAGAAAGAAACCTCCTGAATTGAACTTCCATGCTAGTCCTTTAAGAAAATAAAACAAAAGGCTAAAGAACTTCTATGTTTAATTGTTGTTCCCCATCTAAATGCCTTTAAAATCTAACCAAGGATATGGTGGAATACTAAAACAAAAGATTTACCACAAAGAAAGCTTATTATGCATTACTTCTCAGATTTCAAAAGAAGCTAGAGTTAATTACTCTACAATTAAGAAAGAAACTCTTGCTATAGTAGTGTGCATTCAAAATTTTGAAGGGAATTTATTAAATCAAAAATTTCTTATTAGAATTGATTATAAAGCTACTAAAGATGTTCTTCTAAAAGATGTCAAAAATATAGCCTCAAAGCAAATCATTGCTACATGGTAAGGACTATTATTAGCCTTTGATTTTGATATTTACAAATTCTTTTCTTGACTTTCTAACTCATAATTTTTTACAGGGTACCACTTCATGAGTCAGAGGCCTATGCTACAAGGGCCTGTGTCCCCATCAAAGTCAATTATTTCACCTGCAAAGGATGCTTCTAGTTTAAGTCAAAATAACAACGAATTAGATCCTTTATAAAATGATGCTTATGAGTAACAACTAAATTAGGAATAAAAGCTTACATATTTTTTTATCCCAAAGTTTATATATACTTCTTGTGTCCAATTGATCCCAACTATGAGTTTGCAAGATTTTATTTAAAAGATAACATGTATCCTCATACACCATGAAAGTTTACTATTATTATCAGTAGATTTGTTTTGAGACAAGACCAGCAATCATTGAACCAATTGAATGAGGCACTGGTTATGGATCTACCAAAGATAGGCATATGCAAAATTTAAAATCAAAAGGATCATCTTTCTAGATAAATGAATGGCAAAGTGATTTGCTAGCCTATAAAGAATTAACTGGTGGAAGGTTAAAACTTTCAATTATTTTGACTCTATTGAAGCTTAGGAAGGATCTTTATTCTACAACCCACAAAAGAAATCTAGTTGGTTTCTTCTTATTAATCTCCTTAAGATATGCTTAAATTTCTCAACTGGTTTAAAATATTCTTCCTTAAATGGGGATTACATCTTATTACGCTCCCTCTAAGAGTAAAAACTATTTATGAATAATTTTGTGAAAAGAATCCTGATTTGAGGAATAAAATCTTAAATTTTGCTATCTGGTATCATGTTCCATGGATCACCAAATGGGACTATAATATCATTTCCAAACAATTTAATATAATATCCTAGGAAAAAGTACCTAGCTTTTTACCATGACTTGCTCCAAGGATTAACATTCGATGGTGGGAAAAATTTGACTATTTTAGCAAAGGGGTTTACACTATTAAAGGAGTTATTAATTTAGTAATCAACATTGTAAGACCTGCTCCTCCAACTGTCAAGACTCCAACTTAAATGCTTAAAGCATTGGTCGAGAATGTGCCAAGAGAATAGGTAAATGAGATGATGGCTAGTATTTTACAATTCGATAAGGATCAACCAGAAAGTAGTCATGCAAAGGATTCCAATTAACTCACTCAACAAGATGATTTTATGTGAGACTCAAAAGATCTGTATAAGCTGTAAAGGGGACAAATTGGAGAAAATGCTTTTATAAAGCCATTGTATAAAGCCACTTTATAAAATTTACTTTTATAAAGATACTTTATTCTTTATAAAGTAAACTTTTAACATGTATTTGTTTATTAGCATGGACTTTATAGACAAATAGGAGTATGCCAAGGAGAAGGCATACCTTTCTTTCCTCATTTGTAAACTTACTCCAAAACAATCTATAAGCTTGTAGTGTCATTCAATGAAAGCTATATTCATTAAGTCCTTTTTCTCTTAAGCTTTCTTTTACAGAATCTAATTTTGTGTCTTACGTATTGTGTGTTTGAAAATTGTGTATTCTATGTTTGAATTGTTAAGCATTGTTTATTGGCTTTTCTTATAGGTATTGAATGGTTTAATTCTCAAATAATGAGATTATCTATTTATTTTTTGATAACATGACTTCTCATTGGTTGCAAGGACTCATTCACACAAAATGATCTTGTAATGAACTTTAATGTCAATGGCAAACATTATATTCTTTATAGCAAGCTCATTTGTACTTTGGTATTTTGAATTCCATCAAAAACAAGTCTAATTGGTCTAGATTACCTTTTCTTATATGTATTAAGTGTTTGAATGTCTAAATAATGAGATCATCCCTTCATTTCTAGCTAACAG
Source organism: Rhizophora apiculata (assembly GCA_037832385.1). Lineage (NCBI taxonomy): Eukaryota > Viridiplantae > Streptophyta > Magnoliopsida > Malpighiales > Rhizophoraceae > Rhizophora > Rhizophora apiculata. Next base: position 13,088,551 of record CM075432.1, on the reverse strand, counting down.
GGCTCCTTCCTTTGCTACAAGGATCATTTACACAAAATTCTGGTGAATTAACCTTTATGTCCACACAAAGCATTATATTCATTGGAGAAAGCATGTTTACACACCTTTAGTACTCTAAACTTATTGAATTCCATCAAGTAAATGAATTATTGATCTTAATTAGCATTTTTAAAAAGTATTGAATGATTTAATTCTCTAATAATAAGATTGTCTTTTCATTTTTTTTTTTTTTTTGATAACAAGGTTCTCTTTTCATTGAAAGGACTTATTCACAAAAATTGATCTCATAATTAACTTTTGTATCAGTAGCAAACATTATATTCTTTGCAACAAACTTATTTGTATAGCATTGGTACTCTAAACCTATTGATTTCCATCAAGTAAATGAATCATTGATTTTTATTAGCTTTCTTCACAAATATTGAATGGTTTAATTCTCAAACAATGAGACCACCTCTCCATTTTTTGATAACAAAGCTTCTTTTTCTTTTTCTTTTTTTTTTTGGTTGCAAGTACTTCTTCACACAAAATGATCACCTAATTAACTTTCGTATCAAAAAGAAACATTATATTCTTTACAATAGGCTTGTTTTCATATCTTTGGTACTCTAAATTCATTGAATCCCATCAAACAAAGCTTTGATTATTTTCAATTAGCTTTTCTTATACCTATTGAAAGTTTGAAATGTTTGATAATGAGACATTCTCTTCATTTCTAACTAATAAGGCTCTTTCTTTCATTGTAGAGATTTATTTACCCAAAATGATGGTGAAATTCACTCTTGTGTCTACACAAAGTATTTTATTCATTGGAACAAGCACAAATGTAAATCTTTGATGCTCTGAATTCATTGAATTCTTCCAAGCAAATGAGTCATTAATCTTGATTAGCTTTCTTTATAGGAATTAAATGGTTTTACTTCTTGAATAATAAGACCATCCCTTCATTTTTTGATAAAGATTTCTCTTTCATTACAAGGACTCATTTATGCAAATTGATCTCATAATTAACTTTGTGTCAACAATAAACACTATATTCTTTGTAAGAAGCTCATTTGTACAACTTTGGAACTCTTACCCATTGAATTCCTTGAAATAGAGGTTAATTTATCTTAATTAGCTTTCTTATGGCTATTTAATGTTTTAATTCTTGAATAATGAGACCTTCTCTTCATTTCTAGCAAACAAGGCTCTATCCTTTATTGCAAGGACTCATTTACATAAAATGATGGTCAAATTAACTTTTGTGCCAACATAAAACATTATATTGATTGGAATAAGCATGTTTGCACACTCTTAGTACTTTGAACCCATTGAATTCCATCAAGTAAAGGAGTCATTGATCTTGATTTTCTTTCCTTGCAAGTACTGAATGGTTTAATTATCAAACAATGAGATCACTGCCTTGTTGCAACGAATCATTCACACAAAAGGATCTCAAAATTAACATTTGTGCCAATAGTAAACATTATATTCATTGCAACAAGCTCATTTGCACATCTTTGGAACTCTAAATCCATTAAATTTAATCAAACAAAGCTTTGATTGATCTTAATTAGCTTTGCTTATACCTATTAAATGTTTCAAATCCTAAATAAAGAGATCTTCCCTTCATTTCAAGCTAACATGCTTCCTTCCTTCATTGCATGGACTTATTTAACCAAAATTATTGCAAAATTAATTTTTGTATCTACACAAAACATTCTATTCAATGTAACAAGCACATTTGTATGTCATTGGTACTTAAATCCATGAATTCCATCAAGAAAAGGTGTCATTAATTTTGATTAGCTTTCCTTATAGTTATTGAATGGTTTAATTCTCGAGCAATTTGATTGCCTCATCATTTTTTGATAACAAGGCATCTCTTTTTGTTCCAAGGACTCATTCTAGCTGATGGATCTCATAATTAATTTATGTGTCAACAACACCTATTATATTCATTCCAACAAGCTGATTTGTACATCTTTGGTACTTTAAATCCATCAACTTTCTTCAAAAATGGTGTGAGAGGTCTTGATTAGCCTTTCTTAGACATACTAAGTGCCTCAATTCTTGAATAATGACATTGTCTCCTCATTTCTAACTAACAATGAATCTCGTTTCATTGCAATGACACATTCACACAAAAGGATCTCATAATCAACTTTTATGTCAACAGCACCCATTATATTCATTCCAACAAGCTTGTTTGTACATCTTTGGTGCTTAAATCTATAGAATTTCATCAAAAAATGGTGTGAGGTCTTCATTATCTTTTGTTATACATATTAACTGTCTCAATTCTTGAAAAATGACACATTCTCTTCATTTTTAGCTAACAATGCCCCTTATTTTGTCTTAAGGACCCACTTACACAAAATGATGGAGAAATTAAATTTTTTGTTGACATAAGAGCATTATATTCATTAGACAAAGCACGTTTGTATAACTTTTATATGCTTTGAATCCATTGAATTTCATTAAACAAAGGAGTCATAGATCTTAATTAGTTTTCATTATTAATTTTGAATGGTTTAATTCCCAAAAACATTGTATTCATTGCAACAAGCACGTTTACACCTTTGCTACTTCAAACCCATTAAATTTTGTCAATTAAATTAGTCATTGATCTTGATTAACTTTCCTTATTGGTATTAAATGGATTATTTGCCAAACAATGAGACCATCTTTTTATTTTTTGATAACATGACTTCTCTTTCATTACAAGGGCTCCTTCACACAAAATGATCTCTTAATCAACTTTTGTGTCAATTGTAAACATTATATTCTTTGCAACATACTTTAAATCCATTGAATTCCTTCAAACAAAGCTCTTATTATCTACATTAGCTTTTCTCATACCTATTGAGTGTTTCTATACCTGAATAATGAGACCATCTCTTAATTTCTAGCAAACAAGGTTCTTTCATTCATTGCAATGACTCATTTACTCAAAATGATGGTGAAATTAACTTTTGTCTCTATGCAAAACATTGTATTTATTGGAACAAGCATGTTTGCACACCTTTGGCACTCTGAACCTATTGAATTTTATTAATTAAATAAGTAATTGATCTTTTATCAACTTTCTTTATAGGTATTGAATGGTTTAATTTTTGAACAGTGAGATCCTCTCTTTATTTTTTGATAACATGACTTCTCTTTTCATTGCAAGGACACATTCATACAAACCGATATCGTAATTATATTTTGTGTCGATAGCAAGCGTGATATTCGTTGCAATAAACTCATTTGTACATATTTGGTACTCTAAATTCTTTGAATTTCATCAAGAAAAAGGTGTGATTGGTCTAGACTACATTTTTGTTAAACATATTAAGTGTTTCAATTCCTAAATAATGAGACCATCTCTTCATCTCTAGCTAATAAGGCTTCTTCCTTCATTGCAAGGACTCATTTATACAAAATGATGATGAAACTAACTTTTATGTCTACATAAAACATTGTATTCATTGGAACAAGCATGTTTACACACCTTTAAGACTTTGAACCCATTGAATTTTATCCAGTAAATGAGTAATTGATATTTATTAGCTTTCCCCATGGGTATTGAATGGTTTAATTTCTAAATAATAAGACCATCACTTCATTTTTTAATAACAAAGCTTCTCTTTCCATTGCAAGGACTCATTCACACAAAATGATCTCATAATTAACATTTGTGTTAGCAATAAACACTATATTCATTGTAACAAGCTCGTTTTGAACATCTTTTGTGCTCTAAATCCATTGAATTCCATCAGAAAAAAGGTGTGATTGGTCTAAATTAGCTATTCTTATATGTAATACATGTTTTAATTCATGAATAGCAAGACCATCTCTTCATTTCTAACTAACAAGACTCCTTCTAAATGTTATGAATATCACAATTCCAAGTTTGAATATGACAATGTAGAGTTTGGAAAACATGATAACCAAATAGCCCATCATTTAAACTTGATTCAACTACTCCTAATAAGGAGCCACGAAAATGATTGTGTTGTCTATCACTTACATGGATAATTGTTGAGTTGTTTAAACCTAATCGGGTAGCAAGTTTTAATGATATCCCAAAATGGATGAATTTGTATTTCTATTGATGTGAACTAGGCTCTTGGGTTTATTATTTGTGCCAAACATTATATTTATCATGATAATAATGACTTACTACTATGACACTCTAAATCCATTGATTTCCTTCAAACAAAGGAGTCATTCATCATAATTATCTTTTCTTGTAGGTATTTGTTGTTCCCACAGCCTTGTATAGGTTGTAATTGTTGTCAATTAGGTTTAAGTGTGCAAGAAGGTAAAAGCCACATGGAGGGGTAAGAACGTAAAAGCCACATGAAAAGGGCAAGACAGTAAATTCGCCGCAAGTAAGCCCTATTGGGATTTTATGGAGGAGTATATAAAAGCCATCGGAAGACAACAAAAAAAGACGTATCAGCCATTGAGAAAAACAGACAGA
>CM075432.1:13056105-13083598 GCA_037832385.1 Rhizophora apiculata | reverse complement strand
AGCAAATACAATACAAAGAGTGTCACTTACTGTGTCTACTCTTCTTCTAGCTTGTCTTGCCTCTGTTAAATTGAAAGGTTACTCCATTGCCGCTTAGAAGTTCACCGTAATGCTCTCTAACCTTTCTTGAAGAAATCTGGAAATATGTTGAATTCTTTCCGATGCTTTGCCGAATTCCTTCTCTAGGTTGTCTCACACAGCTCCTACTTTCATCGTCTCATGGTCTCACTCATCTCCTTGTCTCATGGCTCGCCTCACGTTTCTGTTTTTCCATCCAGCCCTTGTTCTGCCAGATCTCTCACTATCGACTGGATCTCTCTCACCGTTGGCTTCTATTTTTCCGTCCAACCCCTGTTTTGCTGGATCTCTCACCGTTGACCAAATCTCTTTCTGCTGGATCTCTCTTGGTTAGCCGAATTAGGTTTCTACCCTGTTTTGGTCTCATGCCATCCAGCCCCTATTCTGCCAGATCTCTTCATCGTCCCAGCCAGATCTTTCTAGTCTCACTCCGTCCCGGATCTCTTCATCGTCCCAGCCAGATCTTTCTAGTCTCACTCCGTCCCGGATCTCTTCATTGTCCCAGCCAGATCTTTCTGGTCTCACTCCGTCATCGGATCTCTTCACCGTCCCAGCTGGATCTTTCTGGTCTCACTCTGTCACTGGATCTCTTCACTGTCCCAGTCGGATCTTTCTAATCTCACGCCGTCTAGCTGAATCTCTTTACCGTTCAGCCGGATCTCTCCTCGCCAACTGCTGTTTTGCTCAAATTGCCGACTGTGTGCCGTTCTACTCAAATTGCTGATTCGTCTCTGATTTTGCCATATATAATTTTTCTCTCTCTTCCAACAGCTTCTCTCTTTGGTCGGCTGGTTGTCTAGGTTTTCTGTCCATTTTGCTCAATTGTCGACTTGTCTTTTTTGTTGTCTTTTAATGGCCTTATATACTCCTCCATGAAACCCTAATAAGGCTTACTTGCGACGAATTTACTATCTTGCCCTTCCATGTGGCTTTATGTTCTTTCCCCTCTATGTGGTTTTTACCTTCTTGTCCTTCCATGTGGCTTTACTTTCTTGCACACTTAAACCTAGTTGACAACAATTACAACCCATACAAGGCTGTGGGAACAACAAAAGACAATCAAGATCAATGTCTCCTTTGTTTTATAGAATTCAAAAAATTTAGAATGTGAAGTCATAATATCGTCATTCTCATGATTAATTTGATATTTGGTGCATGCACCAAGTTGAACTTCATATTCAGTTTTTATGAATAAGTCCTTGCAACTAAAGGATAAATCATGTTGGCAAGAAATGAAGAGATGATTTCTTTCTCCCATAAGAGAACCATTCAATACTTGCAAGGAAAGACAATCAAGATCAATTACTCCATTGTTTGATGAAATTGAATGGATTCAGAGTGTGAAATCACAATATCGTTATGATTAATTTAATGTTTAGGGATTGTAACATTTTTAACTTTATAATTAGTTTGTGTGAATGAGTACTTACAACTTAAAGAGAAATTTTATTAGTAAGAAAATGAAGAGACAATTTCATTCTCCTAGAATTAAACCATTCAATGCCAACAAGTAAAGATAGTCAAAATTAATTACTCCTTTATTTGATAGAATTCAATGGATTTAAAGTGTATAGTCATAACATTGTTATTCATATGATTAATTTAATATTTTGAGCATGCACAATTTTTAACCTTATAATCAATTTGTGTGAATGAGTCCTTGCAACAAAAGTACAAATCATGTTAGCTAGGAATGAATAGATGGTTTCATTCTTCTAGAATTTATGCATTTAATACCTGCACAAAAATACAATCAAGATCAATTACTCTTTCATTTGATCAAATTAAATGGATTTAAAGTGTGAAGTCATAATGTTATTATTCTAGTGATCAATTTAAGATATGGTGCACGCACCAATTTTAACTTGATACTACATTTGTGTGAATAAGTCCTTACAACTAAAAAAGAAATCTTGTTAATTGCAAATGATGAGATAGTTTCATTCTCCTAGGAATGATTTATTCATTAGTTGCAAGGAAAGACCATCAAGATCAATGACTCCATTATTTATTAGAATTCAAGGAACTTTGAGTGTGATGTTCTAAAATTGATCTATTCAATACTTGTGAGGAAAGAAAATCATGATCAAAGTCTCCTCTATTTTATGGAATTGAAAGAAATTGGAGTGTGAAGTCATAATCATTATTCTTAGGACTAATTTGATGTTTAATGCATGCACCATTTTTAACTTCATAATCAATTTTTATGAATGAGTTTTTGTAACCAAAGGAGAAATCTTGTTAGCAAGAAAAGAAGAGAGAACTTCATTCTCCAGGAATTGAACCCTTTAATACTTGCAACTAAAAATAATCAAGATCAATCACTCCTTTATTGGATGGAATTGAATGAATTTAAAGTGTGAAGTCATAATGGCATTATTGTCATAATTAATTTGAAGTTTGGTGCATGCACCAATTTTAACTTCACAATCACTTTGAGTGAATGTGTCCTTGCCTGAAGTAGAAATCTTGTTAGCAAGAAATGAAGGGACATTGTCATTCTCCTAAAATTGAACTATTCAATACATGCAAGGAAAGTGAATCAAGATCAATTAATCCTTTGATTGATGGAATTCAATGGATTTAAAGTGTAAAATCATAATGTTGCTCTCATTATTAATTTGCTATTTAGTGCATGCACCAATTTTAACTTCACAACCAGTTTGAGTGAATGGGTCATTGCAACTAAAGGAGATAATTTGTTAGGAAGAAATGAGGAGATAGTTTCATTCACCTAGAGTTGAGTCATCCAATACCTTCAAGGAATTATAATCAAGATTAATGACTCTTTTGTTTGATGGAATTCCATGAATTTTGAGTGTGAAGTCACAATACCATTATTCTCATGATTAATTTAATGTTTGGTGCATGCATCATTATTAACTTCATAATTAGTTTGTGTGAATGAGTCATTGCAACCAAAGGACAGATCTTGTTAGCAAGAAATGAAGAGATGGTTTCATTCTCCTAGAATCAAACCAATCAATACTTGCAAATAAAGACAATCAACATCAATTTCTTCCTTAAATGATGGAATTCAATGGATTTAGAGATTGAAGTCATAAGGTTGTCATTCTCTTTAATCGGAAATGACAAGAAAGTTTCATTCACCTAGAATTGATATATTCATTACCTGCAAGGAAAGACAATCAAGGTCAATGACTCCTTTATTTAATAGAATTTAATGGATTTAAAGTGTGATGTTCTAGAATTGAACCATTCAATTTCTGCAAGTAAAGACAATTAAGGGCAATTACTCCTTTATATGATGGAATTTAATGGATTTAAAGTGAGCAATCATAATGTCGTTATTCTTGTGATTAAATTTAATATTTAGAGCATGTGCCTTTTTTAACTTCATAATTAGTTTGTGTGAATGAATCCTTGAAACTAAAGGCAAAAACTTGTTAGCAAGAAATAAACATATGGTTTCATTCTCTTAAAATTGAACCATTCAATTCTTGTAAGCAAAGTCAATTAAGATTAATTACTCTTTTATTTGATGTTTTTATTCCCCAAGAACTGAACCATGTAATAGTAGCATGGAATGAAAATCAAGATTAATTACCCCTTTATTTGATGGAATTCAATGGATTTAAATTAAGAAGTCAAAATGTTATTATTCTTGTGATTAATTTGATGTTTGGTGCAGGCACGAATTAACTTCTTAATCAATTTGTGTGAATGAGTCGTCGCAATTAAAGAAGAAATCTAGTTAAGAGAAATGAAAAGATTGTTTTGTTCTCCTTGAACTGAAGCATTTAATACCTACAATGAAGAAAATCAGGATCATTTACCCTATCATTTGATAGAATTCAATGGATTTAATTTAGTGTGTGAAGTCATAATATTGTTATTCTTGTAATTAAATTAAAACTTTGTGCTTGCACCATAAATTTTAACTTCATAATCAGTTTGTAAGAATGAGTCCTCACAACTAAAGGAGAAACCTTGTTTGCAAGAAATGAAGCAACAATTTCATAATGAGTCCTTGCAACTAAATGAGAAACCTTGTTTGCAAGAAGTGAAGCAACAATTTCGTTCTCCTAAAATTGAAACATTCAATGCCTGCAAGGAAAAAAATCAAGATCAATGATTCCTTAGTTTGATGGAATTCAATAAATTTAAAGTGTGATGTTCTAGAATTTAATCATTCATTTCCTATAGGTAAAGACAATTAAGATCAATCACTCCTTTATTTCATGGAATTCAATGGATTTAGAGTATATTTTCATAATGTCATTATGATCATGGTGCATACACCATTTCCAACTTCATAAACAATTTGTGTGAATGATTCCTTGTAACAAAAGTAGAAATTTAGATAGTAAGAAATGAAGACATAGTTTTCATCTAATAGAAAATTCTGCTAAGCATGCTTTGTTTACCCTTACCTCAGTTCCTTTGTAAATCCATGGACAATACTTGCGTGCAAATGGAGGCTTGCCACCTTGGAGGAACAGCATTACACATGACATCCCTCATAGAACAGCGACCCAGGATTGGATTCTGTGGGATGTGAATGTTGTGGAGATAAGAAGGAAAGATCCTAAACCAAGCTGTTAATCAAGTTGAGACCTAAACCAAGCCGTTAATCAAGTTGAGGTCTCACCATCGCAGCCTGATTCACCTACATCAATATCGCTGAATTCCCCTAGATTTTCAAGACAAGAGGTTTGTGTAATAGCCCCATACATTAGGAGATTCATTTTATCAGGCGAATAATTTTTATCTAATCCGATGCAGCCTAATCTAAGAGGGGTTTTCATTTTCTTTGTGATTCGTGGGGCAGTCTGATGACTCTTATGTTTGTCCACCGGCAAAACACGAAGGCAGGATAATATATTATAGGGTGGCTGATCAAAATGGTGAAGTTGATATAAATGAAGAGATGTCCTTCAACTTTAAGGGAATTATGGTGGAGGAACTGAGGCAAAGATTGGATGAAGAAACAGGGCTTGAACATATTCTTGTGTGTTCTACAAATTCATTGAATGGGAAGCTTTATCCCCTCCAGCTTCATCTTCCTCCGAACAATGCTGATATGCATGTTGTTGTGATTTCCTCATCAGGGAAAGTTGAGTTTTAGGCTTTCTAGTTCCCTCTAATCTTCAAGTTCATTCTTTGTCGACAAACAGTCTTGTATATTTGATGAATATGGCATAAAATCTTTTTCTGACTATCTGGAAAGATCAAAATTTGAAGATACATCACACAAAATTTAAGACGATTGCAATGTTTACTATGCTGCACGTTAGTTGTTTGTATTCGGCAGCCCACTAAAAGTAATCTCATACCTTCCAAGAGTCTGATAGAGAAGTGACTTCAACGCAATGGCTCTGTTGAAATTTTCTTGCTTGTTCCCGTTAATCTAGCGACTGGTCTGCAATCAATATTGAAATGCCCTCATCGAACTAACATGCTAGCGTTGGGCTTTATTGTCCTGCTAAACCAGATTTTTGGATTTATTTCTTTGATGTTTCGCACTTGATTTCTTGATTCTTTCATTTTATATTTTGTTTTTGCATTTACCAGAGGCATCAAATATCTGGAAGCCTGGGAGTCCATCTGCAACATGAGTGTACCGGCAGAATTCTTGAGAAGAATAACAATGTACAAATTTTTCTTGCATAAATGTATGGGGATCAGAACATTTATGATCCCTCGTTAGAAACACCATTGTCTGCCTGCCACGGGATGTTCTATGAGTTTACCTATTGAAATAATAGCATAACAAAATAGTAGAGAAATTTTGTAGCTTTTGGAAAGTACCATTTGCATGATTTAAAGCCTGAAGGATCCTTAATTTTATAGCGTAGGCAACTATAATTGAGGCAGTGTCTTCTTTTCTTCTGGGAGACTTTGGAATATATCTGGAGTTACCCTGTAAAAGTTTCGACTAATTTTGTAATAAGAGCAAGTTCTTCTGCCATCTGAATGATCTTTTTGCTGGACAACACTACACTTTCCCATATATATCGATGTATCATGTGCGAGTAAGGTACTTTTGAAATGCAGAAAAGAGACTGGAAGTCATGTAAGTAGAAGTGCGCCACTTAGTTGGAATCAAAAGAAAATGCTTCTTCTGATTACTTCTGAAGGCACATCAAAATGGTCGATTAGATATGTAAGGACTGGAAAAACTGTTAGATGGCAAAGTCTGCAACAGTCGGGGCTTCTGTTTTAACGTTCTTGAGGGACAAGCCCTATGAACTTAAGGTTGCAAATGAAAACAATGCCAAAAGCTATTTGCTGGCTTCACACAGGGCCTGTTCTAGAGTTGCTTCTGATATGGACAATGTTTCAAAGATCAATACATTTTTTATACATCATTAGCCATAATATATAATAATTAATAATAATATAATTTATCAAATTTTTTATTTTAAATTTAAAATTAAATCTTTAATCTTTATAAATAATAATAATAATAATTAATAAATAAATAATATTTTATATATTAATTTTCGGTCACACAATTGTAATTGAAATAAAAATTAAATTATAAAAAAAATAAATGTATAATTATATAAATTTATCAAAAATTAAATTTAAAAAAAATTAAAATATTTTAAATTCAATTAATATATATTTTAAATAATAATTTAATAAATTTAATAATATAATAATTGAATAATAATTTTAATATGTCAAAAAATTAAATTTAATATCTTTTAAAATAATAATATAAAAATAAAAAATATAATTACATGATTTCAAATATAATTTTAATAAAAATAAAAAAAAATTAAAATTATATAATAAATTAATAGTATAATAATATTTATATTTATATATATAATAGATAAAAATTATAAATTTATATTTAAAATAAAATATAAATATAGGTATTTAATTAAAATTTAAAATTTACTTTTAATTTTCATGAGATAATCTGAAAAATGAAATTTTATTCACAAAATTCTAAAACTTTAAAGTTATGTTTTTTATTTTTAACACATCAATTAATGATATTTACGCTTATTCAGTTAAGGAAATTAAAAATAAAAAAGTGAATTTAATGATCCTAGTCAAAACATCTTCTTTTGGACCAAGTTAATTAAGTCAAGGATCCTGCCAGAGATGGTTGCCAGCGCACTGTCATGGAATCGAGCGGCGTGGGCATCATCGTAATTTACTTGGTCCTTTTTTTCACTTCCCAGATAACTTGTTCCTCGACCACAAATAATATAATATAATGTAATTAATATTTACAGCAATTATAGAACGACGAGATGCAACATTAATTATAATTGATTATTATAATATTTAAATTATTACGGAAGAACTTGATTACATCCTATTTACTTTATATATATATTATGCATTTATTGGAAGTATATATTTTTTTCAAGGTTGTGATAAAAACCTAATTAACTAGTTGGCTTGCGGCGCCGGCGCAACGCCGCAATATCGTTTTACCAAAAGAGAATAATTGCGCGCATGGCTGCTATGGCTTCTTGCAACAGATTACGACGGCTGCTTCAGCGGACGGCAGGCAGAACTCCATCACCCTTATGTTTCTCTTGCCGTTATTCTTCTTCGCTTCCGCTTCCTTGCTCCACCGCCTCCCCATCGTCCTCTTCGTCGCTGCCTTTGCTGTTGCTTCCTTCGGAGGAGGTCGCCGCCGGTGGCAACAAGCAGGAAGTGAATTTCAAATCCTTTCTCAGCCTTGGAAACAACAGAGTTTCCAGTTTCGAAAAAGAATTACCGAAGGAAATCGCCGATGCGCACTGTGCAGGATCGTCCAATGGGTGGGTGGCCTTTGTTAACCGCCGTGACTGCAGGGTCTATCTGGCCGATCTTTTTGCCTCCTCAGATTCACCTAAAATCGTACCGCTGCCTTCTATTCTATCCTTGCCTCGGCTGATGGGCGTGGTTCATGACTCCTCTTCGTCTTCTTCAATAAAGCACTTCCTGGAGTTCTACATTGATGGCCCAATTCCGAAATCCTCTGAGCGCATGAGCAGGGATATTATTCGAAGGCTTGCTATGTCTTCCCCTCCGATCCTTGAGAATGGTGATTTAAACAGGAACTGCGTTGTAATGATTTCTACGTTGGTTGGCCATGATCTCGCGTTCTGTAGAATTGGTGACAATTGCTGGACTAGCTTAGGGAGGATATGGGGTTGGGACATCGTCTATTCCAAAAAGGACAAGCTTTTCTATTGCCTCACTTCTCAGAATGGAGAAGTCAAAGCATGGGACTTTAACATCTCTCCATGTGCTTGCCTTTTTTTCCCTAAACGTGTTGACGTCGATGTTTCTTACGACAAAATCGAAGAATCGAGTTTCTGCGAAGAAGTCAGGAGGACAGCTCACCACATTTCAGACCATCTGGTGGAGTCACCAGAGGGGGACATTCTCGTGCTCGTAAGATATTCTGTTTCCATTGGCGAAGATGGGTCATTTGTAGATTGCGATGATTACCCTGATGACGTCCATCATCCTTATAGAACTGTCTGGTTTGATGTTTTCAAGCTAGATCCCGAGAAGAAAACTGCAGAAGTTGTTAAAAATTTAGGTGACACTGTCTTGTTCGTGGGTCTCAATGAGTCATTTTCCCTCTCAGCTCGTGACCATCCGGAGTTGAGACCTAATTCCATTTATTTTGCCGATGATCATTCGATTTGCATCTTCAACGACACTTTTCCTTATGGGGGTGATGACATTGGTATTTACAATCTAGAAGACCACAGTATCACACCCGTCCATCATCCTTTTCAATTCAAGAAGATCCGTCCTCCTCCTATTTGGGTTTCTTGCAGGCCGTGATGGATTTTCGGTCTTCTGTCTGGATTTACCTTATTATTTCTTTCGTCTCTCAATCATAATCTTTAGTTATATAGTTATCATTTAGTTAATATCTTAATTGGGTTGTCCTCCTTTTGTTAGTTAATTTCTGATCATTTAACATAAGTCATTGCCTTCATTTTAATCGACCAAACTTGTGTTAATTTTTTTTCGTCTACATATTTATAAATGCAGCTTTGAGCTTTTACATTCAGAGATCACGTTGCATCATCATGTGTCCGTGCTTTGTGCTTAATATAACAGTGACGATAGCAAATTGTGGCGGTTATACATGCATGTTATCTCTCTTGAACCTTTTTATTTTTTTTCTTTTTAAACAAGTTGGAATTTTCTACGTTGGTCATACAAGTTTTAATGGTTTTTATTCAAGTTCTGGACATAATTAATCTATTCTTTTTTAATAAAGGAAAAAAAAAACAAAAAGGTGTCTCCACTTTTAGTTCGCATTTGTATCATGTCAGCGTAAAGGTCAAATAATAACATACAATTTTAGGATTCGCAATTTGGATTGATTCCTTGTCTTCATTTTTGTCGTTTTTGTGGTTAATTTATAAGTGCAATTGGTAAATTAGAGTTGTTGTCTATTCTTGTTATATGCTGAATGTCTTAACTATGTTTCCAATTCGTTTCTCATTCTTTCTTAGTAAATTGTTCTGTGTTAATAGCTGATTGCCAACAAAGACAGCAAGATTAAAGCCATCCATTGCACAATCTTACAGGGGTAGAGACGCATGGGATAGCGATCAATTTTCTCAAAGGCTCACTTCTTACATGTCCTATACACATTGTCAAAGTTAGGATCTTTCACATATAAATCTTTAATATATTCAAATCCTAACAATTTTGCACTAAGTATAGAGATAAGGGCATACTAGAAAGATAATGCATCAAGTAGCACATTCCCCTTACCTTGTTTATATTTGATGATGTAGGGAAAGGTTTCAATGAATTTGATCCATTTGGCATATTTCTTGTTCAACTTCTTTTGTTCCTTCAAGTGCTTCAAGGATTCATGGTTAGTATGGATGACAAACTCATTAGGCCAAAGGTAGTGCTACTATATCCCCTAAGACCTATATCAATGCACACATCTCCTTATCATAAGTAGGATAACTAAGGGCTGCTCCACTTAGCTTTTCACTAAAGTAGGCAATTGGTCAAATTCTTGCATTAAAATAGCTTCAATGCCAATACCTAAAGGATCACACACAATCTAATAAGTTTTAGCAAAGTCAAGTAAAACAAGAAAGGGTGCAGAACTAAATTTTTCCCTGATTAAATTAAAAACCTTGTCTTAATCACTACTCAACTTAAATCCCACATTCCTTTTAACAATCTCAATTAATGGTGCAGCAAGGGTGCTAATTCTAACAAAGTATCTATAAAAACTAGTACAAATTGCCCTAAACTTTTCCTTATCAATCTCCATACCCCTAGCACACATAATATAGCTAAGAAATAAGATATGATCAGTGCAAAAAGAACAATTCTTAAGGTTAACATATAATGTCTCAAAACATGAAACACTTAGAATAAAACATAAATGATCAAGATACTCATCTAAGGTTTTGCTATAGACAAAAATATATCATCAAAATACACAACCACAAAATTACTAATGAATGCATGTAAAACATGATTCACCAATCTCATACAAGTGCCCAATGCATTAGTGAGACCAAATGGCATAACAAGCCATTCATACAAAGTATACTTAGTTTTGAAAGTTGTTTTCCACTCATCTCCTTGTATCATCATAATTTGGCAATATCCACTTTTCAAATCAATTTTAAAAAAGACACATGAACCATACAATTTATCTAACATGTCATCCATTCTAGGTATAGGATGGTGATACATTATAGTGATTTTGTTAATTGCTTGACAATTAATGCACATCCTTCAAGTCCCATCCTTCTTAGGCATAAGCAATACTAAAACTACACATGGACTCATTCTCTTCCTCACATATCCCTTTTCCATGAGCTCATTAACTTGCCTTTGAAGCTCTTTTATCTCTTTTCATAGTGTCATTAGAACAAGCAAGTTTGTATTCCTTTGGTAGTTTAAATCCATCAAATTATGTGATGTAAATGAGTCATTGAACTTTGTTAGCTTTCATTATAAGTATTGAATGGTTTAACTCATGAATAATGAGACCATATCTTCATTATTTTGATAACAAGACTTCTCATTTCATTGAAAGGACTTATCCACATAAAATGATCTTGTAATTAACTTTATATCAACAACAAACATTATATTTATCACTATAAGCTCATACATACATTTATGGTACTCTAAATCCATTGAATTTCACCAAAAAAGAGGTGTGATTAGTTTATATTACCTTTACCTATATGTATCAAGTGTTTTAACTCTTGAATAATGATAATTTCTCTTCATTTCTATCTAACAAGGTTCTTCCTTCGTTGAAAAGACTTATTTACACAAAATGACAGTGAAATTAACATTTGTGTCTACACAAAGGAGTATATTCAATAGAACAAGCATGTTTGAACATCTTTGGTACTCTAAATCTATTGAATTCCATCAAGTAAATGAGGCATTAATCCTTATTAGCTTTCTTTATAGGTATTGGATAGTTTAACTCTTAAATAATGAGAATGTCTCTTCATGTTTTGATAACAAGACTTCTAATTTTGTTGCAAGGACTCATTCACACAAAATGATCTTATAATTAACTTTTGTATCGACATCAGATATTATATTCATTGCAACAAGCTCGTTTCTATATCTTTGATTTTCTAAATCCATTGAATTCCATCAAAAAATTCATCTAGATTACCTTTTCCTATACATATTAAGTGTTTTAATTCCTAAATAAGGAGGCCATCTCTTCATTTCTAACTAACAAGTCTACTTCCTTTATTGTAGGGACTCATTTATACAAAATGATGTGAAATTAACTTTTGTGTGAACACAAAGCATTCTATTCATTGGAATAAACACTTTTGTACACCTTTGGTACTCTATATCCATTAAATTCCATCAAGGAAATGAGTCAATGATCTTCATTAGCTTTCCTTATATTGAATGGTTTGATTCCCAAACAATGAGACTATCTCTTCATTTTTAGTTAATTAATAATGAATTAATTACCTTCCTTATGGGATTGAACTTTACTTGCTATTGTATAACTAAGAGTAAAAGTATTAAATTTTTTATGCCTTGACAATAACTTACTAAAATTTTAGTGTCATTGTCAATGAGTGTTTTCTATAAATTTATGCACTATGTTTATACATACACATATACATACATATATATATATATATATATATATATATATATATATATATATATATATATATAATTCTACTAAGTTGATTACACCATTATTTCCCCTTATATTTGCGAAGATCTATATTTTCCAACCATTTTTGGTGATTTAATGTTTTTTATTGTGATGTTACTATTCATTAAGAAAATTTTGATTGAATTAGGTGACAAATCTATACTCTTTTAAAGGAAATGATGTTTTGAGCATAATTAGTGCTATGCCACTGGGCCCCCCTCTGGAGTCCTAAAAATGTTGCTTGATAGGGCTTTAAAATCTTTTGTTTTGAGTTATTGGTCATAAATGTTTATTTTTTTTCTCTTTTCTTAGTTATCTTTTCATGCTTCCATTTACTTTATGTTTATTTATGTTTTATGATTTAATCATCTCACTTTGGTAAACTAAATTTTGGTCCAAAAATTAAGAGAATCTTGTATAGGTTGAGGAGAGAGACTTAGTAGAATCTTGAGTAATTTATGGTTGTCTCACTTGGCATCAACGAAGCCATCAATTTCATATTTAGTAGCTCATCTAATGATTCAAAGCTTGAAGACATGGCTGCAAAATTGGACTTTAAAAGAACTTGCTACTCCTAACTTTAATTTATAACCTTTGTGTATAAAATATCCTGAGTTAGATATGACTTTTGAGTTTAAATTGGGGTTGATACATTAGTTACCTACTTTTTGTGATCATGTAGGTAAGTATCCCGACAAGCATTTAAAGGGATTCCATGTTGTTTGTTTAAGCTTGAAGTTAATGAGTGACAGAGGAGTAGATAAAATTAGGAGCTTTTCTATTCTCTTTAGTTGATAATGCCAAGGATTAACTTTACTATTTATCATCAAGATTAATCATAACATGGAATTAGATGAAAAGACAATTTTTGGAAAAGTATTTTCTAGTTTTTAGGGCCACGAATATAAGAAAGGAAATTAATGATATTAACCAATACAATGGAGACACCTCTTATGAGTACTAAGAGAGATTTAAGAAGTTGTGTGCAATCCATCCACACACTAGATAGGTGACTAGTTATTGATTTAATACTTTTATGAAGACTTACTCCCTATAGACAAGAAAATGATAGGCATAACAATTTAAGGAGCTTTGGAGGATAAAACATCAGATGTTGTAACGAATTTGATATCCAGTATGACCACAAACTCCCAAAAATTGAGGATGAGATAAAGATACCTCAAGCATAAAAGTGAATGAGCTAAATATATCTTTTCTTCAATAAGATAATTTTGATCTTGCCTCTATTATTGGATAGATGGTTGTGGGAAACATGCAACTAAGGCACATGTCATATATTTAAATGTGGAACATTTAACAAATTTTGCCCAATTCTATAAGAGGAGCAAATAAAGACTATAGGTGGATTCCCAAGATAACTAAAGAAGTATGATCCCTAATTTAATACATTCAATCTAGGAAATAGGGATCATCTCAATTTGAGCTATGAGGGAGATAGGTAGCTAGTTTAGAATGCACACACACACACACATGCACACATACACACATATATATCAAAAGCAAGATTCCAACAAAGCGACAAATCTTATCAATAATCTAAACACGTAGTTTCATCTAGTTTAGGTATGTCATTGGAAAATATGTTCAAAACTTTAATGACTCACACTTAAAAATTCCAATAGGAGACAAAGGCAAGCATACAAATTTTGGAGAATTAGGTGAGCTAGCTAGCTACCATAGTGGACCAATTAGACACTCAAGGTTTAGGAAAAATACCTTTTGCAACCCTAGTAAATCCAAAAGAGATTGCAAGTGCCATATCATTGAGAAGTGGAAAAGAGCTAGAAGAAGCACATAAGAAAATACCTGCTATAATGAGGAGGAAATTGAGAAGGATGAAAAGATTTCTCTATCTAAGTAAGTCCTAACCATTCCACTCAGATTAAAGCTAACCCCTTTATTTTTTAACTAAATGCACTAAATCTTAGAGGAAGGAGTAAGAGAAAGAAATTCTTAAGATATTACACAAGATAGAGGTAAACATACTACTACTAGATGAAATCAAGTGCCAAGGTATGAAAAATTCCTTAAGGAGTCATGCATTAATAAGTAGAGATTGAGATCATAAAAAGATCAGAGTATGGGAGAATGTATCCACAATTCTCTAATGGAAGCTTTTCCCTAAGTGCAAAGATTCAAGTACATTTACCATCCCATGTAAAACATGTAATATCATATTTGAAAAGGCTATATTAAATTTATGAGCTTTTATTAATGTGATGCCATGATTCATTTATGCTTCTTTAAATCTAGGTCCTTTGAAAAATACTAGTGTCATTGTATAATTGGCTGATGATAATAATGTTTATCTTGAAGGGGTAGTTGAGGATGTGTTATTGTAGATGAATAAGTTAGTGTTTCTAGTTGACTTTTACATATTCAATATGGATAACAATGTTTCTCCTAAACCTGCACCTTTTTTTTTTTGGGAGGTCATTCTTAAAGATAGTTCAGATGAGGATTTGTTTGCATAACGAAATCTAGACAATGGAATTTAATGGTGAACAAATTCAGTTCAATATTTAAAAGGTTATAAGCTACCAAAGTGATGTCCATTCAATTTATGCCACTAATGTTATTGATCTTTTAACACAAAAAATTTTTAAGTTTACAAACAAGGAAGAGTTAGAGGTGGCCATTGTTAAACATCTTGAGTTAGAAAAAGGAGACGTTGAGCTAGGGGAGGAGTTGAACAAGACAGTGGTTCATTTGTTATTGATGATTCCAAATAGGTATGCATTTTCTTACCTATTTCTCTCCAAAAACTTTTACCCTCTATTTTATATGCTCCTAAGTTAGAATTGAAACCATCAGTAGCTCATTTGAAGTACATGTATTTGAGAAAGGACAATACCTTGCTAGCTATTATTACATGGGATCTAATGCACATGTAATAAGAGAAATTAATTCATGTGTTGAGGGAGCATAAGATGGCAATTGGTTGGACACTTGTAAACATTACAAGATAAGTCCTACCATATACATGCACTGAATATTATCTAAAGGAGCCAAACCAATTAAGGAATCTTAACATTGGTTGAATACCCTGATGTTGGAGATTATGAAAAAAGATATTTTGAATCTCCTTATTGTTGGCATCACATATCCAATCTTAGATAGCAAGTGGGTAAGTATGGTACGAGGGATCCCAAAGAAATTAGGTGTCACAATGGTTCCAAATGATAACAATGAGTTGGCACCTACATGTTTGCAAATGAGGTGGAGAGTGTATTAATTATATGAAGTTGAACTCTACCACTTGCAAAGATCATTTCCCTCTTCCTTTCATTGATAAGATGTTAGAAAGATTAGTTGGTCACTCATTATTGCATTCTTGATGGTTTTTCTAGTTACAACTAGATCGTGATTACATTGAAAGATCAAGAGAAGATGATTTTAACATGTCTATTTAGTATGTTTGCTTATTGTTGGACGCCATTTGGACTTTACAATGCTTCAACCATATTTTAAAGATGTATGATAAGTATATTTTTTGATCATATAAAGAACATCATAGAAGTATTTATGGATGCCTATAATGTTTATGGTGATTCTTTTAGTAAATGTCTAGATAACTTTACACTAATCTTGAAGAGATGTTTAAAAACTAACCTAGTTCTATATTGGGAAAAATGTCATTTTATGGTAGAGCAAGGTATAGTTTTAAGACATGTTATTTTAGCTACAAAAATAGAAATTGATAAGTCTAAGTTAGATATTATTTTTGCTTTATCTTACTTGCAAATGTGTGGGAAGTTTGATCTTTTCTTGGTCATGTAGGTTTCTGTTGTAGATTTATTAAGGATTTTTTGAAGATAGCTTTGCCCTTGGGTAAGTTATTGTAAAGAATGTGCCTTTTCAACTTGATGAGTAATGTGTTAGGTTACATTTGACAAGTCAGAGGAACTTTTAAAATTAGTATTGATAATGCAGTGGCTAAATTGTGAATAGCCATTCGATATTATGTGTGATGCAAGTAATTATATTGTGGGAGCTGTTTTAAGATATGAAGTTAACAAAACCACTTATGCCATTTACTATGCGTCAAGGACATTATCTCACAAATGCCATGTGCAAAGGATCTAAGTTCTGCTTCAACACTACTCTGCACTATAACACTTTGCTTTTTACTTCTTCAAGGGACTAAATTTCCACCAACAAAAGAGCAATAACCTGATGTTAATTACCAATCAGTAGTGCTTCCGACCCAATCAACATCAATGAAAACTTCTATTTAAACATTACCACTATTACTAATCATTAGACCTTTGCCTGGTGTTCCTTTAAGATACCTCAGTATTTTATATGCAACATCAAAGTGTTTTTTTCCTAAGGCATGCATAAATTAACTTACCACCCTCACAACAAATGCAATATCAAGCCGAGTGTGTGATAAATAAATAAGTTTACCTACCAAATGCTAAAATTTTTCCCTTTCAATCACATTTTTA
This sequence comes from Rhizophora apiculata, assembly GCA_037832385.1. NCBI lineage: Eukaryota > Viridiplantae > Streptophyta > Magnoliopsida > Malpighiales > Rhizophoraceae > Rhizophora > Rhizophora apiculata. Next base: position 13,066,915 of record CM075432.1, on the reverse strand, counting down.
GTAGTAACTAGATTTAGCTTCAATTGACATCTTGGTTGCTTTACATCTTATAAGTCTAGTTTCATTGAGTAAATCAAGAATATATTTTCTTTGATTTGCAAATATACCTTCTCTTGATCTTACAAACTCCATGCCTAGAAAATATTTCAATGCTCCTAGGTCTATAATTTCAAATTCTTCAATTAATCTTTTCTTTAACATCGATAATTCATCAAGATCATCACCTGTCAAAATCATATCATCAACATATACAATTAAAATCACAATCTTGCCTTTATCAAAGTGTTTATAAAATATAGTATGATTAGCTTGACTTTAGTGGCATCAATCTTTTCTTTAACTGCTAATCTCCACTTTGAATCATCAAGTGCTTCTTGAATGCTTCTTAGGATAAACAAGTTGGAGATTTTTGATGTAAATGCCTTATATTTGTAAGAGAGCCTATCATATGACATATACTTTGCAATGGGATGATTAGTACAAGAATGAGTTCCTTTCCTAATGGCTATAGGTATATCCAAATCATTGTATTCTAGTTCAGTAAACTTATTAGGAATAGAAAAAGAATCAATAGAAGGAGATGAAAGTTGAAGAGAATCAACATCACCTAAATTAGAGCTTTATATTGGTGTGGTGGTGCTTCTAGTATACATTACTCTCTTAGTTCTTATGACTTTTTTTTCCTTGTATAAATAATAACCTCAAGCTTAGAATTATTTGGTAGTGTTTCTCCCCCTATCAAAGATTCCTTCATACTTGGCACAATAGGATGTGGATGTAAGGCTTTGGGTAATATATGCTAAATATCCCAACTATTTTCTTCATGTAGTTTTTCCCTCTGAAGAACATTATTTTAAAAATAAGGCTAATTTTCAAGAAACACAACATCCTTGGTAACAATAATTTTGCAATTTAAAGGATTAAAGCATTTATATCCTTTCTTGTTTGTTGTATAGCCAACAAAAACATATTTTTGAGCTTTAGGATCAAGCTTGGACCAATCCTTATAGGGAATAAGAACATAAGCTATGCAACAAAATCCTTTAAGTGGTAGGGTTGAAACAATTTGAGTATCAGGAAAACAATGTTTAAAACATTCTAGAGGTGTGACATAATTCAAAACACGAGTAGGTATCTTATTAATTAGATATGTTGCACTTAAAATAGCTTCACCCTAGAGATATCTAGGAATATGCATAGAGAACATTAAGGCGTAAGTAACTTCTAGTAAATATCTATTTTTTCTTTCAGCAATACCATTTTGCTATGGTGTATCAACACAAGTAAATTGAAGTTGAATACCCTTGTCTCTTAAGAAGTTGCCAAGAGAATCATTGACATATTCAGTGCCATTATCAATGTGCAAAATTCTAATTTGTGTATGAAATTGTGTTTTAATCATGGTTTAAAACCATTTGAATAGGTTTTAAACTTTAGATTTGATGTTCATTAAATATACCCATCATAATTGAGTGTGATCATCAATAAAAGTCACAAACCATTTTTGTCCTAAAAAAGTTTAAAATCTTGAAGGTCCCTAAACATTACTATGAATTAGGTAAAAAAGCTGAGAGGGTTAATAAGGTTTGGAAAAATAAGTAATTTTATGACTTTTTGATAAAATGAAATGTTCACATTGAAGATGAAAACAATCACTTTCACTAAATAACGTAGGAAATAATTTCTGAAGATAAGAAAAAACTAAGGTGTCTTAACTTATAGTGCCAAAGCATTATTTTGTCCTTAACAAAGGCAAAACTAATACCAGTTAATCCTTGGAGTAATTTATACTTAGAATCGTCATATTCAAAGTAGTAGAAACCATTTATCATCCTAGCACTGTCAATCTTTTTCCCCAAATTTAGGTTCTAGAAAACACATTGAGATTCAAAAAAAGTAACACGGCAATTAGAATCTCTGGATAATTTACTGATGGATAAAAGATTACAAGCAAGTTAAGGTACATGAAAGACCAATTTAAAAGATAAAGTTTTTGCAAATTTAATCAAACCTTTTCCTATTATAGGAAAATATGATTCATCTGCTATACAAATTTTATCTTGTCTAGAACAAGGATTATGTGTGTGGAATAAATTGGAAAAATTGGTCATATGGTTAGATGCTCCTGAATTTATTATCTAAGGAGCTAATTGTGAAATAGAATAATAAATTAAGGCATTTAATTCATTACCTATTTGTGTAAGAGAAGCATAGGAGTACCCAATAATATGATGTTAGATTTTAGCAGATTGAGAATATGATCCACTTGTTATGGATTAAATGGGACAGCTTCTGCATCATGTGCAATGGGAACTTCCCTTCATGCTTGCCCTTCCAATTAGTTAGTTTTCCATGAAGCTTTCAACAAGTTTCATGAGTGTGCCTTGGTTTATTACAATGGTCACACCATACCTGAGGCCTTTCATCAGTTTGTATGGAATAGGGTGACTAGTATAGGTGTCACCTTGACTATTATCTCCAAGTTTTAACATCAATTCATAGACCTAAGATTGATTTATGAAATTTGAATACATAAGACTAATATTATCCCAAAGCTCCTTAGTTGTGTGATAACACAAATAGTTGGAGCTAGTGTGTTCCTCCATGGAGTTCAACAACCATGTCATCACCAGAGTTTTTGGCTTCCCATGTGGGGTATCATCCATGGCAGGTTCCCTTTTTTCTCTAGTGATATAGCCAATTTTCCCTCTTCCTTGAATATACATGTGCACCGATTGTGACCAACGTAGGAAATTTTTGCCATTTAGGTGAATAGTGGTTATTTGGACTGAGTGAGATTCAAAATAAACCAAGGCTGAAAGTGTTTGCCTATTGCTTGAGATAATGTTATGGATGGAGAAGGATTAGTGGCTGTGGAGTTGGATTGGATTTTAGACATGGTGGTAGCTACAGATTTGTGGCTAGGTGGGAAAGGAGGTTGGGTATAGGTTAAACCACTAGGGTTTTGAAAAAACTATAATTGGCTAGGGTTTTATTTTTACTTATAGGTACAAGGTCTACTCTGATACCATGCAAAATATTATGGAGGAAACAATGAATTTTTCTTATTAATCAATGTTGAGAGATTATAGAACATATATATATTATAGTGAGACTTGCTTACGTAAGAAGTATTAGCTATATATAAAAAAAAAAGAATCCCTAATTAACAATCTTAATTGACGTAACATATACAATTTCCTATATTTACCCTAAAAATCACTATATTCTAAATTATTTCCTTTTCAATAGAAAGCTAGGGTGGAAAAATGCAACTTTGATGGTTCATTCAAATCCTAATTCTAACTATATCTAGTTTGAAATGAGTTTAAAACCCATAAATGAATTATTGAAGATTAAGGAAACCCTAATTCTTTAGGGTTTGACAGTAATTACTATGTATGGTTTATTTTAGGGTATAAATAACCTTCTTTTCCACGTAATATGAGAGATGGAGACAATCAAATAATCACTCTAAAAGGAATTCATTTTTCTTATAATGTGTACTTAAGCTCCTTAATAGTTTTAGGAGATTTCAAAACTTTTGATACTTTATTGGTATAGATTATTCTAGTTTGTTGTTCTCTTTTCTTATGGAATTATTTAAGTTACTATAATTTAATGGTTAAATAATTTTTTATTCAATTAATTTGGTTAGGCCTAATGAATTAATTAAATAAGTATTGATTGTAGGAAATAAGAATTGTGATCCATTTTTATCCTCTTTCTAATCATTAAGTAGTGAATAACAATAAGGGATTATGGATAAGTTTTCATCTTATTGTTGTGAATAACTCAATGCAGGTTAAATGATTTGAGCTTGTTTGATTGTTACTTTTATTAAACCATTTTCCTAGTTCTTAAGGTTACCAATATATTACTCTAAAGAGCTTATTTTATGGGCATAATGATTAAAGTCTAAGTAAAGAGTTTGTTTTGGTTAGTGAATATTTAAAGGAAAATTTTGGTAACAAAACATTTGTTATCTAGGATTGATAGTTCTATTAGAATTGAAATAATATTGCAGGTAATCAAAATCATTAAATATTATAGTTGCAAATAAACCTAGAATTGAACTTTTAGTATTCGATATTTTTATAATTTATTTTATTTGATTGGTTTATTTATTTTATTTGTTACGAAATGATAATTCAACTCCCCCCCAATTATGTTAAGGTCTTTAATTTTTCATTAATTAGTAGTGAGTTGAATGCACTCCCTATGAGATCAACCTTTGCTTACACTATCGACTATTGAATAATTGAGAATAAGGTATTAAATTTTTTATGTCTTTATGATAGCTACTACTTTGTCTCATGTGAAGTTCATGTCTTTTCCATTAATTAATTGAACAGTTAACATCACCTAGCCAATGTTTTGAAAATTGGACTACACTACTCAATTAAACCAAAAAAAAAAAAAAATGAGAATCAACCCAAAATTGGTTGAGTTAGCTCTAAAACTTGTGGCTTTGTGAGCCAACTAGAGACTAATGACTTGACCAATTTGACCATAAAATGGATAAACAATTATAATCTTCCAGATTTGATTAATTTAGTTAGTAGTGATGTGGTGGTTTTAAGAGTGCTACATCACTAAAATAATGAGCGAAAATCATCCAAGACATGCATAAGGGCAGCATCAAAACCATGATTTCATGGGAAGCATTAAAAGCCCCATACTTGTGAGTTGTTATGGTTAAAAATCTTATTTATTATGCACTTAACACTTAATAGTGCATGAAAAGGTGTTATGGGGTCCTATTTACATTCTTTCATACATTAACTAAGTTATTCTTTTTGTTTTTCTATACATTAATTTATAAAATATATTTTGTTAAATACATTGATTATAATATCTTTAACATATATAAAAATTTATATCTTATATATTATTATATTCTACAAAATTATATTTTGTATATAGAAATTAATTTTTATATATTTATTATCAAATATTGATTTAATTTATGATTAAATTAGCTAAATCTTAAATTACTAACATTTTTAATTCAAATACTAGTTCAGTTCTCAAAACATTATGCTAAGCTTGATTGGAGATGAAATGCTAATATAGGTCAATCTTCCTTATAGATTTAATAATTGATGCAGACTTTTAGGTTTAACATCCTTTACATTGGCTCAACCTTCAATTGATCAATTTCAATACAACAATGCTGCATAATGAAACCAAGAAACTTTATTGATGTGACCTTAAAGGCACACTTAAGTGAATTCATCTTGAGATGATATTTTCAAAACTAGTCAAACTCCACTTTAAGGTTCTCCAAGTGAACCTTGGATTCTTTTCTTTTTACCATAGTGTCATTAACATATCATTTTACAATTTTGTGGAGCACATTGTCAAAGATCTTTTGCATGGTATGATGATATATGGTGCTAACATTCTTTAACCTAAACAAAATGACTCTGTAGTGGTATATATCCTTTGATATGCAAAATTTTATGAGTTCCCTATTATTTAGAGTGATCATAATTTGGTTATAGTTGGAGGAACCATCTATGAAGGATCATGCTCCATGGCTAGTGGTTGCATCACCTATGATCTTTATTATGGGCAAAGGAAAGTCATCCTTTGGACATGCCCAGTTAAGGCCTTTGAATTCAACACAAACTTTGCTATATATTCTTCTTCCTTACAAAGACAATAATTGTTATCCATGTTAGGTAGGCAACCTTTAGGATGAAGCAAGCATTGATCAATATGTTGACTTCTTCCTTAATTTAAGGAATTACCTCTAGGTTAAACCATCATTCTTTGATCAGACAAATTTTATTCTTCACTACTAAGTGATGTATTGTGATCTTAAGGTCAATTCCATATACTTCCTTGTAACTTTATGTAAACACATCCATGCATTGACTCAATAACCAGGTTTTTAGAATTGGATTGGTTATTGAATTAGGAAGCTAACTGGTTCCTGATTCAATTAATTTAATCAAAATTAAATCGATAAAATCAATATTAAATATTAAATATATAAAAAATTAATAATATAATTTTTATTTTTTTTTAAGATTAAAATATTAAAAAATTATTTTTCAAATTTTTATTCTAAATTTTTTAAACTAATCCAACTAAAAAACTATAACTGGTTCATTAGTTTACAGTCTAATTGACTAATTTATCGATTTAATTATTAATTTTTAGAGTAAGTTTCCAAAACTTTATGCCTAAGATAGACTCCAACAGCTAGAACCTGCTTTGAGCCAAATGTTCCTATAAGGTCATCACAATGTCCACTGGCAGCAATTGAACCAAGTTGCATTGTCCCTTTGAAAAATGCTTCAAATGTCACCCTAGTGTAATAATAAAGTCCCTTTGCAAGACTGAGATCAAAAACCACTTTGTTAATGCACTTTGACTTCTAAAGAGCTTCAAACAATATCTCCAAATCATCTAAGACTATGGTTTTAAGAACTAGTCAATAAATTGAGTTGAAAAATTTAAACGTTCAAGGTTCAACTAGTAAAAAATAATTAAAACAAATAAAATATAAATATTTTTAAAATTTATACATCTCAAAATTTAAAAATAATAATATGAATGTAGTTAAATTTCATCATCGCTCGTCATCTCAACCACAAGATCATTCACACTTCCAATATTGTGTGTAGAACCAAAGCGACGAATAATATCAAATGAATCAACATCAACCATATCTGAATTAACAAATTCATCACTTTGGTTCTTTTCTTGATTAACAACATTGGAGCTAGGATATGAACTATCTTCATTGGGGCGGTGTAGGGTAGTGAGAGGTATGGAGAATTGGAGTGGCGGAAGCAGCAGCAGGCATGATGGCAATTTGGTGGAGTTGAGGTTGGGGCAGTGTAGGGTAGTGAGAGGAACAGAGATTTTGAGTGGTGGAAGCAGCAGCAAGCACAGTGGCGATTTGAAGTGTAGAGGTGTGGGGTGGCCTAGGGTAGGGACGAAGAAAGTACCATAATAAAAACTGGTTCTGGTTCTGGTTCTGGTTCTGGTTCTGGAAAACTCAGGAAAACTGGTTCTGGTTCACCAGTTCCTGGTTGAACTGGCCAATTTACCAATTTTAGGACCAGTTTATATTTTGACTGGTTTTAAGAAAGAACAAGACCAGATCAGGGTTCTGTTCCCAGTTTTACTGGTTGGACTGGCTGGTCCGGTCTAGTCTTTCAACCTTGCTCAATAATCAATCATATTGATGTTCTTCTTGTAATGTGAGCAAGGCACTCACAAAGGTAGGATGATGTTCCTTTGGAGACCCAAAGTTAACCTTTTTAAGTTTATCTAGCTTGGTCACCATCCTTAAATGCTTGATAGGCCTCCTCTACTTTTCTATTTAATAAGTCTGACTCAACCTTCTCACTGATTGTGATGTGGGGAGAGAAGAACTAGGCTTCCTTCTCATTGATCATAGTGACCATGATGGTACATTCATCAATTGATCAAGTCTAAATCTTCCATGTAATCTACATAAAGTGGCTTTAATTAATAACCTAATCTAGGCTTAGACTTAGAAGGATAGGTAATGGCATCATTGTTGCATTCCATTAAGTGTGTACCTATTGTGTTTGGGCTTGGAAGTCATACTATGCCATGGCTAAGAGTTTGTATGCAATAGGATTAAACCCTTCATAGTTCTTTTCTCTATAAGTAAACCATGTTTAATTTCCCCCCTTAACTAGCCTAATAAAGCCTTTTAATAGCTTAGAAGTCAAAAAAGGGTCACACTTTGATAATGGTAATAAATGTGTTGCCTTCTAATTGTTTAATTTCATCATTTATGTGATCCATGGTGATATGGAAGTTGTCCAAGTTTGTGTCATTCATAGTTTTGGGCCAATTACTCATTCAAGGGCCAAGAATCTTCAAACAGCCCTATACTTGCTTCTTAAGGAGATTAAGAGTCCAAATGCCAAAGCAAAAGAGCCTACATTGATCACATTTCTCACTTACTTGGAGGATCAAGCATGAATGGGTATGCTTGGATTAGAGTGATTGTAGGATTTTATTTCCATCTTATTTTTTCTTATTTTGATTAGTTTATTTTAGTTTTAGCATTTAATTAATAAGGGTATAGAACCCAACACATACGTGTTTATTTCTTATGCTTTAAGTTCTATTCTATAGCTTATTTTCTAATTGATTAGTTGCAACTCTAATTTTCCTATTTTATAGTTATCTTAACTACTTTTTAACATTATTCTTTATTTAAGAGATTAAGAAACATGTTGGAAGATCAGTTTTGGAGATATTATTAAAAGTGCATTTTGCAATTTACCCTAATTTTTATCCAAGTAATTTGTTGTTTAGTGGCAAATTAACAACTAATTCTTATCACTTTTTCTTCCTCTATCTAAAGATGTGACAAATCAAACTAGTTTTGTCTTATTTGTGGTGAATTTCTTATCAAACAAGGGACTACTAGTTTTCCTTTTTATTTTGTTTCTTTTTGTCAAATAAAAAATTACCTTAAACAAAACAATTGTTACTTGAAATTTCCTCAAATACAAATAGAAGTAGGTCTTTGATTCTTGGGCATTAAAACCATGCTGCTGCCTTTTGTTTGAGATTGGTGCAATAAGGGAAGGACATAATTTTGGCAGCAAAAAACTTTCTTTAGATTGATGGAAGCATATTGTACCAACTTAAAAATCAACAGGGAGTTGATGCTTTGCAAAACCTTGGAAGGACAATGACAAGGGTAAGGTCAAAGAAAATAAGGAAGCTCTCAGCAAACTTATTGTGCCAACATTTTACTATCAGGAAGTTGCTAGGTATGAGTTAAGGATGATAGAGGAATTTAAGAACATGGCCTTAGGAATGAGTTGGATTTAGAAGCCCATCTTTAGGCATTTAAATGGATTATTTTCATGGGTTATTTGTTATGGTAGTGGGTTGAACGAATTTCCTTAATAAGTCATCTTATTAGCTAAGGTTTTTGGGGGTTAGCATATAAAAAGGGCAGAAAGGGTGGCTGGAGGGAAACCCGATTTTTGATGAAATGTATGAGCTATTTTCTTAGTTCTTGAACCATTCTGAACTTTCATACTTAAGTGTGTTGGTTCAATAGACTTATCTTCTTCATGTTGTTGTTGTTAGAAGTGGTATATGAATTTTATAGTTTTGGCTCTTGGGTTGTTTATAATCATTGGTCAAGACTCGAAATCCAGTTAACCATTTGTTGAGAACGATCCTAATACCCATTGGTGTTGGGTTCCATTTAGGTATATAATCGAAGTTTGTATCAAAGATGCCTTCAGTCAATAGGATCTTTGAAAGGTAACTTCAAGATTGTTTAAGTTTGTATAAAAGATTATGTCACCAAATGTCTTAACCTTAGAAATGGATTTAGTCAATGTTAATGTTTTACACACTTTATTTTAATATGTTAGAATTAAATAAGACTATATACTCCATTTCAATGGACCAAGGGTGTCCTAGTAAGATTTTGCATATGGTGCTCTGCATTAGTACATGGAATAAAGTGTAAGAAATAAATCATTGATGGTAAGTCATTATAGATCATACCAATGGCCATTTATTCTCCCGTTGATTAAAGTCACAAGTCATCAGCCTTGTTTTTTTGTTATTTCAAATTCATCCACACTGATGTCTAACTTCTTTCATGGTAGCGGACTTTTAGAATGATGTTGACTACTAGTCCATCCTTTATAAGGATATGGACCATATTTCTTTGCTTCTTCACATATTTCCAAACACATAGTGGTCATTTGGTTTGGACAAAAAAAAGGATCCTCATCCTAAAGTGCAATGCACCCAGTAGCATGTGACTAGATTTAGTTTGTTGCGTTGTCTATTGGACTAAGGCTCATTTGGAGGCGAAGATTCATAAAGCTACATGGGTGCTTCTTTGATTTTGCAAGGTTGAATATTGACCAACTCAAGTTGCTTATGGGTTTTAGCAAGACTTTTATGGTTTTCGTACTGTTCTTTAAGTATAGACTCATTGTGTTGTGTTGTATCTTCTTAAATTTCACCTTTGTGACTCGACTACCTCGTTGACAAGATAGTATTGCATGGCCAAAAGAGTTTGTGGAGCATCTTAGTAAATAATAGAGGTTGCCTTTTGTTTCATTGTGTTTCTTATTAGTGCTTATATTTCTCTTTGGTCCTTTTGGAGTCCAATCTTTAGTCAAGATGGCTATTCTCTTATCATTGTTGGTTGTCTTTCGTTCATGGAGAGTAGGTTTTATTGATGCCTTAGTGATGTAAGAATTGAAAGGGTTACCTAAATTCCAGCGCCTCCTTAACAATCTTCGTGAGCTTTTAGGTTTCAGGTGGGTCAAGTACTCCTTCTTCTTTCCTTTCTACACCTCATCTATGTTTTTGACGTTTATAACTCATCTTGCCACACATCTCGCATAATCAATTTTGATGACAAACATACACTTCAGGTCATGATATGATTCGTTGAGAGTTGGGATTATATTTGGTTGTCCACTTAGATTAGAGATATTCAGTAGATTTTATGAATCCCTTTTTTCACAATAACTAAGATTGTGGACTTTACTTTTCTAGAAAATTTTGTCTAATTCTACACTCAGAAATTAATTGGCTTGTTGACATGGTGGTTATATTGTTGTTCTATGTGCATCTGGCTAATAGTGCTTGCTTCTAGCCTTATATTCATCTTGAACTGAGAATAGAATGAGTAATGCACAAAGGATCTAAATCAAAAATAAATTACGCAATAAGAAGGGAGGGAAAATGGAGTTCATGATTTGCAAGAGAGTGATGTTAGAGAGGTTTTTTATTCAAATGCTATGAATTATTCTCTCTTTTT
>CM075432.1:13019605-13055605 GCA_037832385.1 Rhizophora apiculata | reverse complement strand
TACCTAAAAATAAGGCGAATGCAGTTCACAATCTACCAATCAACTTAGTCTCTCGCTCCGGAGACCCTTGAAACTATATGAGACTTTTTATATATTCAAGAAAAATCAAAATATTAAAAAAATGTGTTTTTCGATGTCATCGACAATAGTAATTAAAATAATGGTGTTTACTTGTTGGTGTGACATAATTTTAACTTACTGAAAACCAATATATTCATGCTAAGCGATATGACACTTTTGCTAAATATAGGATTAGGCACTATCCCCGCACCAAAGGTAACTGTCGGTTAAAAAATGTATTTTTATTTTTTTTTTTTTATATATTTTTTATTTTTTTTTATTTATTAAAAAATTTATATATTAGAATAACCTTTTCTGTGGCCTTTCCAACACTATTTTTGTTTTGCCTTCTGAGAAACGGAGGTTGACCGCTAACCAATGTTTCGTCCTTTGATTGCGGTCCGCCGGGAAGCCGGCGTAGTGGATGCAATGAATTCGTGTTAAGTCAGTCCCAATGCATTCTTTCAACCTGAATTATTAAAAATCTCACTTTTCTTATTCTTGATCACATTCTAATTTGGATATTGCATTGTAATATTCCATCAGCGGCAGCATTAAAATTCTTTAGTGCTGTGCCACTTTACCGCTTGAAATTGATGTGTGCCCAGGAAAAGTATTAAACAAGAAATTAGGTGCAAGGCGCCGTGGCTCGTGAAAAAAGGGTTAAGATTCTAGATTGACAATGGAATCATGACTGAAACAACTAGATGAAATAAAAATTAGGTCACCATACATGGGTTTCTTTGATCTAAGAGATTGCAGCAAATTAGATCAATTTCGCCCGCTTCAATTAGCTTTTTTTGCTCGTTTCGTTTCGGCCATGTATATTATGTATATATATTTGATCCAGTAGGGGACCTCTCAAAATGATAGTGGAAAAACATTGATCAACGTATATAAATTTCAGGCCCCCAAAAGATGAGGGGTCCGCATTGTGTGCCGACATTGTTTGTCGTCCAGGAAAGCAGCTTGTATCGACGTATTGTTAGTTGCTGGCATGATTGGTTCTTTGACATTGTCGTGTATGTTCTCTCCCATGCCCCAAATTAGAGCAACTAAATTTTTGGCTTGCTGGCATTGCATGTTCACTAGCTCAGCATGCCGCCTTTGGCCAATTGTGCTTGCCAGCTCACCAACCCTGTTTTTTGAGGAGGAAGCAAATCGACCCAGCACAGCACATAGACTGGGTCTCTTATTTCTAGCATGCTGTTGGCCTCCCCATTAGACAGCCTGCTTTAACAGCCCATCTGATTCTCTTTGGCTCCGGAATTCTCCCCTGAAAATTTTGGATAATAACATTAAGTACCGTTAATTTTGAGCAACAGGTCTTGCATTACTGTTATATGTAGAAAAAAACCGAGATCGAAACTAGACCCAGAGGCATGCTAATTTACAGCCTCTCGTCATAACCGTCACTTCAAAATTCTCGCATGACTACATACATTCGGCTTTCCACGTTCGCTGCTTTTAAGTAGCCATTTTAGATTAATTAATTTTTCTTGGGGTATGGTAAATGAATTTATTATTTTTAGTCAAACAAAAGTAAATTTGGAGTTAAAATTGTAAGCTTAATGACTAATATGTAATTGGATCTCTAACAATATGAAAAGATAGGATATCTAGAAATTAATTAATTTTCAAAAGCTGCCCTTCAACGAAATACGACATTTTAGTGTTCCATGCCTGAGCGGTTCCTGGACTTTGGACTAATTAACGCATGAGCAAGTAATTGAGTCCGAATGACTTGTTTGTCATAAAGTATTGCCGGAGGGGTGACTTCAAAAATAGAGTATCGGCGAATGGATTTGTATACCTTCGCGTGGGTGCCCGTTAACGCTCCATGAGTAAGGCATTTTGAGAAGCTCTTCCTTGAAAAAAACTCGAAACTAACCGATCGACCTTTGTTGTTATCAATTTGGAGTAGTGGGATGCGCAAAAGTTTCCCCCTCATTTCGCCGTCATGATTATCTTTTAAATAAAAGCCTGAATACTTTAACGGGAGAAAGTTGAAAACGCTGATTGGAAAAGATGAAAGGATAAAAACATACATGAAATTTCTTGTGTGATGTTTCACCATTTCTTTCGACAAAGCCACCTTTAGTGATTAGAGTGAATCCTAAATGGGTTTTTTTAGTTTTTAGAATTTTTATTTTTTTTTTTTAAGTCAACTTGCTAGAAGCTAATTGTAAGTAATAATCGAGTTGTATTCATCGACATTCAAAATAGATTGTTAATGTATTTTTAAAGTCGAGTGTTGGAAATAACTGTAGATGTTATTTTATTATGAACTTAGAAATCTGGAAATTTTAAGTCGCAAGAGCAAAGCTTTTTTAGTAAAATCAAGAATAAGAATTAAACCAAGTTTTGCCGGGAACTGCCGCGGTTGGTAGAGCTTGGTTTAAACAAAGCATAATCTGAAAAATAATAGACGAGAAGAACTAATTTTATGGGACTGCAAGTTGGGAGTTTAGGCCTAAAGGGTGTTACCCAAGAACTTGACGATATTGCTACGCTCCAAAGATTTAGTGAAACAATGGTAAATTTGTGTATGGTTCAGGTAGGATAGGAAAATAAGGAGGCTAAAACACGATTTGCTCCTACTGCATCGTCGACCGGGAAGGATTTTTTGCAGGCGAGCACAAGGGCTAAGGACAACTTGAAGTGAGGGAGGTAGGAAGCAGGGGAGGAGGAGGAGGGAGGGCAGCAGCAGCAAGCAAGAAAGAAGGTCGAGGGAGATCGAGAAGGAGAAGGGCAATAGTACTAATTGGACAAGGACCAGATGCTGGGGGAGGAATTAGAGAAAGATGGAGATGAGTGAGAGAAAAATGGAGAGGGAATTCGCCAATAGGTGGAGATATTGTGGGCAAACTTGGTTTGTTACGCAGTGCTCCATTTTCCCAGGGAGCTAGTGGGAGAGGGACAGAGAGAGGTTTGTGAAATAAGTAAAGGGAATCAGGACAATAGGCAAGTCTGAACATAGTTTTCCCGTTGTGACCGAAGGAACAGAAAATAAGAATTGCTGAGAGCGAGGGGAGAGGAGCTTGACTTTTGGGCTTTGTTGAAGAAGGAAACGAAGGAGTGGTGTTATTCTTAGTCGAGGATTTTAATGAACTTCGAACCGGTCGGGTTTAAACGCAAAACCATCGATGAGTTTTCGGTTTAACTAATTTATCGAATTTGTAAGAGTAGATAGAATATGTGGAGATTAGATGTTGATATAATTAAGCTATCTAGAGTAGGAACGTCAAATGTGATTCAGATAATAAGTGTATAGCTATATGTGTGATGTAGTGTCCTTAGTGTCAAAAAAATTCAAAATTATTAAAAAAAATTATTTTTTTTTTTTATTATAAAAATTTTAAACTGAATTTGACATTGAAAACAATGATAATCAATTCACCAAATTTACTGTCTATATCGATACTCGCAATCGTAGCAGTTTAATAACTATTTTAAAAGAATTATACGAATTTTTACGGATAAACTTGAATTAATTATGGTCTGGATCCTTGATTTTACCGGTTCAGCTCCGGTCTAATTTTCAAAAAACAACCTAGTATTTATGGAAAGGGCAAAGGGAAATGACGGGAAACAGGTAATGGTCATCGTAATCAGCTTTTTATGGGACCAGAGTTTGATAATTCGCCCACAGCAAAGTTGGTCGCCGGCTTGTGGTCTACTTTGCCTTGAGAGAATGTGTAAACAATTATTTTAGTGAAAAAAATGCTTCACTGTTTCTTATTAGGATTCAACTATAAAACTACCGCCGGTCCAATTTCTATATATTCGTAACGTATCAATAGATGAAGAAACTAAAAAAACGTGATTTAAGGGCTCACATATTCATCGATTGTATCTTGGGAAGAAAGGATAATTTAACGTTCGTTATAGTGGAAGCAGCTCCGTGGCAAATGACCAAGTCATCTCTCACTTTTTGCTTGTCACTATGGGTTAGGATTTTTTAAAATATAATACATATTAGTTTATATTTCCAATCAAGTCATATTCAGAAAACTAAAATTGAATAGTTTGCTATCCCATCAACTATGAACTACAGCTATCATTAGTTTCTAATCAATTAAGCTATCTTATCACTTAAGCTAAGTCCAATTCCCAAAATATCATTTATATACAACAAAAAATCTTAATTAGATTTCTATTTAGTTGTCTTTTAATTTTACTTGTAATATTTTTATTGTCAACTTTGATCCGCCATTAAAAAAAAAAACACAATTTTGTTTATTCATGGTTATTTTGCTCCTTGGCTATTAGTTTGTCAACTAATTTATCATATCAAAATGTCATAATGCCGTTGCTCATATTGATTATATGTTATGTTATTATTTTTATGATGTAGTATTTTAAAAATAATTTAAAACTTTCTAACTATAAAAAATATAAATTAAAAGAAAAATGTAAACTTTGTGTTAAAAAAAAAACTCAAATAAAATTTAAAAATTCCTTAAATGTAAAATATTTTTTAAAAATTTTGAAATAATTAAAAATTGAAAATTCTCTTAACTTTTTGAAAATTAGAAAATTCATAAATAAAAACCAAAAATTAAAATTCAATATATATATATATATATTAATTTTAGGATTTTTTTAGAATTTTGCTTTTAGTTTTAAAATGTTTTAGAGTTTTTATTTATGTGTTTTTTAATTTTCTAAACATTTTAACATATTTTTAGGTTTTAATGAATTTTTAGATTTTATTTTAAACTTTATGGATTTTCTAAAAAAACAAATTAGGATTCTTTTTAAATATATAATTTCTTTGACTTTTTTTTTTTTACAAATTTTTCAAAACTTTTAGAATTTTATTTTTAAAAATGTTATGTCATTTGAGTCAACATTGAATGATTAATGTAACATGCTGATATGGTAAAATTAAACAACAGACTAAAAAAAAAAAAAAAGATCAAAACTATTAACATAGAAAACATGAGGGATCAAATTTAACTAAAAACATGTTACAGGTAAAAACTTAAAAACAACAAAATGAAATGAGTCAAATAAGACTTTTTGCCTTTATATAATAAGGCTATAATGTTAGAAAATCCGTCAATAGCAGTTCCCCTCCTACAACCTTTTGTTACACCATTGTTTGTTTACACCACCCTATTAAAAAACAAGTGTGTTCTGAAATGTTTATATCTAACATCAAGAAAGAGAGCATTGCTATATTTGTCTATAAGACCACACTTCAAGTTTTATATGATTTATATTGCCTTCATATCTTTCATATCTATATTTATTATATTTCCATATTTTTCTAATACTCTTAAAGATAGATTTTTATTTCCTACTGTGGATGCAACAAACATATCTATATTTTATACTAATTAGTTTATTTTTGTTCCTTCTCAAACTCAATCACTTCCCCTTACTTCCAAGTTATTGCCAAATATTTTAAGTTTAAAATTTTTACTGATTCACACATCAGGTATTAGTAAGAACATATCCTTTTTTTTTTTTTGTTCTAGATATTCTAAGAATTGCTTTCATCAAAAAAAAAAAATTGCAATCATAAAATAATTATAAAGCAATAACTCAAACACAAAAGAAAACATGTGTCATTGGAGGATGTAATTGTACACACCTTGATTGAAGATAAGAACAAAACTTGAACGAAAGAAGCAAAGGCAAAGGAGGTGACATCAAAAGTTAACGTTGTAGAACACAAGAAAGTAAGAAAAAAAGACAAAAGCCATCATAGTTATCACCACTATCACAATGGGAAGAGATATGGATAATAAGTCCCAAAGATATAATAAGCTCAAGATTAGTAATTTAATTTTTAAAGAAGGAAAAAATGTTTGTTATGTGTATAAGAAACCAAAGTATGCCCCTCAATATAGGCATAAAAAAGACAATAACATACCTATAAAACCAAGTGTAAATTTGGTGTAATCATATGTTATTTTTTTTCATTTCCGAAAGTTAACATTACGCATCAATTCAGGCCAAATTAACTGAAAAAAAAAAAAAGTCATAAATTAGTTCAATGAAAAACTAAATAACTTATCTTAGTGCATTTAAATTTGAGTGATATGAAGAGTACTCTAACTAGACTCTTTTAGATGACTATTCTAGATATACAAAAGTTGTTTTGCTAAAAGACAAGATAAAGTATATGATGTATTTATTAGATATAAGAATTGAGCTAGAAATTTTAGTTAAGTAAGAAGATTAACAAAGTTAAGCTAGACAACGGAGGAGAGAGTACAATTCACAACTATCAAATTTTTCTAAAAAAGAGGGACATTATAAATAAGGCTTAGAACATCCTTATTCACTTAAGTCAAATGGTGTAGTAAATAAAAATGACAAAACTTTGAAAAAATGATGAATACTATGTTAGTTAGTTTTTGTGCTCCTAATAATTTATGGGGAGAAACAATACTTTTTGTATGTTATTTGCAAAATAAAATCTTTTATTAAAAAATTAGAAAAACTCTATATAAACTATGGAAGAGACACTCTCCTAATTTAAATTATTTAAAGTGTATGAGTTTCTTGCAAAGATTTTTTTGCTTAAGCCAAAAAAGGGGAAAGCTAACTTCTATTACCTCAAATTTCCATGTTTATTGGTTCTGCTAAACAAAGTGTTACATATTGTTTTTTTTTATTATTAAGAATGATGTTTTCAATTCAAATGAGATAAAATCTATTAGTGACTATATATCCACCATTAAAGATAATGCAGTGGTTTGAAAGTTTATCAAACAAATAATTATTACTTAATTCATCAATGTAATATGATCTTAGAAATGACAAATGTAAAGATGAATTGGTTTAAGAAGTTTTTTTGATAAATATACCATTATGGTGAAATTGACACCATAAGTGTCATTTCATTGTGATAGTCATACCACAATTGCTTATGCAATGAGTAAGTTAGATATAGAAAGAATAAACATATTCATTTGAGATATGAATTAGTCAAAAAATCTAATTCATATTATTTATTACTTTGCTTTAAAAAAAAAAAAACTAAATAATATTCTCACTTATTTATTTGCATTCATTTTTACTTCTAATTTTCTTTTCTTGCATTTCCTTAGAGAATTACATAATTTAAAATTTTATAATCATGATTGATCTTGTTAAAATAGTTAATTAATATAAATTAAATTCTATCAATTTTTCTTTTAATTTATAAATTTGAAGATTCAATTTATTCCTTATTTTTGTGATGTAGAGATGAAGATGACCAAAACGAAAAAGTATTACTAAAACAAACTAATATTTAAGTATTAAAAATATGAAATTTGCATCCAATGATAAAGCATTTTGTTTTAAAAATTTATATGAAAATATATTTATTAAATTAAACAAATATACTAGGCATAATGGGGGTGAATAGCTAATTTTCTTGCTAATTTTAAAACAAAGGCACTGGACATGATATAAAACCCTAGGGATCGAGTAACGTATCAAAGGGAAACCCACTACAATGACAAGAAGCCGTGGGGCACAATAACTGTTTTCAGAAATTGTTCAAGCTTTTTCCGTTGAGTAAAATTAAAATTTTTGTGGACTGCATTCTCTTGGTGTCCCAGATACAAGAAAACAAAAACAAAAAAAAAACAAAAAAAATCCTACGGATGAAAGTTTTTGGGATGGACACATGAAGATGTAATTTTTCAATTTAATTAATTAAGCGCACAATTTTCAAAATGCAATGAACGAGATTTCTGTCCCGGTCAACATGAGACTCGTATATACATATACTATTATGTTGAAATTGTTTCTGATTGCGGGAAGAAAAACAACTTCACGGTCTCCTCTTATTATATACTATACTAGATTACGAGGGGCTTGCCCCTGCATAGAATCTGGATATTGTTTCGATTTACGGGGAGGTATCTCTCCATTTATCATTGCCAAATGATCTTTCGAATTTAGGTAGCCACATTGGGTCCCTCAAGAACGCCATATATCCCCATAAGGCCATGAGTCATAATTGTTCTCAATGCTAACAATGCCACAATACTAAATAATGTGATGAACGTTCAGCTTAGAATAAATAAGTATGTTCTATGAATATAATACTTTTCCTTATAATTTCTAATGTTTTCTAAAGTGGGGTGGTTAGTTTCTATAATACATTTGATATTTATGTCAACAAAGTAATCAATTTTCGGTAGGTTTCGCCCATCTTACTTTCACTACTTTGTTGAATCCTTCGAATATAATAGGGACCTTTGTTATGAGCCTGATAATTGTTAGTTAAAAATTTATGTTCTGTTTTTCCTTTTTCAATTTTTTTTCTTTTTTCTCCAATTACAACGAGTCGTAGTCTCGAAGGATGACTTGGGATAATCGGTAACGACTCGAGAACCAAGTGCAAACAAGAAATCAAAATATTCCTTTGGATCCACGCGGTGAGACCGTAACTCGGCGAGGGCGACTTAAGCTATGGGCTCGTGAGCAAGCAAGAAAACGAGAGAAAATCCACAATCGGGATGACTTAACTCAATTTTGATTCCGAAAAGTCACAAGAAAGAATATTGGGAACCTTCAAAACAGACTTTTTTTTTGTTGTGATATATCTAGGTCAAAATGCCTTTCTTTCCTCAAGTTATGGATGACGTGATGATCAATCGTTAGCGACTCGGGACCGTAATTGGGCGAGGCGACTTAAGCTATGGACTCGTGGGGAAGCGAGAAAACGAGAGAGAATGCACAATTGGAATCACTCATCTCAATTTTGTTTACGAAATGTCCCAAGAAAGAATATTGTGATCTTTCAAAGGAGACTTTTGTTATGATATTTCAACGTCAAAATGCCTTTGTTTCCTAAAGAGAGAAATAGTCGGGTCTACTTGGCCTTTAGTGACAGGCAGTCGTTGGTTGTTTTTTCCAATCATTCATAATTCCAGTTTTGTAGGTTTCTTGAGTTTTGTCTTCTGATCATCTGATCCCTTCCAAGGATAGCTTGCCCCCGCGCATAACGGATGCCTATATTCTAAATCAGCCATCTAATAAGGCTTCCTGTTTGGTCATAATTAAGAAGACCATATATAGTATTTGCTTTCAATATATTTCCCGTAATTTTCATTTTTTGACTTTTTAAAGAAAAATGAAAATCTTATTAATAGTGTTAAGAATATAAAATTTCACATAGTTAAAATAGAAAGAACCAACTTATAATTTTTATAAATTTTATCACCTATTAACTTAAATTTTTGAATGAATAAAAGATTTTATAATGTCAAAAAAATATAAAATCACACATCCCTAATATATAAAGAGCTTATATGAGTTGTGATATCTATGAACTTCTCTACTTATTAGTTTGAGTCCATAACAAGGTTTTCATAACTAAACCGGTCGTTGAACCGAAAAGCTGATCGGTTTATAATTTAACTAATTTAACCGATTTAATTAGATTTAAATTAATAAAACTGATATTTAATATAAATATATAAAAATAATTTAATAATATAATTTTTAATTTATACAGAATTAATATATTTAAAAAATATTATTTTTTTTATTTTTTATAAATTTTTAAAACTAATTGAACTGAAAAAAAAAAAAATTATAACCGGTTCACCGATTTATAATCCAATTGACTAATTTAATGGTTTGATTACTAATTTTTAAAACTAAAGGTTTTTAAAGTGAATTAAATTGAAATTACAGTCTAGTTCCTAGTTTTATATGAGTTATGATATCTATGAACTTCCCTACTTACTAGTTTGAGTTCATAAATGGATATGAGGTTTTAATGAATTATTTGACATAATATCATAGTTTAGTTCACCCTCTTGTATGGACTCGTCACTTAGTGATTTGGTTCTTTCATTTGTTTTCATCAATTCAACCTAGTTTTATTAAACCTAATACATGAGTTTAACCTATTCAGTTCAAGTTTCATTGTGTCATTATAATAGAGTTTAGTATGTATCAAGTGAGTATGTTAAAGAGTATAAAATTACACATCATGTAAGTATAAAGAGCTTGATGACTTATAACATTTATAAACTTTCCTATTTATTAGTTTGAATTTTTATGTGGATATAAAATTCTAATGAGTTATTTGATGTATAATATTATTTGATACAAAGAATAGAAAGTCATAGAACATCTTTAATAAATAAATTTTTTATTTTTATACATATCAATTTGGACTATCAAAATGAATTTGACATTTAAGAATGCAACTACAATTTCTTGCTTAGAATAATTTTCAATGACACTACATCTTTCTCATTGGTGAAGATCATCACTATAAACTATAGGTGTTATAGAGTTCTACAACATGAACCTCATCTCACAAGCCAAAATGATCATAAAGATTTTTAATTATAAAGAAAATTCAAACATTCTCTACAAATTTCTAAATCACCCCACACCAATAAAAACCTATAAGAGGGGAAAATCTAATATTAGCTAAAAAAAAGCATAAACTCTCTCACAAAAGGAGAAGATTTTTGTACATACAATGGTAATATCCTAAAAATTTGAATTTCAAAATTGGTGAATAGATTAATTTGTAAAAAAATTAAAAAAAAAATAACACATGGGATATGATCAACACTTAATGATCATGGGAGATTTGTTTGATTTGTGGGAGGTGAAAAATTTGTTAGTAAGCTAATATATGGATCTAGGCTAGTCTAGATTAGGTAACAATCCATTTCATTTCCCTCTTTTTCCTTCTTTACATTTTTCTTTTATTTTATTTTCCCCTACAACCCATCCTTTCATTTTTTTTTTGGTAAATGACTCATGAAATCAATGCCTCAAATATCAAAAATTTCACAAACTAGTATAGGAATCTGTAGCATTTGATCTCTATGAGATAAGTTACTAGTTCTTTGACAATATTCACACTCAAGTATCTTTCTTATTGCTCTTTTTGATCCAAAGTATACTTCACAAGTATAAAAATGATAGAAGACTAGAATAGAACTTAGTTTTAGGTACACAATTTCTTTTTATTTGATTTAAGTAATGCTTCCACAAGTATGGCTCATCCCATACATATTATTTTGCATCACTCTTGATCTTCTCCTTTTAATCTTTCATCAAATCATTTGAAAAAGTCCTGGTGACCAAGTAGTTGACAATATCTACATACCATGATCTATAACTAGATTTTTTGTGCCTTTCTTGTCTTTGATCTCCAAATCGAGCTCTTATAATAAAAAAAAAAAATCCATTAAATCAACTTTGTCTTGGAATCTTTCTTTATAATTAGTACATCAAAGTTGCATGATCAAAATAAACAATCCATTTAGAGCCAAGTAAATATGCATGAAATTTGTCTAAAGCAAAAACAATGATTAAAAGTTTTCTTTAGTAGTGCCACAATTACACTAAGCATTATTCAAGCTCCTTAAGGCATATTAGATGGCATGAGTAGCTTTGCCAATATTTTGCCCTAAAATAGCTCATACAACATAATCTCTTACATCAAGCAACATCTCAAATGGAAGACTCCAATTCATAAGTTAAATCACTAAAGTTGAGTTTTAGCTTGTCAAACACTACGTTGCATGCATCATCAAAGTCAAAAGTCACATCTTTTTTAATAATGTGCACAAGGGCAATGCAATCTTTGAGAAGTCTTTGATAAATCTTTGATAGAAATCTACGTGACCAAAAAAATAACGAACTTTATGCACATTTGTAAAGTAAAGTAAGGATTAAATAAGATCTATCTTAACTTTGTCAACTTCTATTCACTAAGTTGAAATAACATATCCTAAAACTTGTCTTGTTCTATCATAAAGTGACATTTTCATAATTTAAGACAAGGTTAATTTTTATGCATCTTTTTAAGCACAAGTGTAAGGTTATCTAAACATGCACCAAAAAAGTCTTCATAAATAGTAAAATTATCTATAAAAACTTTAATGATTTTTTAAATATAATAAGAAAATATACCTTTGAAATGTGGTTAAAGCAATGCAAAGTCCAAAATGTATGTGTCAATAGAAAAGGTACCAAATAGCCACGTAAAAATTGTCTTCTCTTAATCTTTAAGTGCAATCACAATCTGGGTATAACCTAAATAACTATCAAGAAAACAATAGTGAGATTGACCAACTAACCTTTTGAGCATTTAAATAATCTTTGTGAGTTATAGGATTTAGCTGTTAGTAATCAATATAAACCCTTCACTATTTTGAATTTGGATAGGAATCCACTCAGTATCTTGGTTTTTGATCAATGTGATGCTTGCATTCTTTGGAACCATATACACTAAACTAACCCATCTACTATTTGAAATTAGGTAAATCATGCCAACATCAAGAAGCTTTAATACCTCCTTCTTTACTACATCCATCATGGGAGGGTTCAATTTACATTATGTTTCTCTTGAACGTTTTAAACTTTCCTTAAGTAAGATGTGATGCATACACATAGATGGGCTTATCCTCTCAATGTCCACTATGGTTTATCCAATTCTCTTGTGATCTCTTAGAACTTGAACAAGTGTTTCTTTTTGTAATGGGGTCAAGTTCTTTGCAATGATCATTGGTAAAGTTTTTCATCTCCCAAGAAAACATACTTAAAATGCTTTGGTAATAGCTTTAATTCTAGTATGGGTGCCTATACAATAGAAAGTAGAAGTTTGTTATTAGAATCACATAATTTAATATAAGATACATCATACCTTCTTGGAATAAGATGCAATGAATGCAATACCATTATCATGTCCTTTACATTTTCACACAAAGGTAATTCTCTATTCAATTTCTTGATATCTTCATTCTTAAGTTATTGCTTAAGGACTACTTCTAACTCACCTTTCTCATTAAGCTCAAAAACTTGTTATGCTAAAAAATCAATGTCAATAGCAAAATGTGAATGCATATAACTAGAATAACATATGGCCTCAAAGATGTTAAATCAAATGATTTCATCATCAAACTTAATGGTGAGTGTATTATCATGAACCTCTATTTTTGTCCTTAATGTCTTTAAAAAAGGTCTTCCTAACAAAATAAAGGCAACATTAGGGAATTTGTCATTCTTCATGTCAAAAATGTAGAAATTTGCAGGGAAGACTAAATAATTAACCTACACAAAAACATCCTCATTAACCCCATCAAGATAGGCATTATATCAATTAACAAGTTATATAATCACATTAATTATATTAAAGGAATAAGATTTAAAGAAGCATAAATAGAGTATGGCATAACATTAATTAATACTCCTCAATTTAGCATGACACTTTCACATCTAGTGTTGCCTATTATGTAAGAGATAGTGAACATATTAGGGTCTTTGCATTTAAGGGGAAGTTTTCTTTAAACAATAGCCAAGACATTCTCCTCAATACTTATCTTTTCACTTAGGCTTCCTCTTAAATGTATACAATTCCTTGAGAAACTTTATATATCAAGGCACTTATTTGATTACATCAATAAGGGATATGTTACTTCCACATTCTTGAACATCTCTAAAATCTCCTTTTCTTACTCCTCTTTTTCAAAATTTTCAAATTTACTTGGGAAAAGAGATAAGGTAACACTAGAGAAAATAATAGGTTAAGGGTTTACCTTAGGTGGTGACATTTGGGCTTTGATGCGTGGTGATCATGACTTTGTCTTCCATGGCCTTTTCTTTTTCCATTAAAGGTGTTTTTATTAATGCTTCCACTTCTTTTTTACTCCTTAAGACTATGACACTTGCATCCTCTTTTGGATTTAATATGGTTTGAGAAGGTAGTTTGCCCAATCTTTACACCTCTAATCTAGTTATGGTCTAGCAAGTTAACTCATTTGATTCTATAAGTTTTAAATGTTTGTGCTTGTTTTCTATTGAAATTGCTTGGTGTTATTAGTAAAAGCCTTAACATTTTCATCAAGAGACATACTAGAGTTTCAGGGTGCATTTTGTCTAGCTCAAAAGGGTAGTAGCACTTGTTGAAATTAATGATTAGAAGCATTATGAACCATTTATTGATTTCCAATAACTAAAGTTAGGATGATCTCTCCATTTGGGATTGCAAGTATTGGAGAAAATATCGTACTTGTGTTGTGATTGCCCTTAAAATCCTCCAATGGCATTTGCTTGCTCCATTAGATCATCTTAAAGTGTTGGACATATACCTTAACTTGTTGCATGTTTCCTACGGCCATTTGCTGTACAAAAGAAGTCAAATGAGCAATTTGTCATTTAAGGGAAGATGTACTTATCTTATTGGTATTCTTCAATGGTGAATTGTACTGAGTGCTAAATTGTTATAAATTTGTAGCCATGTTTGTTATCAAATTCCTTGTTGCTTTTAAGATTTTGCCTACCAATGCACATCCACTAGTTGCATAGATCATATTTCTATTTATTGGGAGAAGTCCTTCATAGAAGTATTGGATTAGGAGTTAATCACTAATTTGATAATGGGGGCAATTCACACAAAACTTCTTAAAATATTCTTAATACTCATACAAAGACTCTTCATTGTATTGTTAAATTTCATATATCTCTTTTCAAATGATAGCTACTATAAAAGCCTAACATTACTTTTTTAAGAATAGATTCTTCATCTCATCCCATATGGTGATGGATCTCAAACATAAGTAGTAAAGCCAATCCTTTCCTAGGTCTATCATAAAGAATGATAAAGCCCTTAACTTGATTTGTTTTTTCGATATCCTAATAGGTTTCATGCTTCAACAAACTATATGGAATTCCTTTGGATACTTATATGGATCGTCACTTCTAAGGCCATGAAAAGTTAGCAAGGGATGAATTAGACCAAATTTTAACTTAAAAACAACATCAACATTAAAATATTCTAGGCAAAAAGGTTGTTGCTCTAAATTAAAAACTACTAACTTTTTAAGAGTTTAGTTGTTATTGTTGGTGTTTACAACCATGATTTCTATCTCAGTGTCATTGGATGAGCTTGATGATGATGTAAGGTTAGATGTAAGTATAAGTCCTAATGTAAATGGAAAAATCTTATGTTTATTGGTAAGTAAAAATTGAATCCACAGATATTGAGTTTTTATTAATTAATTAGTTAATGATCTTGGTCCTATTGAGTTTAAACAAACATAAATAAAAGAGCAAAATGAGAGGAATTCAATTTAATTAAACTAATAACAATTAAAACAAAAAAAAAATTGCAAATAAAATTAATAGACAAGCACACCTTCAATAATAAGAATATTTACATCAATAGATTCACATATTAATCATCAATATTAAAGATCATCAATTCTTTAATTAAATATTTATCCTAGAATAATGACATGCTCTATTATTTTGAATCTTTTCTTAGTTCATTGTTAATTGAGATAAGCTCTTTAGTTAATTTCTTATCAATTAAACTACTTAGAGCAAACTCTCTAGATATAATTTATTGATAACATTAAAATAAGAAAGGTAGTTCAATCTAAATAACAAATTTGCAAGCTAATCTATTTAATTTTAAACTATAATCTTTGTTGTTCCCACAGCCTTGTATAGGTTGTAATTGTTGTCAACTAAGTTTACGTGTGCAAGAAAGTAAACCCACATGGAAGGGCAAAAAGGTAAAACCATACGGAAGGGCAAGAACGTAAAATCGCCGCGTAAACCCTATTAGGGTTTCATGGAGTAGAGTATATAATGGTCTTGGAAGACAAAGAACAGGGTGAGTCGGCAATGTTGAGCATTCAGCAAAACCTAAACAACCGACTAATCAAAGAGAATACCAAACCCTACACGCAAGAACACCACCGACAAGGATGAAAAGAGTAAACAGTGCAGCCGACGGACGAATCGAGTGAACAGTAGCCGTCGTGAACAGTAGCCGTCGTGAACAATAGCCGTCGTGAACAGTAAGCTTGACAGAAAAAGAAGAGAAACCCGACGGGAGAGAAAACCGATTACGGCTAGACGGGGCTGGACAGCAGGACGAAGAAAAGCAGACCGGCGGAAGAAGAAATCAGACGGCCATAGAAGAGAGAGATATCGACGGCAACAAAGAACAACCGTCGAGAGAGAAAGAGGAGACAACCGGAACAGAGGAGATTCGGCAACAGCAGAAGGAGATCCGGCAGGGACAGAGGAGATCCGGCAACAGCAGAAGGAGATCCGGCTGGGACAGAGGAGATCCGGCGACGGCGTGAGAGAGAGCCGGCTGGGACGGTGAGAGATCCGGCAGAAGGAGATCCAGTCGACGGTGAGAGATCCGGCAGAACTGGGATCCGGTCGACAGTGACAAATCTGGCAGACGGTGAGACAAATCCGGCAGGAAGAGAGAGAAATCCGGCGAGAAGAGAGAGAAATCCATCGAGAAGAGAGAGAAATCCGACTAGACAGCAAGAGAGAGAGAAACGGACAGGCGAGCCGTGAGACAGTGAGATTGTGGGGCAAGGAGTCAGGTGAGACCGTGAGATGGTAAAAGCAGGAGTTGTGTGATACAACGTAGAGAAGGAATTCGGCGAAGCATTGAACTCAACGTATTTCCAGACTTCTTCAAGAGGGGTTAAAAAGCG
The DNA here is from genome assembly GCA_037832385.1 of Rhizophora apiculata. Classification (NCBI taxonomy): domain Eukaryota; kingdom Viridiplantae; phylum Streptophyta; class Magnoliopsida; order Malpighiales; family Rhizophoraceae; genus Rhizophora; species Rhizophora apiculata. The sequence continues at coordinate 13,039,088 of CM075432.1, read as the reverse complement.
TTGTGGTGAACTTTTAAGCAGCAGTAGAGCAGCCTTTCAATTCAACAGAGGCAAGACAAGTTAGAAGAAGGGTAGACACAGTAAGTGACACTCTTTGTATTGTACTTGCTTAGTAATTGCAATAGTGAAAGGAGCAGAGAATCAAAGACATCCATTGTAACCTGAATTCTCAAGTATAGTGGATAGTCTCGGTAAGGGAGAGTCCCTACCACCGTGGATGTACGTCACGTTGACGGAACCACGTAAATCTCGTGTGTCCTTAATTTGCTTTACATTCTGTGTTTTGAATTGACTTGTGAATGTAGCTGAAGTATCAGCCAACTCATAACCTAACGAAGACCTAAATAAGAACATCCGTATTGTCTGCTAGGCAAGGTGTCTGAAAGGTAACTTTGGGAACTATTGTGATTAGTAGGTAGCAATAGATCTACCTTAGTCGAGTCTGAGAAAGAGTTTGCTTTTAAGAAGAGGTTGAAGTTGTTCACTTACCTGCGAATTGCGAATTGTGGTGATACTGATTCACCCCCCCTCTCAGTATCAGGAACTAGTAGATCCTAGGGAGAAGTCGGGAACTTCAATTGGTATCAGAGCATAGGTTCACCAGTTTGAAGCTTAACAGCTTGGTGTACTACTGTGAAGGGATCTAAAAGTTTGACTTGTTTAGCATACTGAGAAATGGAAGCCGGTACCAGCACTAGCACCACTTACAGCAAGAAGGTTCCAATCTTCAACGGAACCAACTATCATATGTGGAGAGCAAGAATGCAAGTGGTATTTGCAACCATGGGCATGAACGTGGTGAAATGCGTACAGGAGGGTTTTGTGGCTCCGGAAGAAGGTAAAGACCTAACCCTAGAGGAGTTAAAGCAATTCGAGATAAATGGGAAGGCCTCAAATGTCATCATTTCAGCATTAACAGATGCTGAGTATGCTAAAGTTATGGACTGCAAATCTGCCAAGGAGATATGGGACAGATTGCAGAAAGTCTATGAAGGTGATGGCAGAATGAAAGAGGCTAAGCTTCAAGTGTTCAAGGAGAGATATGAATCTCTCAGAATGCAGAAAAATGAGACAGTTCAAGAGTTCTTCACCAGGGTTATTGACGCTGTAAATGACTTAAGAAGTCATGGAAAGAACAAGAAGGACTCATCGATTGTGAAGAAAATTCTGAGAATTTTGCCTGAGAGGTTTGCTTCAAAGGTGGCAGCCATAGAGGAGAGTAGAGATCTCAACTCTATGTCTCTGCATGATCTTCAGTGCAATCTCATTGCATATGAGATGAGAATAAAGTCGACTGAGAGCTCCTCAACGTCAAGTATATCAAAGGAGGCAGCTTTCAAAGCTATGAAAACACTTGAAGATAAAAGAAAAAGAAGAATCATCCAGTGAGGATAATGATGATGATGAGGGAGAAAAGTGAAGGTGAAGTATTGGCTTACTTCACAAGGAAACTCAAAAGGGGGTCTAAGAAGGGAAAAGGACAGTTGTCCTTGAGATGTTATCGATGTGGGAAAACTGGACACTTTGCTTCTCGGTGCAAAGTGAAACTTGATGATGAAGATGAGGATGGTGACGATGAGCAGAATTCAAGATGGAGAAGATCATCATTCAAATCAAAGAAGTCCAATAAGAAGATTGTCAACCCACAGAGGAAGATGAGAGGCTCATTCAAGAGTTATGTGAGTCAGACAAAAGAAGCTGATGAGGAGGAAGATGAAGACTCATCAGATGAGTATGTCTTTATGGCATCAGCACAAAGTGGTAGCTCAACCTCTGAAGAGGAAGAGGAAGTTGATGAAGAAGAGCCAGATCTTGAAAGCTGAGCTGGAAGCAGCTTCAAAGGAGATAATCAGAAGGGGCAGAACCATAAGAAGGTTGGAGGCCCATATAAAACAAGTTGAAGCAAAGTCTGAGGAAGCTGAAAGTCAAAACGGTAAAATAAGGGCTGAGCATATTGATTTGAAGAGAAGATTTGAGGAACAGATCAAAATATGTGAAGACCTTACAGTAGAGCTTAGCTCAAGGGCCTCAAAAATTGAAGAAATGGAGAAAGAGTTGTTGAGACTTCAGCAACAACTCAAAAGCAGCAAAGAGAACTTGCAAAAGCTTAAAATGATAGGAGAAACAAGTTCTGGAAAAGGAGAGAAAAATGTAGAGAAAGTGCAGCAATCTGAGACTGCATTGGTTAAAGAAAATGAGAATGTGCCGCAGAAGTTAAAAGAGAAGGTTGTGACTCAGAAGAAGATAGCTGAGACTAAAGAAGATCTGAAGAAGCAACCTAGGGTGGCAAACAAGAAGGACGAAAAGAAAGTCAGCCAGTAGAGGGCTACGGTTGAACAGAAGAAGGTGACTGAAATGAAAGTCACACAAGTAAAGAAGCCAGCTACTTTGCCTACACAGCAAGTGATGAACAGAAGAAGACAAGCTGTGATCAGACCCAAGAAGAGACAGTTTCAAGGTTATTGCCTTTATTGTGGAGTTTGGGGTCATAAGGCGAGTAACTGTTGGTGGAGAAGGCCAGTATATGTCTCCAACTTGAGAAGATACGATGCTGCATACAGGGGGAGACAATACAGAATTCAGAAGAGAACACCTGTCGTGAGTTCTTGCACATACTGTAAAAGGCAAGGACACGCTGACAAGGATTGTTGGTGGAAGCCCAAACCAGTGGTTTCAAAGAACAAGTTTGCTATATTGGCAGACTTGGAACAGTGTGAAAGGTGTGGGCAGGATGGCCATAATGCCAAGAGATGCATGACACTTCTCCCTGAGCAAGAGAAGGCACTTAATGGCACAGTGAAAACAAGCAGTGCAGTCAAAGGTGAGAAAAAGGAGAAAGCTATCTTCCAACCAGTTTCAAAAGAAGGAATATAAAGCTAAAAGGGAGGTGGCTAATATAGCTGAAATTGCACTCAAAGCTGACTGCAAGGATAAGCAGTGGATCCTTGATAGTGGATGCACTTCGCACATGACGGGAGATAAGAGTAAATTATCAAAGCTGAGCAAATCAAGAGAAGGTAGAGTCAAGTTTGGCAATGATGATTCACTCAACATCAATGGTCGGGGGTCAGTAAAAATTGGAAGAGGAAAGCTGAAAGATGTTCTGCACGTTGAAGGACTCAAATACAATTTAGCATCTGTCAGTCAGTTATGCAACGAAGATCATAAGGTAATATTCACAAAAACAGATTGTCAGATAAAGAGTAAAGAAGGCAATACTATTGCAGCCGGGAAGAGAACAGCTGGAAATTTATATGTGATTGACGAGGACAAGACAAGCAGCTGTCTACTCACCAAAGAAGAAGAAAATCAACTCTGGCATAGGAGGCTGGGACACTTATCACAAAAGAACATGAGGAAGCTGACCACTACTCATGCAATCAGAGATATTCCCGACCTCAGGAGAGAGAGAGAGTATGTTTGCTCAGCATGCTCTAAAGGAAAACATGTTAGAAAGCAGTATAAGACCAAAGAGTTCAGTTCTGAAGCAGTGCTTGACATTGTGCATACTGATTTGTGTGGCCCGATGAGAACAAAAGGGTTGAATAGTGAGAGGTACTTCGTCTTGTTTGTCGATGATTATTCCAGAAGGACCTGCATCATGCACCTTAAACACAAGTCAGAAGTTCTGAAATGCTTCAAGAGATACAGAAGATTGGCTGAAAATGAGAGTGGAAAGAAGATCAAAGTATTGAGGTCAGATCAAGGCACTGAATTCACAAATGGAGCTTTTGAAGATTACCTTGAGAAGCATGGAATTCACCATCAGATGGCAGCAGCAAGAACACCTCAACAGAACGGGGTGGTAGAGAGGAAGAATAGAGCTGTGGTTGAAATGGCAAGAACTCTACTGCTAGAATCCAAGCTTCACACAAGATTTTGGACAGAAGCAACATTTACAGCAGTGCACCTACTGAACAGAGTTCTACTAAAGCCCAATACTGATAAGACTCCATATGAGCTATGGAGTGGGAAGAAGACAACAGCCAAGTATCTCAGAGTCTTTGGCAGCCCATGTTTTGTGAAGAACAAGGAGCAAAACTTGGGAAAATTCAACGCTAGGTCTGATGAAGGCATCTTTGTGGGATACTCAGCAAAGACAAAAGGTTACAGAGTTTTCCTACATAAGCTGGGAAAAGTAATCACTACCAGTGATGTGAGAATAGATGAGAACTGGAAAACAATGCAGAATGGAGAAGCTGAGGATAATGAAGAAGATGACTTCAATGTAGATGAAGAATCAGACCAACCTGAAGAAAAGGAACAAGAAGTAAGTTTAGACTCGGAGAAAAGTGAGTCTGAACAGGAAGAAAGAGATCCTCTTACAACTAAGATGGTGCAAGGAAGAAGGACAAAGAAAACATGGACCAGTGCTCATCGAGGAGATCAGATCATAGGTGACCCATCAGCAGGAGTTACAACAAGAAGAAGAATGGTGGGAGCTACTGCTCTACTCTCACAAGTTGAACCTAAATCTGTTGAAGAGGCTATTCAAGACCAAGCCTGGGTCAAAGCTATCAATGAGGAGCTGGATCAAATTGAAAAGAATGATACATGGTAGCTGGTTCCAAGACCCACTAATAAGAATGTCATAGGAACAAAGTGGGTGTTTAGGAATAAACACAATGAAGATGGCAAGGTAGTGAGGAACAAGGCCAGGTTGGTTTGCAAAGGCTACACTCAGATAGAAGGGGTAGATGTTGATGAAACTTTTGCACCAGTAGCAAGGTTAGAAACTATCAGAATGTTCTTAGCTTTAGCAGCACACAAGAGGTATAAAGTCTATCAAATGGATGTGAAATCTGCCTTTCTGAATGGGCTCCTGAAAGAAGAAGTGTATATTGAACAACCCGATGGAGTACAAATCAGTGAGGATGAGACACAAGTGTGCAAGCTGAAGAAAGCCTTGTATGGTCTTAAGCAAGCTCCAAGAGCATGGTACAGTTGGCTGGATGCATACTTGAGAAGGTTGAATTTCAGAAGAGGAACAGTTGATAATAACCTATATGTGTTCAATTCAAAGAAAGGCCAGCTGATAACCATAGTATATGTAGATGACATCATCTTCGGCGGGGATCACTCTGAACTATGCCAAGATTTTGCACAGAAGATGAGTGAGGAATTTGAGATGTCATTGATTGGAGAAATTACGTACTTTCTTGGATTACAGATAAAGCAGTGTGAAGAAGGTATCTTTATTTCTCAGACGAAATATGCCAAAGAGATGCTGAAAAGGTTTGGTATGGAAGATAGCAGATCTGTCAGTACCCCTATGACAGTGGGCTGCAAGTTAACAAAAGATCAGGAAGGAAGGAGTACAAGCCCTACAGAGTACAGGAAGATGATAGGGAGCCTTCTGTACCTTACGGCATCAAGGCCTGATCTTATGCAAACTGTGTGTACTGCCAGCAGATTCCAAGCAGATCCTAAAGAGTCTCATGTGTTGGCAGTGAAAAGAATCCTAAGGTACCTCAAAGGAACATTGGAAATGGGCTTGTGGTATCCAACCATGGATCCTGTTAAACTACAAGCATACACTGATGCAGACTGGGCAGGAAGTATAGATGATAGAAAATCAACCAGCGGCTGCAGCTTCTACTTGGGTTCAAAGTGTGTTGCATGGTTAAGTAGAAAGCAAAACAGTGTTGCTTTGAGCACAGCTGAGGCTGAGTATATGGCTGCTTGTGCAGCATGTACACAGGTGATATGGATGCTAAGACAATTGGCAGACTTGGGTGTTGAAATGAAATTACCAGTGAGTATACTTTGTGATAATCAAAGTGCTATTGATCTCAGCAAGAATCCGGTTCAACATTCGAGAAGCAAGCATATTGACATCCGATATCACTTCATTAAAGATCAAGTGGAATAGGGTACAATTCAGTTGGAGTATGTTGGCACTAGAGATCAAATTTCAGATATTCTAACTAAACCTCTGTCCACAGAGTTGTTTGAAAAGCACAGATGAAGTCTATCTGTGCAAATGCCTCCTCAAGCCTGAAGTTCAAGTAAATCCTCCATCTTCACTTTGCGAGTTTTTCAAATATGTAATTGGTTGGCAAAGGGGGAGAGAAGCAACAGTGCAGGGGGAGCTGTTAAGAAAGGAGAGTGCATATTTAGGGGAAGTTGAAACTGCTGCATAGTGGCTTTTATTATAAGTGTTGCCAACAATTACAAAGGGGGAGATTGTTGTTCCCACAGCCTTGTATAGGTTGTAATTGTTGTCAACTAAGTTTATGTGTGCAAGAAAGTAAACCCACATGGAAGGGCAAAAAGGTAAAACCATACGGAAGGGCAAAAACGTAAAATCGCCGCGTAAACCCTATTAGGGTTTCATGGAGTAGAGTATATAATGGTCTTGGAAGACAAAGAACAGGGTGAGTCGGCAATGTTGAGCATTCAGCAAAACCTAAACAACCGACTAATCAAAGAGAATACCAAACCCTACACGCAAGAACACCACCGACAAGGATGAAAAGAGTAAACAGTGCAGCCGACGGACGAATCGAGTGAACAGTAGCCGTCGTGAACAGTAGCCGTCGTGAACAGTAAGCTTGACAAAAAAAGAAGAGAAACCCGACGGGAGAGAAAACCGATTACGGCTAGACGGGGCTGGACAGCAGGACGAAGAAAAGCAGACCGACGGAAGAAGAAATCAGACGGCCATAGAAGAGAGAGATACCGACGGCAACAAAGAACAACCGTCGAGAGAGAAAGAGGAGACAACCGGAACAGAGGAGATCCGGCAACAGCAGAAGGAGATCCGGCAGGGATATAGGAGATCCGGCGACAGCAGAAGGAGATCCGGCAGGGACAGAGGAGATCCGGCGACAGCAGAAGGAGATCCGGCTGGGACAGAGGAGATCCGGCGACGGCGTAAGAGAGAGCCGGCTGGGACGGTGAGAGATCCGGCAGAAGGAGATCCAGTCGACGGTGAGAGATCCGGTAGAACTGGGATCCGGTCGACGGTGACAAATCCGGCAGACGGTGAGACAAATCCGGCAGGAAGAGAGAGAAATCCGGCGAGAAGAGAGAGAAATCCGTCGAGAAGATAGAGAAATCCGACTAGACAGCAAGAGAGAGAGAAACGGACAGGCGAGCCGTGAGACAGTGAGATTGTGGGCAAGGAGACGGGTGAGACCGTGAGATGGTAAAAGCAAGAGTTGTGTAATACAACGTAGAGAAGAAATTCGGCGAAGCATTGAACTCAACGTATTTCCAGACTTCTTCAAGAGAGGTTAAAAAGCGTTATGGTGAACTTTTAAGCAGCAGTGGAGCAGCCTTTCAATTCAACAGAGGCAAGACAAGTTAGAAGAAGGGTAGACACAGTAAGTGACACTCTTTGTATTGTACTTGCTTAGTAATTGCAATAGTGAAAGGAGCAGAGCATCAAAGACATCCATTGTAACCTGAATTCTCAAGTATAGTGGATAGTCTCGGTAAGGGAGAGTCCCTACCACCGTGGATGTACGTCACGTTGACGGAACCACGTAAATCTCGTGTGTCCTTAATTTGCTTTACATTCTGTGTTTTGAATTGACTTGTGAATGCAGCTGAAGTATCAGCCAACTCATAACCTAACGAAGACCTAAATAAGAACATCCGTATTGTTTGCTAGGCAAGGTGTCTGAAAGGTGACTTTGGGAACTATTGTGATTAGTAGGTAGCAATAGATCTACCTTAGTCGAGTCTGAGAAACAGTTTGCTTTTAAGAAGAGGTTGAAGTTGTTCACTTACCTGCGAATTACGAATTGTGGTGATACTGATTCACCCCCCTCTCAGTATCAGGAACTAGTAGATCTTAGGGAGAAGTCGGGAACTTCAATCTTCATAAAAATTAGACATAGACTTAACCATAATTATCAATTTCTATCTACTACTCAATGTTAGAATTATCAAGTAATTATGAACATGAATTCTAAATAAACATTAGATTAAAAAGCATAATTATCTAACATGCATCTTAACAATCAAACAACATAGTCACAAATAGTAACTATAATATAAAAACATGATAATTCAAAGTAAAGAATTAGATTAGAAATAAAAACCAATAAATCTCATAACTCTTGCTCCATTTACTTCAATCCTTATAATAAAAAATAAAACTCTAACCTTAACATATTGAAGGCATGCACACAAAAAGGAAAGAAAATAGAGGTTTGTGTATATCTCTATTTTTGATACCCTAACATGTCTATTGATGGTTATAAAGGATAGCAAAAATAATCCAAAGGTAATTGGATACTTCCTATTTAGAATCAACTTAGCTTAGTTGAAAAAAACTCCTAATTAAATTAGCATAGCTTTCACTTGCCTATATGTTAAATTAAGGACACCAATTTGTGGCCTAATTCAACCTAGATCTCTAGAAATAAACTCATTATGGAAAGTTCAAAATATCTATTTTAATTTTCATAAAAATCCCAAATTTGTTCAATAATGTTTAGAATGTAAAGTTCCAATAATAACCTCTAGTGGTTAATCCAACCAACCTTCCCCTAAAATATAAAATCAACTCAATAAGTGCATTTAGGAAAAGAAAAAATACACTAAAAAAGGTTAAATATAAGAAAATAAATATATTGCACATAACATACTTATCAATTAAGTTGTGCATGTTTAAAGAGAAGGCAATAGTAATTCTTTCTAAAAGGAAGTGTTGCTCTAAGCAATAATGAGAAAAGTTGAAGTGTTTTAAGTTTGTAAAATAAAAGCTTGTATGCAAGAAGTAAGCATGTCTACTCAAAACATTGTAAGAAAAGTCAAAAAAACTTTTTGTGCATTATTATTGTTCTCCTTTGGGTTAAGGAGTTTAATAAGGAAGTTGAAACTCTTAAGGAGGATTTTTTGAGGTGATAATGTAGGATTAAGAAATTCAAACTTTTATAAATCATTATGTTTCATTATTCTCTCTCACAGTCTTGTCTATTGTTTTTCATAATTACACATGACTTTAAGTTACTATTTATTTCATGATTAATTATTAACTCTTACATATGCTTATCTACACATTGCACTTACTATTCATGTTGAATTTATTTTTATTTATTCATGCTACACAATTTTTAGATATGTATACTTGCAACTTTGGGACTAACGTGTATGTATGTATGTAGTAATATATATAATAGTGTAGGCATTATATACTTCTAAAGTGTTATAAACATTTAAAGAAACACATCTTTTTTTTTTTTCTAATAAATGTTTAGATGTATCAAACAGGTGGAGTTCGTTAGATTCAATTCGATTCATTTCATTTGAGATTATTCTTGGGTCATATAATTTTAAAGTTCGGGGCACTTGTAGGCTAGTCAAATGGGTCTTGATCAATTCAATCAACTCATAGGTTGAGCTACTATTTTTTTGAAATTCATTTTTATTATCTTTCAACTAATATTTTATTTTATTATATATATTAGAGTAAGTGAAAAAATATGTTATTATTTATTTTTTATTAATTAAATTGTATAAGAGTAAATAGATATATAAGGTATATGTTGATTAAATGTTTATAACTACACATATTGTTTATAAATTAAAAAAAAAGTAGTTAATTATATAAAATAAAATGTAAATTTGATATAAAATAAATATAAATAATAATTCTAAAATTTTATAAAATAAATGTAATTTAATATAAATATGTGTTATGATAATGTATAAAGTTAAAGTAGGATACATGTATTATATATATATATAATTAATGTGTAAATGTGAATAAGGAAATAAGTATAAGAAAAATAAAAATAAAATAAAAATAAACACATTTGTTTTGTTCTTTTGAAAAAATATTTACAAATTTCATAATTGAAAGGGTAGAAATTATATTTTTTTGCACATATGATTTTGTGATTTAAAAATTAGAATCTCTTATTTTATTTCTTTCATTCTTTAAAAAAGAAAAAAAAAAGTATATTGGTTTATTGATTTAATTTGCAAATTAATTCAACTCAACCATAAAATTTTCATGTTGTTTCGAGTCAAAAAGGAAAAAAAAAAAATGATCCTATTTTTGAGTGGGTTTAAACTAGATTGGCGTTTCAAATTGTAATCCTACAATTAAAATAAAATTGCTTGGTATTAAATTTTTTAGTACAACTCTCATCCTGCCTTTAACCCAACAACGTGGCCAGCGACAAGCTTTCTTTCTGTTTCTTCCATTTGCATTAATTTTAATTTAATTTTTTTTTGTTTTTTTCGTTAGAGAGAAAGAATTCCGACTCAACCCTTTGGATACGCGCCTGCCCGCCCACTAAACCTCGAGTGATTTTTTCCTGTACCGCAATCACGATATAAGCCAAGAATTTGGTCCAAAGGAAAGGGAATAAAGGCATTCAAGACGAGCGTCGATTCCAATTACATTCAACACATTCCCAAGTCCGTCCTTGCCAACTGAGTTACGCACCCAAGTGGGGCAATCAGATCAGCTTTCAAGTTATTTACTACCGACTAAAGGGAGAGGGAATTTGTGCTTTCAAATCAGAATCAGATAAAAGAGGGAGTAGAAAAAGAGCCCTCGTTGTTGACATCAAAATATCAGTTTTCATGCGGACGGTGTTCTCCCAAAGTTAATATTACAAGAATCTACTGGCCATTACTCAGTTGGACTAATTTTGTCGGGCGCTTCTGACACGGTTTCTCTCCTTTCCTTTTCCCATTTTTACCTTGCTCTAACACGAACGGCCTCCGTGAGAAAAGGAGAGCAAGGAGACAACAACTCACAGTACATCTCGATCTCTTGTCAACTTTGGTGGGTTAAAACATATAATGAGTTACCTTTCACATTGAGAAAATTGACTGTTTTCTAGGGAAAAGCTGTTAATTGTTGCTTCCCACAAAAAAAAAAAAAAAAAAAGGAAAAAGCTGTTGATATAGTAAATGAAATGTCATATTTTCAACAGTTGAACCAATATATAAATAACATTTCTTTTCTTTTTCCTTTTTTTTTTTATTTAAATATCTTTTGGTCTATGATGCCCTAACCAATTAAATCGGACTGCTTGGAAGTTTCGGTCCTTTCTAGCTTGTTTCAAACCGTATCGCAAAATGGGAATGAAAATATACGTGAGGCCGCCGTCTGTATCAAGTATCATTCAATATTTTTTTATGCATATAAAATGGATTACAAAACTGTAGCTCTAAAGCCCTTTTACACCTAAAACTTCTGGTACGAAAGTACCATAGCTAATGACTTCTACACGGGCGGCTAAGGTGTGTTGACCCTTGTGCGTTGGGGTGGGAAGAATGGCATCCAACCGTAACATGCTCCATACGGGAGGGCTTGCACATTTCCTGGCAAAGACTTGGAAAAATAACTGAGTTTTAGCTAATCAATCCAAAATTTGACTGCACTGACAATGAGTGGAGTCCTTTTAAAAAACAAAAAATTTATAGAAAATAAGTGTGGTCCTAGGCATTCTCCTTTATGTAGACCTAAAGTCATAAGAACAAAAGTGGGTAAGGGAAGAAAAGGGTGGGCAAAGATGGTAGTGCAGGTTGGTAAGAAGGCAATCGTAGCTTGATTGCGACTAAATTTACCATTTGTGTTAAAAAATAAAATATATTTTAAAAAGATTTACATGTTATATTAAAAATAAAAATTTTGTTATAATTATTTATAAAATAATATTTATTTTATATTTTTAAAATAAAAATAAATTTAAAAAAATATTTTAAATTGTATTATTTAAATTAATTATTTTTAACTTATTAATATATTTTAATTTTAAAATTTTTTGAAATATTTCAAATTATATGTCCAAAACTTCAAATTTTTGAATATATTAAATTATTTTAATTAAACTAACTATTTTTAATTTATCACTAACCTAAAAATTTTTTAAAAAATTTAGATTAAAATTATTTTCTATCCTATTAAAACTATCATAATCACACGATTAATGAGTTTTATATCATTTTATTATTTGAAATATATATTATTAAAAAAATATATTATAATTTAAGAGAATAATCATAATAATTTATTATAATAAAATATTGTATTTTAAAAATAATATCAAAAAAATTTTAAATATTATATTATTCTTTAATTTCATTTATATTCTTATATTTTTTTTAAAAAAGAAAAATCTATAATAATTTGCAGTGAGAGTTCAAACCCAGAAGTCACTAACAGATAAATCTTCTACCCTCTACAACTGGACCAAAATAAATAAAGTTAAAAAAAAAAGGGCCAGAATGCATGGCATGTCTCTTTTCTTCATCTCTCATAATCGAGTGTGCTCTGTTTGTTAGGAGTAAAACGTCCAAGGTGGATTTTGCTTCCGACATTGTTCAATGCTCAATTTCTTACCAGATGACTGTAAGATTTCACCAATTTGAGGTAATCGTTGGGATAGGCTCACACGAATTTTTAACTTCTATTCTTCGATTTTTAGTAACAGGGGATGTATACATTGTGCAGCTGATGGGTTTCCTCACCCGTTACCGTCTCTTCCAGGATATTGTTAACCTCCTAGTCACAAAGTTAAAGCTTACAAACGAAAATATTTTGATAAGCACGTGCCCAGCGTCAGAATTTGCTTGCTTGCTTGCCACTATGAAGTTAGACAATCCTTACGGTATGATCACCTATTTCTTGTAATTGTAAATGCATTTGTAGGCTCCCACCTAATCAGAACCCAATTGTGAGTACATAAGCAAAGGTGACAATGACTAGAAGACCATGCGACCATGGCAAAAATTCAAGAACTTACCACTACTGTGTAACGACAGTTCCTTTTTCATTTGACTTCTACTAAACAGTAACAGTTCAAATTTGGAATAACAGTAACAGCAGGAAAAGCTTTCTAATACCTGCTCCAGCATAGAATCGAGTTACAAAGTACATATCACAAATTTCTAGTTTAAATTCAATTTAATGTCACTGAGGGCATACCCTAAAAAGCTAAGAACTTGAAATTCTCAAATTTGAAGTTCAGATTCACTGGATGAGGGGAAACATGTTTATAGGGTAGAAAAAGACTGCTCCTTTTGCATAACCTAGTGGCCCGCTGAGTCTCATAAAATATATTTTAATGTAATTAAATAGACATGGTTTAAAGCAAAAGTCATGAGGGTACAGAATTTCAAGATTCATGCAGATACTTGAAGAGTTGCGTCATCTTTCCTCGTGAAAACATTATGATGGACACCTTACCCTCCTCCGGCCATCATAAGGTTGGCTCTCATTCTTCCCTCTTTGGGCACATCTGTGTTCTGATTCCAGTTGAAGCAAGGAAACCCGGATCTTGCCATGACAAAGCAGTTCTTTGGAAACTCAGCCATTCTCAACTGCTCTAATCCTCTCCAATCAGATCAAACATCTCAGTGTCAGGCGCCTTAAACTGGATGACACTTCTTATTGGGTACTTCTTGAGACAAAGGCATTTCCCCAGTGATACAACTAAACCCTTGACATTGAGATCAACGAATGCTACAGAACAAGAGCCCATGGAGACAATCAATTGTGTGAGAACAAGAGGCTGACCAGCTGCTCCACTAGATGTGAAGTGCATGAAACACTATCAATATTTCACCTGAAAAGAGAAAGCAAGTAAAGGTTTATCTCTGGATCTAATGCACCAATTGCAACTCAAGTAAGATTCTCCTCCAAGTTCTAATTGCATCAAGAATATTTTCCCACAACTTATCAGTGTCACAGACAACAGAATATTGATAGTGTTTTATCAGTATTTTTTAAGGAATAACAAGAAAGCTTATCAGTGTCACAGACAACAGAATAAAAATAGTTTTTGTTACACATAGGACTTCTATATTCATTTCAGCTGGCTGAACTTTATCCTGACCAATGCCCACTTAGGCAAGACAAGGACCTATTACCAAAGTGGAAAATAAAAAAATACTTCCAGATATTTGTCATGTTCCAAGTAGAGGCGGACACATGCGCCCACACATCATTCCCTCTTAACCCATGCTATGTAAGGCTTCCATATTCATTCAGCTCTTCTAAACTCTTCATCCTCAAAAAGTCCACTTAGCAAGACAACAACATTACCAAAGAAAAATAGGAAAGAAAAAAAAAAATCCTATAGAGGCATGCACATGCACACACACTCATTCCCTCTAAACTCAATGAGAAAAATCACCCTCTACATAGGGAAATCCACTCGTGCCCCAAAAGAGTACTAAGTCAAGATCTTTGTGTCCCTGTGCACTTTCTCAGAATGCAAAAGAAACAGATTCAGACATTATGTGTCTACCTGGCAAGAAGGTCCAAATTAAATGAGCTCGAGGCATAGCTTTCTCACCTTCATGGCTCCATCTAATAAAACTAAATATCAATCTATCAGCCCTGCTTTGAATGTTGTCCATCAAAGAACAGGGAAAGAGTTTAGGAAAGGAAAAAAAAAAAAAAAAAAAGGAACAAGAGAATAATAAAAATACAGTTCCATATGTACCATTAGTCCAGATATGCATTAATTAGATCAATAATTTTGAAACCTATCTAATAAAATTCAGAGAATACAAAGAGATATACGTAGCACAAAGCCAGCCACTCCTAAATAGTACACTGATCAGACTGCCAAGTTTTCTTCAATCACCAACCGGACAGGACAAAAAATTACCTAATCTCACTGTTGCATTGAATCCTGATGGCTGTTATGCAGGAGGTGATGATGGATCTCTGCCAACTTGACATTGCTGGAAACAGCCATAAAGAAATCGCTAAGCGTGGAACAGCAATTGATATGCTTTTTCGTCTCTTAACAAGTGCATCCATCAACTTAATGTATGTAGATTTTATGTTAACTAAATGCCTTCTCTGCAGATTCTTGAAGTAATTTTGCATTGCATCTTGTACCTCCCTTGATTACAAAGCTCCTTAATCTTTTTGTGAATAAGCAAATGAGTCTGGATCAGTTTCCTTAGGATCAAGGGTGCCAACAGTTGTCCCTTGTGCACCAGTAAGGACTGTTCCTTTGGCTTTCCTTTTCCACAATTTTTTCCATGAACTCTCTGCATCCTTCACCCTACCAGCATCAGTAAGGGCACCAAGAATGGCCATTATATGTATTGTTATACAATCAGGCCCAGTTTCCTTGCTTTGCCATTTCTGCATAAGATCAAATGCTTCCTTAAATCTCCCTTCTTTGCAAAGGCTTGATATTATTGTGTTTTAGTATGTAACTAAATCAGCTTTCCCTTGGAAGCCCATTTATTAAAGAGCTTCAGAGCTTTCTCAAGCATTCTCTCCCTACAAAGTCCACGAGAAGTATGTTACAGTACTAAAATATCTGGCTTGAAAAGATTTTTAACCATTTGATTGTGAAACTGAAATGCTTTCTCAATTTGCCCCTCCAGCAGTATCCATATATAATTGAATTATATGTAGTTTCATCTGGGACCGAAACCATTCTCAAGAACGCTCATTCAATTTGTCTATTGCTTGATCAGTTTTCCCCACTTGGCATAGCCCTCAATGATAGTGTTATAGGTGAAACAGTTGGAATTATCTCATTATCTTCATTTCATCCCAAAGCTTGAAAGCTTTATCTAATTCTCCATTCTCACAATATCCCTTCATCAAGGTTCCATAGCTGATCTCATCACAAACAATAGCCTCGCTTATTGGCAGTACCGAGCAACTGGTATGCCTCATCAAGATTCCCTCCCTACAATTTGTACGAAGAAAGACATTAAGTGTGAAACTATCCATCTTCAAAACACTTTTTTCCCATTTCATTCATCATCTTGAATGCTTCACTCATCTTCCCTGCCTTGCAATAACCATTTAGTGTGTTATAAGTAACATTGTCCGGCGTTGCAAACCCACTTTTTTTCCATCTTCACAAGGGTTACATTTGCCTCATCTATCCCCTCCTCAACATACCACTTAGAAATTATATTTGTGTGTAACTGCATTCAAGTTCACTCGCCTCTGTCCCATCTCTTCAACCACCTAAATGCCTCCAAACTGCTACCATGACCAACATCCATTTATCAATGTGTTATAAGTAACCACATCAGGCACAACTTCAAATTCTCCATCTCATCTTTCACTTCAAGGCCTCCTCAATCCTAGCCTCTTTGCAGAACCATCTATCAGCACATTATAGTCCAAATATCAGCCTGAACACATTATTTCTGTGCCATTAGTTCAATCACTTTTGCTGCATCCTTCAACCAACCCAACTTACGAATACCAGAAAACCAAAATGTTATACGTAAACCTATTTGTGCCACGCCGACTTTTTCATATCCAACAGCAAATCCCCTAGCCTCATTCAACATGCCTTTCTTAAAGAAAAGCATCCAACAAGGTATTTAGGTACATAGTATCCGGCAAACAACCAAACTCCCCATATTATCCAAAAGCCCTTTTGCCTCCTTGAACTTACTCTCCAAACAGCACCCACGAATCAAAATATATAAAAGAGTGGTTGTAACATCGACATCAAGCTTAATCACATCACCGAAGATCGCTTTAGCCAAGAAATAGAATGCGAAGAAGGGTACCTGACCAGAGCATGAGAGCGTGTTGCACGTGAGCAAGTTGGGTTTTAAGGCGCAGCCTCTTCATCTTGTTAAAAATTTTGAGCCGCGTGGTGAGGCTTACCGGAGGCAACGTAGGCGCTGATCGACAAGTCGAGAACCGCCTTGGGGATGCGGGGGGTGACGGTGGGATCAGGGTGGAGGATTTGGCGGTGGAGGGCATCGTGCTTGTCGGCCGCGATGAAGGCGGTGAGGAGGGACTTGGCGTCAGGGAACTTGTGGAAGGCGAGACGGAGGGGAGGAGGGAGAGGAGAGGTGAAGCGGAGAGAGGGCGGCAATGAAGGGAGGGAGGTGGGTCTGTGCCATTTGTAGAAGGCGATGAGCTGCTGTGGTCCTGCCGGCTAATTTTTTGGAGGAAAGCAAGAGAGGAGGATGTAGTTTAGGGTTTTTGGAGAGGTAGGGGATGTATGCGTTCAGACAAGGGATTGACAATTTCTCAGAATTTAGGGTTTTGGTTAGTGTTTCCTACCACTTGTTCATCTGTCACAGTCATTTGCGCTCCTATGAATTCGGCTTACCACTTTGTGTTGCTCCTATTGTCTCCATCCTCAATTGGAATGTAATGGAATCAATAAACGCACAGATACGGCTCCTCCGTCTCTGTGCCCCTGACGTTTTTGCAGGTTTCGGCATCCCGTATTTGTGTATTTGTTTTTGCAACTTTGCTACTAGTACTGCAGCGCAACCAAGCGTGCGAGGAGAGATGGAAGCATTTCATTTTAAAATGCAGACTGCGGGAGGAAGGACACCGATTTCTGAGACATACACACAGTACCATTAAACGTAGCAATAAAATAAAAGATAGTAAAATAAAATATTTTATTCGTACTTTTATTGTTAAATAATATAATTAATTATATTTTTTATTTTTTTATATATTTTAATAAATATTATTAACTTTATTTTTTTATCTTTTTAAAAAATTTTATCACTATATAACATATTTATTAAATTTAAAAAAAAAAATAAATAAAAAATACAACAAAAATATAACTTTATATATATATATATATTATATAATTTATAAAATTAATTTAATATAATAAATTTTTAAATCAATAAATAATAATATAAAATTTAAAAATTTATTTTAATATTAAAAATTTTAAAAATTAATAATTCTTTTTATCTGTCTCTCTACAAGATTCTCCCCTTTTTTTTCATTTCTCTCTCCCATGGCTCCCCCCTCTCTCTCTCTCTCTCTCTCTCCTTTTTATCTTTATATTTTTCTGTTATTTCTCTTTCCCTGCGTAAATATGTATGTTTCTTCCTTCCTTTTTTTCTTTTTCATTTTATTGCTCTCTCTCTCTTTCATTTCTCACATTCTCTTCTTCATCCTTCTTTATTTCTCTTTCTTCTCTTTTTCTCTCTCCCATAATCTTTATATCTATCTCTCTACATGATTCTCCCCTTTTTTTTCATTTCTCTCTCCCATGTGTCATGAGCTAATAAGTTTAAACCCTATATATCAAAAATTCTAACACGTTGATCAAAACACCTCTTAGATAAGGATAATTCGTTGAATGTATACATTTCCTCGAGAAGGGACACACATTGGAACTTACCATATATTAAATGGGAAGATGAAAGAATGTAATATTCACCATTGGATCAAGGAGGGATCTAACGGTTGTAGATTGTCCAAAACTTGTATAAAAGGGGACCTCCTCCCCCTCATTTGTACACACTCACTATTCAAGTGAAATATACTTCTAAAGTTAATTTCCAAAAGGTTCTTATGAGTTGAGTGTGAGAAGGCTGCTTGGAAAATTTTCTCAAGGCCGCACGGGTAGCACGTGATAAATTCATACGCCCGTAACAGTTGGTATCAGAGCCTGGTTCATTCCAAGCATTATGGCAGACCCACGTTTTGATAAGACGCTCACCATGGGTGAGGACCACGATGATCGTGGGAGGAAGGCCGATAAAAGTGCTGCCAAGGGAAAGAAGAATCGTGCTGTTTCGAGTTCGAGGGATCCAGTAGGGGACCTGACACATCGTATGACGAAGATTGAATCGTTCATCACTGATGTCCAAGGTTCGGTTGATGACCTGACCCAGTCCGTCGAAGGTGGAGATGCCGAAAGGGAGGAGCTCATGGCCGAGATGCAAGAGCTCAAAGTCGGCATGGGAGAACTTCGAGGAGAGTTGCTGGGACCACTTGTAAGGTAGAACTCTATCAGAAAAAACGGATGAGTCCTTGGAGACCATGATGGTGGCCATGCGCGTGGAGATTGCAGAGCTTAAGGGAAAGCTCACAGAATCAGAGGCAGCAACGCATAAGTGCCGTATAGCACGCGGAACAGCAACATAGCTGCAACGGTGAACAGGGTGATCACCGTGCAAGCACACGTACCAAACGCACCAAAGCCAAAGGAGGTTCATGGGCGCGATCTTCGGCCCTCGTGGCCAGAGGATGTGGAAACTTTCTATGGTACAATGGATAACGTTTATTCTCCACAGTCATGGAATCAACGACAGCCAATTACGGGTAAATACCGCATCTCTATATTTAGCTGATAATGCTTTGTTATGGTAGCGTCGTCAGTCGGACGATAGGTGTGGAAATCCTATCACGACTTGGGACAAGTTTGTTGAGGAGTTCCGACGGAACTACTATCCCACATATGCGGAGGAAGAAGCTTGCAACGAGCTGAAACGCCTTACGCAAAAAGGTGCAGTACGTGACTATGTGAAGTGATTTTCGGAATTGCTACTCCAAATCCCTTCAATGAATGAGATAGAGGCATTCCACCAGTTCATGAGTGGTCTCAAGCCGTGGACCAAACAGGAGCTGAAGCGGTTCCAAGTGGGAGACCTTACAACAGCAATTACGGTGGCCGAATCTCTTGTAGAGTACAAGACACCTTCTACCTCCCAGTCAGACTCCCGTCCAAAGGATAAGGCCAATGGTGGGGGAGATCGGGGCAGATTCAATCGCCTAAATGGAGGTAGACTGTAGGCT
>CM075432.1:12942598-13019105 GCA_037832385.1 Rhizophora apiculata | reverse complement strand
CAAACGTGCAACAAACCCCACTTCCGGAAGGGATGCCTTTATTAGATAAAGGCGACGCGGGCTACTGGCCCGTTGCTCTGATGATTCATGATAACTCGACGATCGCACGGCCAACGTGCCGGCGACGCATCATTCAAATTTCTGCCCTATCCAACTTCGATGGTTAGGATAGAGGCCTACCATGGTGGTGACAGGTGACGGAGAATAGGTGTTCGATCCGGAGAGGAGCTGAGAACGGCTACCACATCCAGGAAGGCAGCAGGCGCACAAATTACCCATCCTGACGGGGTCAGTGACATAAATAACAATACCGGGGCTCTACGGTCTGGTTAATTGGAATGAAGTACAATCTTAAATCCTTAACGAGGATCCATTGGAGGGCAAGGTCTGGTGCCAGCAGCCGCGGTAATTACCAGGCTCAATGACGTATATATTTAAGTTGTGCAGTTAAAAAGCTCGTAGTGGACCTTGGGATGGGTCGATCGGTCCGCTTTGGTGTGCATCGGTCACCTCGTCCCTGTCTACCGGCGATGCGCTCCTGGGCCTAGTGTACGGGTCTGCCCCCGGTGCTGTTTACTTGAAGAAATAGGTGCTCAAAGCAGCTGCTACGTGTCACGGAGACGAGTTTGCGTACACTCTAAACCGTGCGCGCTAGACAACTTCAGGGAAAGTTGTGTAAGCCTAAAGAGGGAGAGAGACAAAGACTAGGAGGTTTAGAAGTAGCTTTACTTCAAGAATGGAGTGTGTACAAATGGGGGGGGAGGTCCCCTTTATACAGTATGGACAAACTATAACCGTTAGATCCCTCCTTGATCTAATGGTGGAGTATTTACAATCCTTTTCAATCTTCCCATATTTAATTACTTACCAAGTTCAATGTGCGTCCCTTCCCGAGGAGACGTGCTACATTCAACGAATGCCCCTTATCTAGAGGTGTCTTTGGATTACGTGTTAAGAAACCTCCGGTAGATAGGGAGACCCATCAACTTAGAACTGTTGGCTCCTCCGTGACATCTCTCTCCCCACTTCATCATTTAATTCTTCGGGAACGACGTCCTCCCCCACCACAGCCATCCCAGTCATTTTAACCACCCTTCTTTGTAGCAGGCATCACTGGATTTCGTTGGGCCCCAGAAATTGCATAGTGTGCTCCTCAGTCACGTTCCAACATGGCCTCAAAACTCATGAGGATGTCCCTTCCATTTACCAAAATACTACATATATAATCAAGCACACCCCACCCGTACACCCTTTTTGAAATCCTTCGATCCGCAAGAATGCCTTTCCACTGTCTGTTGAAGTGACGTTAGACCGGCTATTGGTGCTACGTTCGGAACCTTATTTTCTTCTCCTCAGGGTCTTACCCACACTACCTCTCATGGTATGGCTTGGACAACTCACATGAAGAGCACGGATGGGATTTTAAAGGGTTAGGCCGTAATAGTGTGAAACCTGATAGGAAGACCTCCCAAATAGCGTTTTATGATCGAAAAGGCCTCGTACCTTCGATTAGCCTTTGTGGACTTCTGCGTGACTGTGAATTGTTGTGAGGAGTAGTCGGACTCGCCAGACCACCACTTGTCTCTTCTGGGTACTCAATGTGTCCTCCGTTGTGATCCGACCATCTTTTCTTCATCTTCCGAGTGGCTTTATCTAGGTGAGCACGGGCGATGTCAGCTTGCTGATGCCATTTCCTTGGCGATTGATGCTTGCCATGGGCTCTTACCATTGTATGTGGAGGCAATGGCATGCGGTGTCATGGGCTGTTGGCGCAGTCAGCAATCTCGAAGGGGCTTTTACCCGTGGCTTCGCTGCCTTTGGAGATTGTAGGAAAATTGAGCCACGTCAAGTAAAACTTGGCCCCAATCTTGTGATGGGCAGCTTACATAGTGCCTAAAATATAGCTCCAATAGTCCATTGATGTCGCTCGCTTTTGACCATCACTTTGGGGATGGAACTGGTGGAGAAGTTGAGGTCGGTTCCTAAGAGTTTGAAAAGTTCTGTCCAGAACCTTCCAGTGAAGCGTGGGTCTCGATCACTTACAATATCGCACGGTACTCCCCAAAGTTTGATAATATGTTTAAAGGAAAAGCGCGGGCAGCTTCCTCAGCAGTGCAGTCCCGAGAAACTGGAACGAAGGTGGCATACTTGCTGAATCGATCTACAATCACCATAATGCTCCATAAAACCTTCAGACTTGGGTAGGCCATGATGAAGTCATGGATAAGCTTTGCATGGTCTTTCAGCAATTGGTAGGGGTTCCAAAAGACCTGCAGGGTGGTGTAGATCAACCTTGTCTTGCTGGCAAACAAGACATGTCGAACGTATGCTTCTACATCGTCCCGCATTTGTGGCCAGTAGTAGGAGGATTGAAGGAGGGCAAGAGTGCGTGCAACACCAGGATGTCCTACCCACCTGAGAATCATGACACTCCTTGATGATCTCCCTCCTCAAAATTGCCATGTCGTGGGACCATGATTCGGTTGCCGACGGTCAGAAGTAGTCCATTGTCTTCCCAAAACCGTCGAGTCTTGCCTTCACGGGCTAGTTTGACAAGGTTTTGTGTTGTGGGATCTTTGTCTATGCCTTCCTTGATGCGGGTGATGAGGAAGGCTCTCAGGTTGGCTGAGAGTTAACGAACTAAGCTCCGCTTTCCTGCTAAGTGCATCAGCTATCACATTAGCTTTACCTGGCTTGTACTTTAAGCTGGTAGTCGAACTCGGCAAGGAAATCTTGCCACCGTGGAGCTTGCTTTGGACTCAACTCTTTTGAGTTTGGAAGTAAGTTGTAGCCACATTGTCGTTAGAATTGGAGAAGTGCGAGCCAAGTAAGTAATGCCGCCATGTCCGTAGGCAAGTGGAACAATGGCTGTCATCTCCTTCTCTTGTACAGTGTAGCGTCGCTCCGTATCGTTTAACTTCCGGCTTTTCAAAGGCAATGGGATGGTTGTCCTGCATAAGAACACCTCTAATGGCAAAGTCAGAAGCATCAGTGGTGTACCTCGAAGGCTTTGCTTGGATGCGGAAGGCTAAGGACAGGCTCCCTCGGAGATGGTTTTCTTCAAATCATCGAAGGCATGTTTGACATTGTTCTGTCCATTCTCCATGCATGATCCATTCTTCAATAGGTCGGTCAAGGGTGTTGTCCTTGCTGAGTACCCTTCTTTTGATGAACCGACGGTAGTAGTTGTGGCTAGTCCGAGGAAGGATCTTAGTTCTGGAATTCTGGTTGGTGACTCCCAGTTCCATGATGGCTTTAACCTTTGCTGGATCCATCTTAAAGCTGTCCATCCCGAATGCGGTGGCCAAGGAACTCTACTTCTTGGTGTGGCGAATGAGCACTTTTCTCTCTTAACATAGAGTTCATTGTCACGTAGTACTTGGAAGACTTGTTGTAAGTGCTGCAAGTGCTCGTCGAGTGTCTTGCTATACACTACAATGTCATCTAGGTATACTACCACAAATCGATCGAGGAAGGGATGGAACAGCTTATTCATGAGTGTGCAAAAGGTTGTCCGGGCTTGGTTTGAGACCGAAAGGCATAACCAAGAATTCAAAAGAGCCATACCTTGTTAACGCCATGCCGTCTTAGATTCATCTCCGGTTGCAATGCGTACTTGGTAAGTATCACCTCGAGCGCAGGTCTAGCTTTGAGAACCATTGCGCATCACCAGCTGGTTGAAGAGAATCCGAGATCAACAGGTTCGGATACTTGTTCTTTATGTGACCTTGTTCAATGCTCGGTAGTCGATACACATGCGGAGACTTCGCCATCTTTCTTTTTCTGGAAGAGCACTGGGGCACCATTAAGGAGACTTTTGAAGGTGGATGTACCCGAATCCAACAAGTCATGGTTGTTTACGCAAACTCTTGCAACTGCAGGTGGTGCCATACGGTAGGGTGCCAAGGCAGGGGGCTTGGCAACATTTGGCTCCAACTCAATTGGCAATGATCCACCTGCACGCCTAGGTGGGAGTTTCTTTGGCAGCTCTTGTGGCATGGAACATCCTAATTCTTACCAGGATTGTGCGCAACTTCATTTGGGTAGTTAGGCAAACCTTGGGGTTGAGCATCCTGCATTGTTGAGTTCACGGATGGTAGCAAGGTAGTTGGTCAGATTTCATACCTGCTTGAATTGGTAAATGGGATAGGGCCTGATTCTCCATTCGTCAAGCACGTTCCTGGCAGGTAATGGTGCCAGCCTTTCCTCTTCCAATATTTCGAGTGAGTTAGAAGCTGGAAATAAGAAGGCGTGTACCTTATCGAAGACCTCCATGCCCAATACCAACTTGGAAATCGTCCATGGGGACTACAGAGTAATTGATGCTTTCCTTTCCACGCACGAGAGTTGTGGAACNGACCTTTCCAGCAGTCGTAGGGCGAGTGGTGGCAAAAATAAAAATCTGAACTTCTGGAATAGGAACCAAAATAGGAAAAAAGTGGACACACGCACGGAAACCCATCTCGAAACCTGCGAGTTGCCCAAACCCTTTTTTTCGTTGCTTGCCTTCGGATAATAAAATATAAGACTAGTTGCTTTAACCTGCCTTAGTTCCTTAAGGCTTGTCTTTTTTTTTTTTTTAATAACCTGTTACTTTTTGAGCTACCCTTGCCCTGAAAGCGGAAAGAGGAGCTACTCCCTGTTAGACACATCAGAAGTTGCTAATCAACAGAAAGTAAGCACCCCAGAAAAGGGCCTCAAGTCAAAGGTTTAGCTTCGAAGCGGGTCCAAGTACCATGCCACCCCAGCCAACCACTTCCACACAAAGAGTCCAAGCTAGGGGAGTTGGAGTCCTTGGAATGGAAGAAAACGAGCTTTAGACTGCTTCCAAGATCGTTAAAGAATAGAGGACCCGCCCAGTCTCTATCTCAGTCTCAACAGAAGTTTAAGAGGAAGGACACAGACAAAAGAAAAAGACAGAAGCTGAAATGCCAATTTAAGGTCCCCGGCAAATAGCAAAAATAAAAGTGCTATCGTGGAACATTGAGGCATAGTCTGGCGGAGGAAAAGACAAGACCATCAACAGTTTTGCTTATTAAGCAAGGCTTAAGTTAATATTAATATATACTTTAATATAACTAGATAGAAAGCCAGAAATTTTTCAATAAATGCGGCGCGGCACTCAAATAAAAAAAAGTTTGTCTTTTTTTTTTTTCCAAAAAAGTGTCTAAAGAAGAGATGGTTACCACCTTGTAATCTCCGAGGGTAATCTGCCCCGTGGTTGCACTCTTTTTGACAAAAAAATCCTAGGAAAAACAAGCAACGTATTCAACATCCGCGTCCTGCTATAATCAGTCTCAGAAGCAATCTTATAAATTTGACCCTGACTTCCTCAAGAAACTCCGCTTGTTGCAATGAATTAGTAATTAGCTGTACTTATTAAAAGCAGTACGGTAGCAATAGGATAAAGTAAGGCTACGAAAGTAACTTCTTGCAACTAAGGCAAGGTTTATGAATCTACATGGGAAGGGAATGATGCTGGTGCTTAACATACCATGTTTTGGCCGGGAAAGAAAGGGTTGTAAAGATAAAGCTTCACATTCAGGCACGGAATCAACTGTGATCCGCATAAGCTGTTTTGAGGTCTAGAAGCAAGGTAACTGATCTGGGGAAGCAGGGAAGTGAATCTGAACTGACCTTAATTCCTTTAGGTATGTTCGAAGAGCAAGAAAGGCTGGACTAAAGAAAAGCACAAATGAATAAAGAGTAAGGCATGCTCATGCCCCATGGTCTGTAGTGAAAAAGAAGAAAAGAACTGTTTGGTCGGAAAACTGGATCCATTGCTCCGGAAGTCTTATTCCTTCGACACCTCACACCGCCACATGGATTTCATTCTTAATATCCCAACAAAGCCCAGCTAAGAGCCTAATTGGTCTTACAGCAGGGCCCTAATCCTATTCTCTGCTTCCGGCGAAGAGCCTGACCGACCGCTAGTGCCGTTGAAATCGCACGAAGAACTTCCTTTCGGAAATGCTGTTGAAGATGAATCCTCTGTGCCATAAAATTTCCTTCCGTTACAAATAATAGGGCATTCTCTTGCTTGATGCTTTCTTGAAATCAATTGCAATTCTTCGTCTCGAGGATTTTTGTTGAATCAGTCTACTTCCTCTTCATAGCACCCGTATATCTCAATCGGACAAAATTCACATTTTCTCCGTATTTTATTTTGATGAAAGTCCATTTCCTTCGGAAGAGCTTGGTTGAAATCTGAAAAACTTCATTTTCTTCCGTATTTTTTTTAATGAAAATCCATCTTCTTTTCCTAGCGAGAGTTCACATTGTGCCATTTTTTCAATATTCCTGTATTTTTGCTTGAAAGTCCACTTCCTTTTCCTAAACTTTGGAGTAACTTGATATCATAGCTGCTGGAGAATTGATCATAATAGGACTACGAACAATCATTACATTACATATGACGCGAACAACCAAAAACATTATATGACGAACAATACCATTCAAAATTTCGCCTTACCAACCCAGGGAAACTACCGAATAATCTTGGAGTTGAGAACTACTCGGCAAAAGACGGAGAGTTTATTATCTTATAATACCATGGCTCTTTGAGGTGGTAACCTCGGTCTTTCTTTCAACTAGGAAAGGAAATACGAAACTCATGAAGCTGAAGTCAACCTTCTCCCAACCTCTTTATTCAGTTGAGGTTGTGATCCCCAACGTTCGAAGATCCTTCTGATGATGCTCTAGTCTCGGATTTCAAATCAACGAAAGAAATCTCTTCCTTTTGGTCGGTATACCCAAGATAAATTCCGAAAAGAACTCCTTACTAAACCCGAACTCTAGGCTTTAGGCCGAAGGGAGAGACAAGTGAACCTATATCCTATTTCAGTTGAAAGACAAAGACCTATTCCTGGAGTCAGGCATCCAAGTATGGCTACTAACTCAACCAATAGGTATAGGTATTAAAGGAGCGAAGGGACAAGACCTTTAGGGAGAGGTTCGCATCTGAACCAAGGTCTGACAACCAGAGACTCAACCGAGCCGTAGAATCTGCTGAAAAGAGAATCGGATGTCAGATGCTAGATAAGATCACTTGACTTCTGAACCGAAGGAAGACGAACTAACTTAGGTACGAGACCCGAACCGCTAAAGAGGTTCCAGATTTGGGGTTTATCAACCGATAGGGATAATAGGTCTGCCCCTTTGCCCTTCATTAGAGGAGACGGCGGTTAACTCTCCTGCAGTAAGAAGCCTAAGCGGACTACCGATAGGAAAGACAAGCAAGGAAAGATTCTTCACTTTCTTTCAAGGAGCGAAGCTAGTAGAGTAAGGCATAAATCGGAGTTTAAGTAGGGCTGGAGTTACGGAGCTAGGCTAAAGAAGAAGAAGTAAGGAAGGGAGGAAACATTAGATTAGAAAGGAGACAAGGGCGAAGAAGATGCTGACACAAAGAAGTTCGAAGAAGCTCCTATCTAGGAGAGGAACGGTAACTCAGTTAAGACTAAGAGGACGGGACTAGGCTGACTAGTGGCAAGAGACAGATCGAAGGGGTAGAAAGAACCATAGCCAGAAGGATCGAAGGGTACCCCTTGCCTACTCTGATTTTGGTGGGTATCGTAATTGTATAATAAGATCAAGGCTGCTTTTAAGGAGTAGATCAATCTCCACAAACTATTATTAATATCATGATTCGAGCCTGATGCCTAGCCGGGATTATTGCGTTGGATTGATCAGCGGAGTAGTTCAACCCTGACCCAAGTGTTACGAGTCAACAAGTTTAAACCCTATCTATCAGAGGTTTCACGCGTTTGAATCGAGACACCTTCCTACAAGAAGAGTAATTCGTTGAATGTAGACGTCTTTTCCGAGAAGAGGACACACATTGAAAATTACCATGTATTAAATGGGAAGATGAAAGGATATAATATCTACCATTAGGATCAAGGAGGGATCCAACGGTTGTAGTTGTCCAAAACTTGTATAAAAGAGGACCTCCTCCCCTCATTTGTACACACTCACTATTCAAGTAAAATATACTTCTAAAGTTAATCTCCAAAAGGTTCTTATGAGTTGAGTGTGAGAAGGCTGCTTAGGAAGTTTTCTCAAGGTCGCACGGATAGCATGTGGTAAATCCTTACGTCCGTGACAGTTTGTATTAGAACCGGTTCATTCCAAACGCTATGGCAAACCCACGTTCTGATGAAATGCTCATCATGGGTGAGGACCACAATGATCGTGGGAGGAAGGCCGATAAAGGTGCTGCCAAGGGAAAGAAAAATTGTGCTGTTTCGAGTTCGAGAGATCTAGTAGGGGACCTGACACATCATATGACGAAGATTGAATCATTCGTCACTAATGTTTAAAGTTCGGTTGATGACCTGACCCAGTCTGTCGAAGGTGTAGATGCCGAATGGGAGAAGCTCGTGGCCGAGATGCAGGAGCTCAAAGTTGGCATGGGAGAACTTCGAGGAGAGTTACTGGGGACCTTAAAGGTAGAACTCTATCAGCGGGATAAGTCCTTGGAGACCATGATGGCTGCTATACGCGCAAAAATTGCGGAGCTTAAGGGCAAGCTCGCAGAATCAGAGGCGGCACGCGTGAACAGGGTGATCACCATGCAAGCACCACGTACTGACGCACCCAAGCCAAAGGAGTTCAGGGGATCTCGGGTGGCCAAGGACGTGGACAACTTTCTATGGTACATGGAACGTTACTTCCAAGCCATAGGGATCAACGACAGCCAATTACGGGTAAATACTGCATCCATATATTTAGCTGATAATGCTTTGTTATGGTGGCGTTGTCGGTCGGACGATAGGTGTGGGAATCCTATCATGACTTGGGACAGGTTTGTTGAGTAGTTCCGATGGAACTACTATCCCGCATATGCGGAGGAAGAAGCTCGCGACGAGCTAAAACACCTTATGCAGAAAGGTGCAATACGTGACTATGTGAAACGATTTTCGGAGTTGCTGCTCCAAATCCCTTTAATGAATGAGACAGAGGCGTTCCACCAGTTCATGAGTGGTCTCAAGCCATGGACCAAACAGGAGCTGAAGCGGTTCCAAGTGGGAGACCTTACAACAGTAATTACGGTGGCTGAATCTCTTGTGGAATACAGGACACCTTCCACCTCCCAGTCAGACTCCCATCCAAAGGATAAGGCCAATAGTGGGGGAGATCGGGGCAGATTCAATCGCCCAAATGGTGGTAGATCGCAGGCTGGTCCTCCCAAGACTCATGCAGAATCTAACAGTGGTCACAGGAAGGGACGTACTTACAAGTGTTATTTCTGTGATGGTCCACATATGGCGAGATTGCCCGAACAAGGCCAAACTGGCTGCCCTCTTGCAAAGAAGATGAACCAGAAAAGGAGGCACGATTAGGTTCGCTACGAATCCTCAGTTCAATCAAGTCCAAGAAGGTGAAGGAGCCAAAGGGACTTATGTTTGCAGATGTGAAGATCGGAGAAACCACGATGAGTGCGCTCGTGGATACTGGGGCATCCGATCTCTTCATATCGGAAGAAGCTGCTAAGAGACTTAACCTTCGGGTTGAGAAAGGAGCCAGGTGGCTTAAGACTGTTAACTCCCAGGAAGTCCCTGTTGTTGGGGTCGCTAGGGA
The DNA here is from genome assembly GCA_037832385.1 of Rhizophora apiculata. Taxonomy (NCBI): domain Eukaryota; kingdom Viridiplantae; phylum Streptophyta; class Magnoliopsida; order Malpighiales; family Rhizophoraceae; genus Rhizophora; species Rhizophora apiculata. The sequence goes on along the minus strand of CM075432.1, from coordinate 13,009,526 downwards.
CGTGGAATTACAGATTGGGCAATAGAGAAGCCAGGAGACCCTTGAGGTAATTCCTCTTGATGATTATGACTTTGTCATTGGATTGAAATTTTTGGATAGGATCCATGCGGTAATATTGCCCTTTGCCGACTGTCTCTGTGTGCTGGACAAACGGTGCCAGTGCGTGATTCCGATTCATCGTAAGTCAGACCGTGATCGCAAGATGATTTCGGCAATGCAACTCAGCAAGGGAGCAAAAAAGGGTGAGGTAACCATCCTAACAACCTTGAAAATCGAGGACAACAAGAGCGAAGGGAGCGAAATCCCAACTAAAGTGAGCCAAGTCCTCGATTCATTCAATGACGTAATGCCTCCCGAGTTGCCCAAGAAGCTTCCACCTCGTAGAGAAGTGGATCACCAAATTGAGCTGGTACCTGACGCTCGACCACCTGCCATGGCCCCATATCGCATGGCGCCCCCCGAATTGGAAGAATTAAGGAAACAACTGAAGGAGTTGCTCAATACAGGGTACATTCGACCATCTAAGGCTCTGTTCGGTCCACCTGTCCTCTTCCAGAAGAAGCATGATGGGTCACTCCGGATGTGCATAGATTACCGGGCATTGAACAAAGTAACAATCAAGAACAAGTACCCAATTCCACTCATTGCAGATCTCTTTGATCAACTTGGAGGTGCACAGTGGTTCACCAAGCTTGATCTACGTTCGGGTTACTATCAAGTTCGGATTGCTGAAGGGGACGAGCCAAAGACAACTTGTGTGACTCGTTATGGTTCGTACGAGTTCCTCGTCATGCCATTCGGCCTAACCAATGCTCCAGCCACATTTTGCACTCTTATGAACAAGGTATTACACCCGTTCCTCGATCGGTTTGTAGTGGTTTACCTTGATGATATTGTGGTGTACAGCCGGACGCTCGAGGAGCATATCGAGCACCTTAGACAGGTTTTTCAAGTCCTGCGCGAGAATGACTTGTACGTCAAGCGCGAGAAGTGTGCCTTTGCCCAAAAGGAGGTATCGTTTTTGGGGCATATTGTCGGGGGAGGACAAGTACAAATGGAAGCAGCAAAGATCCGAGCCATTGTTGAATGGGAGCCACCGACGAAAGTGACGGAATTGAGATCATTCCTTGGTCTCACCAACTACTACCGACGTTTCGTTCGAAACTACTCAAACATCACCGTGCCACTCACGGACATGCTGAAGAAGGAGAAACCATGGGAATGGACGGATCAGTGCCAGAAGGCGTTTGATCGATTAAAGCAAGCAATGACCGAAGAGTCGGTGCTGGTGTTGCCCGATCACACCAAGCCTTTTGAATTAGAAACTGACGCGTCAGATTTTGCTATTGGTGGTGTTCTTATGCAGGAAGGACATCCAGTGGCATATGAGTCGCGAAAGTTGAACGATACCGAGCAACGGTATACGGTTCAGGAGAAGGAGATGACTGCAGTGGTGCATTGCCTAAGGACATGGAGGCATTATCTCCTGGGGTCAAAGTTCGTTGTAAGAACAGACAACGTGGCCACAAGTTATTTTCAGACCCAGAAGAAGCTGAGTCCGAAGCAAGCTAGATGGCAGGATTTCCTAGCAGAGTTCGACTATATGATGGAGTACAAGCCAGGGAAGGCTAACTCCGCAGCTGATGCTCTTAGCCGGAAGATGGGGCTGGCAAACACAGTGAGTCGACCTAACTGTCCATGGATCGACCGCATCAAGGAGGGGCTCAAACATGATCAGAAGGCTCAAGCCCTCATTGGAAATGCAAAAGACGGCAAAACCCGACAGTTTTGGTGCGAGGACGATCTTTTATACACAAAAGGGCGACGACTATATGTGCCACTCCATGGAAAGTTGAGGAAAGAAGTGTTGCGTGAATGCCATGATTCGAAGTGGGCGGGTCATCCGGGGATCCACCGCACCTTAGCCCTTGTCGAAGATCAATACTACTGGCCTCAAATGCGGGATGACGTTGAAGCCTACGTAAAAACCTGTCTTGTTTGCCAACAAGACAAGATCGAACAGCGTTCATCACTAGGACTGCTAGAGCCACTTCCCATCCCAACTCGTCCATGGGAGAGTGTTTCCATGGACTTCATTGTAAACCTGCCTAAGTCCGAAGGATGTCGGACTCTCATGGTCGTGGTGGATCGATTCTCCAAGTATGCAACATTTGTGCCAGCAACAAAGGATTGCCCAGCGGAGGAGGCAGCTAAGTTATTCATGAAGCACGTGGTAAAGTACTAGGGAGTCCCACGAACGATTGTGAGCGATCGTGATCCTCGATTCACAGGGCGGTTCTGGTCTGAATTGTTCAAGTTGTTAGGGTCAGAGTTAAATCTCTCTACAAGCTTACACCCCCAAACTGATGGTCAAACCGAGCGGGTCAATGCACTCTTGGAGATTTATCTTCGACACTACGTGAGTAACAACGCAAACAAATTGGGCGAAGTTGATCGACGTAGCCCAATTCTCCTTCAACCTGCAGCGGAGTGAGTCTACCGACCAAAGTCCATTCGAGATCGTGAATGGCCAACAACCACAAACTCCAAGTACGGTTGCATCAGGCTATCAGGGGAATAGCCCACCTGCATACAAGTTTGCCAAAGATTGGCAAGAGCAAGCAGACTTGGCAAGGGCGTGTCTTCGTAAAGCCTCCAAAACGCATGAAGAAGTGGGCCGACAAAAAGCGACGACATGTGGAGTTCCAAGTCGGGGACTTGGCATTAGCCAAACTACATGCCATTCTTCGGTACAAGGATGTGCACAAGGGCCTAATTCGTCGCTACGAAGGACCCTTCCGAGTAATACAACGGGTCGGGAAGGTCGCATACAAACTGGAGCTGCCACCAAAATTAAAGGTACATCCTGTCTTCCATGTGAATATGCTTAAACCTTACCATGAAGATAAGGAAGATCCAGATCGAGGGGAGTCACAGCGAGCACCACTTGGAGCAAAAACTTCGTATGATCGACAAGTTGAATCCATAGTGGCAGATCGGGTCATACGAAAGCGATATTGCACGCCGAGGCGTGAATACTTCATCCGATGGAAGGGCCTTCTAGAAAGTGAAGCCAGTTGGGAACCTGCCGAAACACTTTGGCAGTTCAAGAAGGAGATTGACACCTACCACACTGAAGAGGCGACGAGGGCGTCGCCTGATTAGGTGGGGGAGAATGTCACGGACCAACAAGTTTAAACCCTATCTATCGGAGGTTCTCACACGTTAATCGAGATACCTCCTAGAAAAGGGCAATTCATTGAATGTAGACGTCTTCTCGGGAAGGGACACACATTGGAACTTACCATGCATTAAATGGGAAGATGAAAGGGTGTAATATCCACCATTGGATCAAGGAGGGATCCAACGGTTGTAGTTTGTCCAAAGCTTGTATAAAAGGGGACCTCCTCCCCCTCATTTGTACACACTCACTATTCAAGTGAAATATACTTCTAAAGTTAATCTCCAAAATGTTCTTGTGAGTTGAGTGTGAGAAGGCTGCTTGGAAAATTTTCTCAAGGCCGCACGGGTAGCACGTGGTAAATTTATACGCCCGTGACACATGCTTGTAATATTCTTGGCTATGCGCTTGGTACTTCAAGCGAATAGCACAAGGAAAGATGAACGTACTGGTCTAATTTTAGGAATGGCTCATCCCTCCAGCGATGCCTTTTGGATAAAAACAGAGGATCTGGATTCCCAAAGGCAATATGTGAAATTTTCAGAACTCCGTCAATGCTAATTATGTGAACTCGACTTCTATATCTCCGGTTTCCTGAAAGGAAATTGCCGAGAACTTTTCTCAGTTATTCACGTTTATAAATCCTTGAAAAGCCAAGCAAGACTTTGAGTAATTAATATTTTGGTACCTACTACCTACAAAAGTTATTTGTCGCATTTTCTTGTATACCAAATATTGACATTCTAAAACTCACATATGTTAAACATATGATTGTCAAATTCTTTAAATTTTATCAAATTAAAAAATATAATTTTTTTTAATTTTAATTATAAATTTTTAAAATTTATTTAATTTAATTATTTCATTTTCTCTTATACTATTTTATCGTAAATATTATAAAATTTAAAATTAATATATATTATTTTTATTATTAATTTAAATTATAAATTTTTTTAATTTTTAATTGTAATTCAAAAAAATATTTAAAAAATATTTATTAAAATAATTTTTTAAAAAAATATAAAATTTTAAAAATTAATTTTTTATTTTAAATTTTAATTAAATAATAAATAAATTTTTTTAAAAAAATTTAAATAATTATATTTTATTATATAAATTTAATTAATAATTATAAAATACAAAATATATAAAAAATAAAATTAATGTAATTAATTTAAATATTATTCACAAATTTCTCTTGTAAACTCTTATACATTTAAGTTTAGTAATGTTTAGTGCATTGGACCCCATTGCCAAGAGAACAGCAAAATGAAGTTGGTGAATTATTGTGTGTATCCAGGGAATTCTACAGAGCCTTGATGTTTTTCAGAAGTGGGGTCCGTACAGACAACCCATAAACCAAGTGGCATGGCTTCGCTGCCACGGCTCCTAAATAATTCATCATTTAAATTTGATCCATGATAGAATGAACATGTAACTCGCTTGCCACCACAAAATCTCAAGTTACCATCGGGCTGCCTAAAGGCGATTGCCACTAAACTTTGATAAACGGGTCTCTACTTCGAGCTTGCATTTGTCCAAAATTCACAATGCAGGTTGCCTAGTTGTCGGTAGCTTTTGGATGACGCTCGGATTGACAATTCCAAATATTGGATCTCTCTCTAAAAATTATTATTTAAATTATATTAATAAAATAAATTAATTATTTTTATTTAAATTTAATTTAATTTAATTTATTTTATAATAAATTTACAATAATTTTTTATTAGAATTATAAAAATTATAATAAAAAATTTTATATTTGAATAATATTTAAATTAATTTATATAATAACAAAAATATGAAATTTTATTTTTAAAAATTTTATTCTTAACTTTTTAATAAATATTAAGTAATTTAATATTTCAAATTGTGTAAATTATATAAAAATATATTAAATTTAAATAATAATTTAAATAAAAAAATAAAAAATTCAAATTAATCTTTTTTTATTTAAATAAATTTTATATTTATTTTTTTCAATTTAAAATAATTTTTTATTAAAATTATAAAAATTAAAATAAAAAATTATAAATTTTAATAATATCTTATTTAATTTAAATAATAACTAAAATATAAAATTTTATATTTAAAAATTTTTTCTTTTAATTTTTATTATTGTTAATTAATATATTATTTAAATTATATAAATAATATAAAAAAAATTTAAATTTAATAATAATTAAAATAAAGATGTAATTATTTAAATTGATAGTTTTTTTTATTCAAATATAATATCTTTTACTTTTTTAAAAAAATTTGGAGTAAATTTTTACAAAAATTGAAAAAATTAGAATAAATTGCATTTAGATTGGTATATATAGTTATTAAAATCTTAACCATTTTATTTATTCATAAATATTGAGTAACTTAATATATTTGTGTAAATTATATAAAAAGATTTTAAATTTGAATGATTATTAAAATAAAAAATGAATTATTCAAATTAATTTTTTTTTAAATAAAATCTATTTTATATTTGGTAATTTTAGAGGAACCTTTGATTAAAATTATAAAAATTAAAATAAAAAAATTATAAAATTAAATAACATTTAATTTCGTTTAAATAACTATTAAATTTTGGGATTTTGTATTAAAAATATTATTTTTAACTAAGATCAATGTCACTTTTATGTGATGGAATTTAAAGGATTTATAGTGGGAAGACATAATGTCATTATTCTTATGATTAATTTAATATTTGGTGCATGCACCAATTTTAACTTCATAATCAGTTTGTGTGAATGAGTTCTCACAACTAAAAAAGAAATTTTGTTAGTAGGAAATGATGAGATAATTTCATTCTCCTAGAATTCATGTATTTACAAAGAAAGTTAACCAATATCAATGACACATGGACTTAAAGTGTTTGGTTGTAGAATTGAACTATTCAATTTTTGCAAGTAAGTATTAAGATCAATTACTCCTTTATATGCTAGAATTCAATGGATTTAGAGTGTGTATTCTTAATGTCATTATTATTATTATTAATTTAATGTTTGGTGCATGTACCATTTTAAACTTCATAATAAGTTTGTGAAAATGAGATCTTGCAACCAAAGGAAAAATCTTGTTAGCAAGAAAGAAGAGATAATTTCATTCTCCTAAAATTGAACCATTCAATACCTACAAGTAAAGACAACCAAGATTAGTTGCTCCTTCATTTGATAGAATTCAATAAATTTAGGGCATGACATTATAATGTTATTATTGTCATGATTAATTTAATGTTTGGGGCATGCACCATTTTTAACTTCATAATTAGTTTATGTGAAAAAGACCTTGTAACTAAATGAGAAATTTTGTTAGCAAGAAATGGAAAGATGGCTTCATTCACCTTATATGGAACCATTTAATACCTACAAGGAAAGAAAATCAAGTTTAATTTCTCCTTTATGTGTTGAAATTAAATGAATTTAAAGTGTGAAGTCATAATGTCATTATTCTTGTGATTAATTCAATGTTTATTACATACACCAAATTTAACTTCATAATAAATTTGAGAGATTGAGTCCTTGTAATTAAAAGAGAAATCCTATTAGAAAGAAATGATGAGACAATTTAATTCTGTTAGAATTTAACCATTATAACTCTGCAAAGAAAGACATTTGAGATCAAATACTCCTTTATTTGATGGAATGTAATGGATTTAGAGTGTGATGTTCTAGAATTGAACTATTTAATACCTGTAAGCAAAGACAATCAAGATCAATTATTGCTTTATTTGATGGGATTCGATGGATTTAAAATGTGAAGTCATAATGTCATTATTCACGTGATTAATTTGATGATTTGTGTATGCATGAATTATAACTTCATAGTCAATTTATGTGAACGAGTTTTTGCAACAAGGGGAGAAGTCTTATTAGCAAGAAATGATGTGATAATTTCATTCTCCTAGAATTTTACCATTTTATTATTGCAAAAAATGACATTCAGGATCAACTACTCCTTTATTTGATAAAATTCAATGAATTTAGAATGATGCACTAGATTTGAATGATTTAATAGCTATAACAAAAGACAATCAATTAAGTATTCCTTTATTTGATGAAATTCAATGGATTTAAAGTGTCTAGTCATAATATCACTATTCTTGTGATTAATTTAATGTTTGGTGGATGCACCATTTTTAACCTAAAAATCAGTTTGTGAGAATGAGTTCTTACAATTAAAGGAGAAATCTTGTTAGCAAGAAATGTGGAGATGGCTTCATTCTCCTAAAACTTAACAATTCTATACCTATAAAGAAAGACTTTCAAGATCAATTACTCCTTTATTTGATGGAATTTAATGGATTTAGAGTGCGTAGTCATAACGCCATTATTATCATGATAAATGTAATGTTTGGTGCATGCACCATTTTTAACTTCATAATTAGTTTATGTGAATGAGTCTTTACAATTGAAAGAGAAATCTTGTTAGCAAGAAATGGAGAGATAATTTTATTCACCTAAAATTGAACCATTCGATACTTACAAGTAAAGACAATCAAGATCAATTACTCTTCTAATTAATTTGATGTTTGGTACATGAACCAATTTTAACGTCATAATTAGTTTGTGTGACTACTTGCAACTAAAGGAGAAATCTTGTTAGCAGGAAATGAAGAGATGGTTTGTATTAGCAAGATCAATTGCTCCTTTATTTAGTGGAATTCAATGGATTTAGAGTGTGAAGTCATAATATCATTATTCTCTTAATTAATTTGCTATTTGGTGCATACATCAATTTTAACACCATAATCAAATTGTGTGAATGAGTCCTTGCCACTAAAGGAGAAATGAAGTTAGTAAGAAATGAAGGGATGATTTTATTCACCTAGAATTTAACCTTTTAGTAACTTCAAGGAAAGACAACTAAAATCAATGATTTCTTTGTTTGATGGAATTTAATGGAAGTAGAGTGTAAAGACATGTTATCATTATTCTCGTAATTAATTTAATATTTGGTGCTTGCACCCATTTTAACTTCATGATTAGTTTGTGTCAATGACTCTTTGCAACTTAAGGAGAAATCTTGATTTCAAAAAATAAAGAGAGGATTTCATTCCCCCAAAACTAAACCATTTAATATATGTAGGGAATAAAAATCAAGATCAATAACAACCAAGTTTTGCATAATATTTTGCCTCATAATTAATATCTTATGCATGTTTGATAATCTAGATGATTTTATTTAATTGGCTTCTCACTTAGTTGTCCATATGCCCACTTATTAGAAAAGTCTAGTAAAATTCAGTTTTTGCGCAATTTATATACTTTGGCTATTTCTTAGGTTTCAGGAGGTTTCTTTTAGCAAAACCAATTTCTATGGATAGTTAAGAGACTGAGCTATGAATTCCACAAAGAAACTATGTGTAAATTCTGGACCAATTGGACAAGGCAAAATATTGAACTCTGATCACGAGAGGGGCACTGGACAGAGCAGTTCAGCTGTGCACTGCTTAGTTTTTTGGTCATATCTCATAAACAGGAAGGCGTCTAGCTGTGAAATTTGAGTTGTTGGAAAGCTAACTCGAAGAGCTACAAATTTTGTGAAGGCAACAGAAGAAGATAAAGCCATCTCGATGGAGTTAGGCATGGGTGAACTTCAGCAAGCCTCCATGGAGTAGGAAACTTGGCTGATTTGTATGTTTTGGGCCATGATACTCCACCATCCGAATTTAGGGCCTGAAATCATGTCCAAACCACTGGGGATTATTGTCCAAGTTGAGGCCTAATTGATTCTAGAAGGTGGAAAAAGGAGCATTAAGTGCCAAGAAGATGAAGAGGCAAGCATGGACTGCATTGGAAAGGAGAGAATAACCATGTGACATGCTGTAACCTTAGGATCATGAATGGCCAAAGGAGCATTAATTGCAAGGAAGATGAAGAGGTGGTGAATAGACATAGAAAATGGGTGGTCATAGGCTGAAAAAAAGAAGAAGAGAGAGGATAGATGGAAACAACTCTTTCTTCTCATTTTGCATTTCTCTTTTCCTTTGTTCCATGATTGTGTAAATCATTTTAACTTTGGGGTTCTTGAACTCATGTACCTGGAGATCATGATTTATCACTGAATAAATGCATTCTAGTTTTCTCATTCAAGCCATATTTTCATTTAGTCACTTAATGGGATTCCTTAGGTGATAATATCGATTGGTTTTGGGTGAGTTAAGAAGTGTCTTAAGAGTTACTAATTGGTAACTTTAGTCACGCTTAGGATGTGATTGAAGGGCAGATTTGCTGCTTTGGTTAGTGAACTTTGGTGCTTAGGCTAGCTAAATTACATGATAATTGTGCTATAGTAGGTTTTTCATGAGTCATAGTTAGTCGAATCTAGGTGATTGTCTATAGATTTTAGGGAGTGCAAAGTTGTCTAATACAAGATCTTGACTAGGACTAGTGCTAACCAACTAGACATATATTCCTATATCTTTAGGAATTAAGGATAGGTCATTAAGTTGAAGAATTACTAGAGTTAGTCTTATATTATATAGTCTAAAAAATACACTAGTTTATTGGGAAATGACTAGGGTCATGCAACTAACTACAAGCCTTTAGGTCACCCTAAGAATTAATTTGGCCAATGCAATAGTTGAATTTGTCAAATTTTGGTGCTGTTGCTAGGGAACCAAGGTATGTTTATGACCTTTTTCTTGTTTATTTGTAAAAAGTTAACCACTGTTGTAGGTGTCTAACTGCTGGTCATGACTAAAGAAGGAGGGGAAGAACATCAATTTCAAGGCAAGATAATTCATCTCAGTTAGCTCTTTTTCTTTCTCAGCTACCTTACATGGCCTTCTACTAGTGTTTAACTAATATAAGTTTTCTTTTGACTCTCTTTTTCACTTTCTACTCATTGACGTTATGTGATTCATGTTTACTTTAGTTTATTCTTTGGTTATTCTATTGATTTAGCTTCAATTTGTCTATTTCTTTAAGTGTCTGATCAGTGTTGATTATATTTTGTAGGTTTGTTTCCATTCCTTTCAGTTTTGCCTTATTTCATTTTTTTAGTTGTTGTCTATTCCATTTTTAGATTAACTTAGTTGCTCATTACTATTTAAGGTTGTTCTAGTTAGTTGCATTTCTTGGTTATTTGCTCTTGTTATGTTCAACTCTATTTTATCATTGTTTCAGCTTTATTTTGCATGGTTTGCATAGTGTATGACCAAGTCATCTAGCAATTTATTATTTGATTTCAACCTTAAAATAGAATGAATGTTGAGTAGACATTGTAGGATTACATAATCATCATCAATTCCACCCACTTTATCTTTGTCTAGATTCATTAAGGAAGAATATCAAGAATTGAAGCCAGCAAGGAATAACAACATGGCTAAGAATAATGGAAATAACAATTGAACTTTAAAAGAGCTAGTGGCACCTGATATTAATTATCATCCTCTATGTATTTAGTATCTGGGTGTTGAAGCTAACTTTGAGCTTAAATTTGGAATCATTCATTTGTTGCTTAAATATCATGGCCTTGCAGGTGAAGATCCCCATAAACATCTCAAGGAATTTCATATTGTCTGTTCGATAATGAGATCGTAAGGGAAATCTGAGGATCATGTCAAGATTTAAGCATTTCCATTTTCTTTGGAATGAGCTATGAAAGATTGGCTTTATTATCTCCATCCTAAGGCCATTTGGAGTTGAAATGACATGAAAAAAGCCTTCATCAAAAAGTTCTTTCTTGCCTCGCATACTGCCACCATTCGAAAAGAAATTTGTGGGATCCAATAGCTTAATGGCGAAACCCTCTGTGAATACTGGATTGGTTTAATAAGTTATATATGGGTTGTCCATTTCACCAGATATCAAAATAACTTTTGATTTAATACTTTTATGAAGGTCTACTCCTGATGGATCATAACATGATCAATGTAGCAAGTGGTGGCATACTTGTGGATAAGACACCCCAGGTTGCTCGAGCTTTAATTGAAAACATGGTAATGAATTCCCATCAATTCAGCACAAAGACCATAGTTCCATCTCAAGGAGCACACGAAGTAATGACCATATGTCAAGATCATCAAAGAGTAGAGCACCATCTTGATGAACTTACCTCACTTGTAAGGAGATTGGCTAGAGATCAACAACAATCGAGCTAAGGGGGTTCTCAACTTGCCCTTAAGAGCCAAGTTTGTGGTATTTGTGCAAGTCTAGGGCATCATACCATATGATGCCCAACATTGGTGGAGGAGTCACAAGATCAAGTCCTTGCAACCAAAGGATATCAAGGAAGGCCATATCAGCAAGAAGATCAACCTCAGTACAACCCATACTCAGTCACATACAACCTAAGGTGGCGCGATCATCCCAACCTTCAGTATGGGAACTCAGGATTGACATTGCAAGAGCAATCAAGACAACCCCCTTGGAGATTGGGCCAAGGTCAGTGCCAACAGTAACCGCAACACATCAACCACCTCTACCTAGGTTCAAGTCATCTTTAGAGGATATGATGAAGTAACTAATGACTCACATGATGTAGCTAGCCAATTAGAATATTCAATTCCAATAGAAAACTGACTCAACCATCTAAGATTTGTGGACATAGATGACTTAAATAGCCACTTCAATGAATGCTCTTCAACAGCAAGTCTCTGAATAATTGCTAAGCCAATCCATTCCCAATCCAAAGGGGGGGTGTAAATTCCATCGAATTAAGGTCTAGAAAGGTGCTAGATGAGTAGCCAAGACCAGTGAAGGAGAAGGAGGAAAAACAATCATCTACTTCCAACTCGACCAAGACCCAAATGAGCTAGGAAGATCAAGCCACCAAGGGAAAGGAGATAGTTGACCGATCTATTAAGCCACTCCCATTTCCTTAAAGAATGAAATCTAAGAAAATGGATGACATACTAGACAAGGATAAGGAAGTTCTGGAGATGTTTCGGAAGGTGGAAGTCAACATTCCACTTCTTGATGCAATCAAGCAAGTGCCATATGCTAAGTTTTTGAAAGAGATATGCATGAATAAGCAAGGTCTCTAAGGAAGGGAGACGGTCAGCATGGGACAGAATGTATCAACTCTTATATAGTCTTTACCACAAAAATGTGAGGATCCTGGTACTTTCACAATTCCTTGCATTATTAGTAACTGAAAGTTTGACAGGGTTTAACAGGGCCTTGCTGGATCTTGGAGCTTTAATCAACGTTGTGCCTCTTTTGGTGTTTATTGAGCTAGATCTTGGACCATTGAAGGGAATAAAATTGGTTATCTAATTGGCCAATAGAAGTAATGCCTATCCACTCGAAATAGTTGAGGATGTTCTAGTGTAAGTAGGTAAGTTGATCTTCTCCACTAACTTTTATATTTTGTAAATGGAGGGCGAGACACAAAGCAGCCTTTCACCTTTTGTTTTTGTTTGACCATTCCTTAAAATTGCATGAATTAAAATTGATAAGCACTTTGGGGTGTTATCGATGGAATTTGGTGGCTCGATTGTTAAATTTAACATTTTTGATGCCATAAAACACCCATCAGAGGATCATTCTTTATTCCATATTAAGCTCATTAAGGATTTGGTGGAGGAAGTGCAACTTGAGCTGGAGAAGGAATTGCTAAAGATAACCCATTTTAATGACTCTCTAACTTGCAGCACAACCCTTTTAAGGGAAAAGAAGTCCAAGAAGGTGATAAATTTGAATAGAGAAAGAAGTGCCACTCAGCCCAAATTAACTTGAAAGAAGTAGTAGAAATAAAGTTGATCAAAATAGCTTGAAAAGTGCACTTTCTCCCTCTAGTCTAGTTCCTTGTCACAGTGCACTGCTTAGGAATGATGTATGCAACATCTCCAATTCTTGCACACTTAAAGGAGTCCCTGAGAGGATAGAACAAGTGGTGTAATTAGCAAAATAATGGGGAATGGACATATCAAATCTGAGAATAACATAAAAGACTTGATTAGAAACAATTGAGAGCAAGTTGATTAGACTTCTTCCATCCGTTGTACAACCTCCCAAGCTTGATTTAAAGCCTCTTCCAAAGCATCTAAGGTATGCATTCCTAGCTAAGAATAGCAAAATTTTAATGATTATTGCTAGGAGCCTTGATTAGTTGCAGGAGGCTTGGTTGCTTAAAGTTTTAAGGGAGCACAAGAAGGCTATTGGCTAGACACTTAGGGACATTATGAGGGTTAGTCCAGCAATTTGCATGCATAGAATTTTCCTTGAAGAAGGATCCAAACCTTTGAGGTAGCCACAATGAAGACTCAACCCACTTATTCTTGATGCTGTGAAGAAAGAAGCCTTGATACTGTAAAGAAAGAAGTGTCCAAATTACTTTAAGCTAGAATTATTTATCTAGTCTTAGATAACGATTAGGTGAGTTCGGTCCAAGTGGTGCTAAAAAAATCTAGAGTTACGGTAGTCAAGATTAAGAATAATGAATTGTTGCCAACTCATGTGCAAAATTCTTGGTGAGTGTGTATAGACTACCAGTAGCTCAACCAAGTGATAGGGAAGGATCATTATTCTTTACCTTTTATTGATCAAATTCTTGAAAGATGGTCTAGGAAATCTCACTTTTATTTTTTGGATGGTCTTATGGGATACTTTTATATTCACTTCACCCTTTGAGGATCGAGAGAAGACTACTTTCATATGTCCTTTTGGCACTTATGCCTACTGGAGGATGCCATTGAGGTTGTGCAATGCTCCAAGCACTTTTCAATGTTGTATGGTAAGTATTTTCTCTGATTTCTTGGAGGATGGCATGGAAGTTTTTATGGATGATTTCACTATTTATGGATCCTCTTTTGATAAATGTTTAGAAACATTATCTTGGGTTCTTAAGAGATGTATAGAAACTAACTTGGTCCTTGATTATGAAAAGTGTCAGTTCATGGTTAAGCAAGGAATTGTGTTAGGACATGTAGTTTCTAAGGATGGTATTAAAGTTGATTCGACAAAAGTTGAAGTTATTTCTCGTTTATCTTACCTCGCGTGTGTGTGGCAAGTTTGATCTTTTCTTGGTCATGTAAGGTTTTATCAGAGATTTATAAGGAATTTTAGCAAGAGAGCCCTCCTATTGACCAAACTTCTGAAGGCGGATGTGGAGTTCAAGTTTGATAAGGATTGTTGTGAAGCTTTCAACTAACTCAAGCATGCCTTGAACACCATGCCAATTATGTAAGCCTTGGTTGGTCTCAACCATTTAAGTTAATGTGTGATGCATTGAACAATGCAGTGGGAGCTGTTTTGGCATAAAGGTTTAATAGGCAGTCATGAGTCATCCATTAGTCATCCCACACACTCGATGTTGCTCAATCAAACTATACCACAATAAAGAAGGAGCTTTTAGCTATTGTTTATAAAGTTGTAGTTTTCTCGGATCATAAAGCGCTTAAATATCTCTTGAAAAAGCTTGACGCAAAGCTAGGACTAATCCAATGGATGTTATTACTCCAAGAGTTTGATGTTGAGTTGACGACAGAAGTGGAGCTAAGAATTTGGTGGCTGATTATCTTAGCTAGATTGAAGGGGCTCCGGAACCCCTTCCCATTCAAGATGACTTCCTAGATGAGCACCTCTTGTAAATCTATAATATGTCCTAACATCAACACACTATTTAGTATGTTGAGTTAGTTAACTTCCTAAGCATCAAGTAGATAAGCTTCGAAGTGAGTCCAAATGTTATGTTTCGGATGATCCATACCTTTAGAAATTTTGTAGTGATAACAACATTAGGAGATGTGTGCCTAGGCATGAGCACGAGTCTATCTTGAGGTTTTGTCATTCTAAAGCATGTGGTGACCATTTTGGCTTTTTTAGAACAGTTAGGAAAGTGCTAGATTTAGGTCTTTATTGGCCAACTCTATTTCATGATGCCCATATTTTTTGTAAATCATGTAATTGATGTTAATGAACTGGGAATTTATCATGTAGGCAAGAGATGACCTTACAACAATTGTTATTTTATGAAGTTTTTTATGTTTGGGGTATAGACTTTATGGGACCCTTCTTGATTTTGTTCAGTTATATTTACAATCTTTTAGTGGTTGATTATGTTTCCAAGTGGGTAGAGGCTAAGGTTACCTAAACTTATGATGCCAAAGTAGTGGTAAGCTTTGTCTATTTGTGATTATTTGCAAGTTTGAAGTTCCACAAGCTATCATCTTAGATTAGGGATCCCATTTTTGTAATTGACAAGTAGAAGCTTTGTTGAAAAAATATGGCATAGTCCACAAAATCTCCACCTCATATCACCCACAAACAAATGGCCAAGCTGAGGTCTCCAATGAGAAATCAAGAGCATACTTGAAAAAATGGTTCAACTAAACCAGAAGGATTGGAGTGCATGGCTAGAGGAAGCATTATGGGCATACCACGTTACCTATAAAACCCCAATCAATATGTCCTCGTACTAAATAGTTTATGGGAAGGTGTGTCACTGGTTGGCAAAATTGAACATAAAGTATATTAGACAGTTAAACATTGTAACTTGAATCCAATTAGCGGGAGCTGAAAGGAAGCTACAACTTCAAGAGCTTGAGGAGATCCAAATGGAGGCTTACGAAAATGGTCAGATTTACAAGGAGAGGACAAAGTGGCTGCATGACCAGATGATTCATCATAGGACATTTAAGCTTGGGTAATGAGTTCTTCTTTATAATTCAAGGCTTAAGTTCATGCTAGGTAAGTTATGTTCTCATTAAAAAGGACCTTTTCTGGTTACTCATGTGTATCTTTATGGTATTGTGTAGGTGGAAGAACCAACATCGAAGAGAAGGTTCACAGTGAATGGCCATAGGCTCAAGCACTTCCATGAAGCACTTAACTAGGAAAAACCATTAGGAGAGGAATTGCGCTTGCTGGATGCACATTACCTAGCACCTTGATAAGTTTTTTAATCCCATCCTTTTCTTTCAGTTGTATTGTTTGTTTGAATTAAATAAGGATAGCTGCATGATAATTTCATTTATGTACATGAATAAAATTTCTGGGATAGTTGCCATGACAGTTGATGACTTAGGCTGATGAATAAAATTTGGTTTTTGTGCAATTTATGTACTTTGGCTATTTCTTAGGTTATAGGAGGTTTCTTTTACAAAACCAATTTCAATGGATAGCTAAGAGACTAAACTATGACTTCCATAAAGAAACTACATGAAAATTTCAAGCCAATTGGATAAGGCAAAATATTGAACTCTGATCACAAGAGGGGCATTAGACAAAGTAGATCAGCCATGCACTGCTTAGTTTTTTGGCCATATCTCATAAATGGTAAGAAGTTTACTTGTGAAATTTGAGTCTTTAGAAAGCCAACTCAAAGAGCTATAAATCTCATGAAGGCAACAGAAGAAGATAAGGCCATATCAATGGAGTTATGCATGGGTGAAGTTCAGCAAGCCTCTATGGAGTAGGAAATTGGGCTGATTTGTATGTTTTGGGCCATGATACTCCACCATCCGAATTCAAGGCCTGTAGTCATGTCCAAACCACTTGGGATTATTATCCAAGTTAAGGCCTAATCCATTCTAGAAGGTGGGAAGAGTTTTGTGGCAAGCAAGAATTGGTCAAAGGAGCATTAAGTGCAAGGTAGATGAAGAGGCAAGCATGGACTGCATTGGAAAGGAGACACTAACCTTGTGACATGCTGTAACCATGGGATCATTAACAGCCAAAGAAGCATTAATTGAGAGGAAGATGAAGAGGTGGTGAACAAACATAGAAAATAGGTGGTCATAGGCTAAAAAAAAGAGGAGAGAGGACAAATGAAAACAACTCATTCTTCTCATTTTACATGTCTCTTTTCCTTTGTTCCATGATTGTGTAAATCATTTTAACTTTCGGGTTTTTGAGCTTATATACCTGGAGATCATGTCTTACCATTGAATGAATGCATTTTGGTTTTCTCATTTTAGCCTTATTCTTATTTGGTCACTTAATAGGATTCCTTAGGTGACAATACTGTTTGGTTTCGGATGAGTTAAGGAGTGTCTTGAGAGCTACCGATCGGTAAATTGAGTCACACTTAGGATGAGATTGAGGGGCAGATTTGCTGCTTAGGTTAGTGAACTCTAGTGCTTAGGTTAGTTAGATTGCACGATAATTGCAAGATAGCAAATTTTTTGTGAGTTATAGTTAGTTGAATTTATGTGATTGTCTAAAGATTTTAAGGAGTGCAGAGTCATCTAGTGTGAGATCTCAACTAGGACTAGGGCTAACCAACTAGACATACATTCTTATATTCTTAGGATTCGAGGATAGGTCATCAAGGTTCAAGAATTACTGGAATTAGTCTCATATCATATAATTTAAAAAATACATTGGCTCACTAGGGGATGACTAGGGTTTGCCACTAACTACAAGCCTTCAAGGCACCCTAAGAATTAATTTGACTGACACGACAGTCAAATTTGTCAATTACCCCTTTATTTGATGAAATTCAATGGAATGAGAGTAAAAAGTCAAAATGTTAATATTCTTATGATTAATTTGATGTTTGGTGTAGGCATGAATTTTAACTTCATAATTAATTTATGTGAATGAGTCCTTGCAATTAAAGAAGAAATCTAGTTAGAAACACAAGAAAAGACTTTTGTTCCTCTTGAACTAAAGCATTTAATACATGTAATGATAGAAATTGGGATCATTTATGTCACTTGATGGAATTTAATGGATTTAATTTAGTGTGTAAAGTCATAATGTTGTTATTCTTGCGATTAAATTAAAGCTTGGTGCCTGCACCACAAATTTTAACTTCATAATCAATTTGTGAGAATAAATCCTTGTAACTAAAGGAGAAATCTTATTTGCAAGAAATGTAGAGACAATTTCATTCTCCTAGAATTGAAACATTCAATGTCACTAAGGAAAAACAGTCAAGATCAATTATTCCTTAGTTTGATTGAATTCAATGGATTTAGAGTGTGATGTTCTAGAATTTAACCATTTAATTCCTTCAAGTAAAGACAATCAAGATCAATTACTCCTTTATTTTATGGAATTTAATGGATTTAAAGTTTGTTGTCATAATCTCATCATGATCATCATTAATTTAATATTTGGTGAATGCACCATTTTTAACTTCATAAATAGTTTGTGTGAATGATTCCTTGCAAGAAAAGTAGAAATCTAGCGAGCAAGAAATGAAGAGACAGTTTCATCTAATAGAAAATCCTATTATGCATGTTTTGTTTACCCTTATCTTAGTTCCTTTGTGAATCCATTGCATTTTGTAAGGGTGAGGATGTTTTTAGTTTTCAGGTTTAGCTTCTCCACCATTTTTGTTGCTACTACATTAGAAGTGCTTCCATTATCAATAATGAGGTTGCATAATTTTCCATGAGAAGTGCACCTAGTATGAAAGGTGCTTTCCTACAGCCACTCATTTTCATCTTGCTTAGAAGTGATGTTCAAACTTTTATGAATCATAAGCATTTCACCCTTATTAGTGTAGATAACTTCTTCATCATAAATAAGGTCTTCTAACTTTTCTTCATTCTCTGCAACATCTTCCTCCACAAAAGGCCACAACTCTATGATTTGGGCATTCAGAAGCAATATGCACATAGTCTTGGAATTCAAACCATCTTTTTGAGCTCTTATTAGAAGAACCAACATGTTTGACACCTTTGGAAGCACTTTTTTCACCAAAAGACTTGGTCAAAGAGTGTGGCCTTGAACTTAAACCACTTCCTCAGTTTGAAGGAAAAGTTTTAATGGCTAATTTTGGAGCAGCCTTTTGGACCTCCTACCTTAGCTTTTTAACAATTAAAGCAATCATTCTTTCATTGTTGAAAGACCAATATGGTCGCAATCAAACAACATCACCAATCTCCCTTTTTAGGCCTCTCAAGTCTCAGGTAATAGTTTACTCTTTTGGTTTAACCAAATCACCCTTCATCATGAGTTGTTCAAACTCCATAATAAATTCCTCCATACTCATTTCTAGTTGTCACTTAAGAGAGTGAATTTTCATGTACATCTCCATTTGATAATCCTTAGGTAGAAATCTTTTTTCCAACTCCTTCTTCATTTTCTCCCATGTTTTAATTTTTCTTCTCCCCTTTTGATCTCACTGTTTATTCAAGTTCTCTTACTATAGAGAAGCATATTTCCTAAGTTTCAAAGCCATTAAGTTGACCTTCTTATCCTTGGGAAACTCCTTGTGTTCAAAAAGAGGTTCAACAATATGTAGCCAATCAAGGAACTCATCAAGTTGCATTTTTCCCTCAAACTTGGGAATTTCAATCTTCATGTCAAATCCTCTGAAGTGGGAATGATTCCTTCTCATAGAAAAGCAATAAGAAGATGATCCATTACTTGATTCTTGATAATCATTAGAAAATAGTTTTTCATGTGTAGCATTAGAAGAATCATCATCATCATCATGTGTTCCTTCATATTAATTCAAGTGCCATTGGTGTTGATGAAGTTGTCTCCTTAATTCATCCATCTCAAAATCATGACTCTCTTTTTTTAAAGTTGCAATACATTGTCCACGACGAGCCATGAAACTTAGGTCCTATGGCTTATGCTCTAATACCAAACTTGATATGAGAAAAGGATCCAATAGTAACCTTCACTCTAAGGATACAAGAGAAACTCCACCACCTTAGAGATATAGGGCTAATAGCACTCACCACTCTTAAGGGACCCACTTAAGAGATATAGAAATACTAAAATTAAGTCACCACTTAATGGAATCCACCTTAAAGATATAGAATATAGAAGAAAACTCTTCAAACTCCTTAGGGTAAGAGTTTAATTATTCACCAAAAGTCTACCTTTTCAAATACCAAAGAAAACTATAATTAAAAGGCTTTAGAACATCTATCTAAGTATTGGAAAATGCTTTAATATCCTAACTTTTGACTATCCTGGCAGCTAGTAAAGAAACTTGACTCATGATGTTCTAAATTCATTTGAATCTAGACATCTAGAGCTTTTAAATGGCTACTCATGACTGTTATTAGGCTTGCGCTAAAGGTCTAGTAGTTGGAACAAGTTTGACATGCAATTTGCTCTTCTAATAGCAAAATGAGCATTTTTTGTGCTTAGCCCAGGTCTTTGATTAATTCTTGGTTGTTCTCAAGAGATGCTCTAGCATCATAATACTTGCAAGGAATGACAATTAAGATCAATGACTCCTTTTTTTTTGATAGAATTTAATGGATTTAGAGTGTGATGTTCTATAGTTGATCCATTCAATTCCTACAAGTGAAGACAATTGAGATGAATTATTCCATTATTTGATGGAATTCAATGGAGTTAGAGTATGTAATCATAATGTTGTTAATTTTGTGATTAATTTAGTGTTTGGTGAATACACCATTTTTAACTTTACAATCAATTTGTGTGAGACTTTGCAACTTCAAAATAAACCATTCAATACCCACAATGAAAGAAAATCATGATTAATTACTCCTTTATTTGATGACGTTCAATGGATTTTGAGTGTGAGGTCATAATGTCATTATTCTCATGATTAATTTAATGTTTGGTGCATGTACTTCATAATTTGTTTATGTAAATGAGACCTTGCAACTAAAGGGAAAATCTTGTTAACAAGAAATAAACAAGACAATTTCATTCTTTAAAATTGAACCATTCAATATCTGTAGCAAAAGAAAATCATGATCAATTACTCCTTTATTTAATAACATTCAATGGATTTTGAGTGTGAGGTCATCATGTCATTATTCTCATGATTAATTCCATGTTTGGTGCTTGCACCACAAATTTCAACTTCATAATTAGTTTGCAAGAATGTGTTTTTGTAACTAGTGGAGAAATCTTGTTAGCAAGAAATGATGAGATAGTTTCATTCTCCTAGAATCTAACCATTCTAATCAAATCAAGTTTAAGTGAAGGACCTATATGGTTCTCTTGTTTTGCTACTTTTACATTATCATTATTAAATCCTAATTTAATGCATGCTTTATGCTTGAATAATAAAACATAAGGATTTGATATGATGCTTGTATTCAAAAATTTGATTTTTATTTATAGAATTCATTATAAGGTTATGAACAACATAGTTCCTTGTGTTAGCCCCCTAAGTCCCTTGATGGGAAAATGTAAGCATTTGTAGCACCTTGTACCAATGTTTTCCATAGCTTTTGCATGCATGGGTCATGTAAAAGGAAACAAGATGGATGTGCGAG
Organism: Rhizophora apiculata; assembly: GCA_037832385.1. Lineage (NCBI taxonomy): Eukaryota > Viridiplantae > Streptophyta > Magnoliopsida > Malpighiales > Rhizophoraceae > Rhizophora > Rhizophora apiculata. The sequence continues at coordinate 12,988,236 of CM075432.1, read as the reverse complement.
ACAATGCACATGGCAGCAAAGTTAGGAGAGGCTACATGCAAGTTATGACATTGGCAAGGACTTGGACCTGATGGTACAGGTATCATTATTGCGACATTGTGGAAGCCATGGGACAACAAGTGATGGCATTGGCTTCAAGTAAGGAAGGCATTTAGGGCATTGGTTGGTGTGACAACATGTGACAATGATGCTTAGCACAAGCTGTAGGGGAACATGGGCTGCCAAGGAGATAAGTTGACCAAGGAAGACCTAAGGTGTCACTATCTCCTTGAATGGTGCAGCAGGAGGTTGCTAAGAAGTGGGGAGTTGTCCCAAAAAAAGGGGAACCCACTAAGTATGATTGGCTTGGCAGCCAAGTCATGCATGTCCCTAAGTAGTTAGGGGTGTCAACAACCACCACTATAAATAGATATAATGTGGTAGCCAAGAGCCAAATACAACACTTATACACAACACTTGAGTGATTCAATTGGAGGAAACATTTGGGTGAGCAAGAGTGTGGTGCTTGGCATTATATTCCTTTATATACTTTTGGGAGAAAAGCAATAAAAGGTTGGGAAGGTTTTCGTAATTGCCATTTGCCTATCTGCTTTCATTGTGTGAAATTGTGTGAAATGTTGATTACTTTTTTGTGTGGTGGTTAGGCTAAAACCAAGAGGGTATCTTGGTGCCATCACTTAGCCAAAATTTTGGTTCAGAAATTTGGTTATGTGACAACTGGTATTAGAGCTACTTTACTTCTTTTATTACGCTAGCAAGGTTAGATGGAATGAGAAGGACAAGGAAACAAGTTAGTTAAACACAATATAAAGTTGACTTTTCTCCCTTTAGTTCTACCATTGTGGTTAATGAATCACTAGATCATACCTTGAGATTGAGGTCTCCCTCTTTATCTAATCTGGGTTATCATGATGAAGACCAAAGTATGTAAGTTCTTAAGACCTGTAATGAGGTTAAAGTGATAACAATCAAGTTTTGCAAAATATTTTGCCTCATACTTAATATCTTATGCATGTTTGATAGTTTAGATGATGTAATTTGATTGGTTTCTCACTTAGTTGTCCATATGCCTAATCATCAAAAAAGTTTGGTTGAATTTGGTTTTGTTGCAGTTTATGTACTTTGGCTATTTCTTAGGTTGCAGGAGGTTTCTTTCAATGAAACCAATTTCTATGGATAGCTAAGAGACTAAGTCACAACTTCCATTAAGAAATGATGTGCAAATTCTGAACCAATTGGACAAGGAAAAATATTGAACTCTGATCACGAGAGGGGCACTGGACAGAGCAGATCAGCTGTGCACTGCTTAGTTTATCTCATAAATGGGAAGGAGTTTAGCTGCAAAATTTGAGTCATTAGAAAGCTAACTCAGAGAGCTACAACTCTCATGAAGGCAACAGAAAAAGATAAGGCCATCACAATGAAGTTATGCATGGGTGAAGTTCAGTAAGCCTCCATGGAGTAGGAAACTGGGCTGATTTGTATGTTTTGAGCCATGATACTCCACCATCCGAATTCAGGGCCTGGAATCATATCCAAACCACTTGAGATTATTGTCCAAGTTGAAGACTAATCCATTCTAGAAGGTGGAAAGAGTTTTAAGGCAAGTAAGAACTGGTCAAAAGAGCATTAAGTGCAAGGAAGATGAAGAGGCAAGCACGGACTGCATTGGGAAGGAGAGAATAACCTCGTGACATGCTGCTAGATCATGAACAGCCAAAGGAGCATTAATTGCAAGGAAGATGAAGAGTTGGTGAATGATCATAGAAAATAGATGGTCATGGGCTGAAGAAAAAGAAAAGGGAGAGGACAGGTGGAAATAACCTTATTCTTCTCATTTTGCATTTCTCTTTTCCTTCATTCCATGACTGTGTAATTATTTCAACTCTGGAGTTCTTGAACTCATCCACCTAGAGATCATGTTTTATCATTGAATGAATGCATTTAGGTTTTCTCATTCTAGCCTTATTCTCATTTGGTCACTTAACGGGATTCCTTACGTGATAATACCGATTGGTTTTGGATAAGTTAAGAAGTTTCTTGAGAGCTATTGATCGGTAACTTGAGTCACACTTAGGATGCAATTAAGGGGCATATTTGCTACTTAGACTAGTGAACTCTGGTGCTTAGGCTATTTAGATTGCATGATAATTTCATGATAGTGGGTTTTTTGTGAGTCATAGTTAATTGAATCTAAGTGATCGCCTAGAGATTTTAGGGAGTGTAGAGTCATCTAGTGTGAGATCTTGGCTAGAACTAGGGCTAACCAACTAAACATACATTCCTATATTATTAGGAATTGAGGATAGGTCATCAAGATTTAAGAATTACTAGAATTAGTGTCATATCATATAGTTTAAAAAATACATTGGTTCATTGGGAGACAACTAGGGTCATGCCATTGACTACAAACCTTTAGGCCATCATAATAATTAATTTGACCAATGTGATAATTGAATTTGTCAACAAACTAAAGACATATTTTACTCTTTTAAAAATTCCCTAAAAAGAAAATGGTTTTTTATGACCTTTACTCCAGTTCAGCAAGAGCAATGGTCATAAAGTCATAAAAAATATATTGCCAATATGGGTGTTGTTGATATTTTTACTTATTTGACAATGCTTTATAAAGTTAAAAGAAAAAATTTTCTTGATTTTACAGCTTCCAATGAATGTTTAGCTTTGGAAAAAGCTTATAAAAAATATTTAATGAAAAAAGGTAAAGGGGTTAAATAGTATTCACCCTCCACCTTTAAATCTTTGTTAAAAAATATTTAACAAAAAAAGGCAATTGCCTAGAGTTGTTATAAAGTAAAGTAATTATAGTAATTTGTATCTTCAATATGTTGGATCTTAACTTACTTGTATTAGGCAAAAGGTTAATGAAACAACTCAAGATAGGGCTGTTAATCCCAAACCTTTAGTTAAACTAAAAATAGAAAAAAGGGTTATATTTAATCTCAAGAAATAAACTACAAAATGATAGTTAAAGGTTCTGATAAATCAAAATTGATGAATGAAATCTTTAAAAGACTTCAAAATCTAGGCTTCAAAAACCAAAGAGGCTATTGCGTTAGAAAAAGTGGAACAAATTATAACTAAAAGTGATATAGAAGATTATATAAATAGGTTACAAAATACATTCTTATCAAAATAACAACCTTTGAAGGAACAACCTTCTCCTTCTTATGTAAAGTAACATTTTGATGATAATAAAATGGCCTATAATAAGGCTCAAACAAAACTATATTATCCAAGACCAAAACATGTTGATCTTGTATTAGAAGAACAAGCTGATTATAACTATGTTCAAAATGACAGTAGTAGTATAGTAAAATGGAATTTAAATGGTCAAACAAAGCATCAAATTCTTTTTCTATTACATTATATGATGATGTTTGCAATTGTAATTAAAACAAAGGGTAATTGTGACCTTGAGCTTGCAAAAAAATTACAAGTAGATCTACTAAACAACTTAAACACTGGGGGGATTTTTATTTGTCAAAAAGGCAAAATAATAAATATTTTCTATATTTAAGATGGAATCTAAAGTATTACTTTTTGATAGTGTTAATACACTTATTCATACCATTATCAATTATTTTATTGGTACTACCACTCTATTAGTCTATAAGATTTATGAACAACTCATTAATTTGAGATGCCATGACTTAACACACTTTAGGTGGCATAAAATGTGTTCTTCTCTAAAATTTTTATTATAGAAGATAGAATATTTTTTGGAAAGAAAAATTTCTTTTAGCATTACCTACCTTATTTATTGAAGGAGTTAACCCTATAAAAACTATTGATTATAATGAATATACTAATGGAGAATTAGATGATGAAGTAATAGTTGAAGGAGTTAAACTCTGTAATAAGATGAAATTACATAGGCAATTGTAGAATGAAAAAAGCACAAGGCAAAGACGCTTGAGGAAGCTATTGTGGGAAGATGGATTATCCACCCATTATCTCCTAGAAAACAAAAGACTAAGTGTTATCACTCCTACAATAATTATAAAAAGCAATATAGTAAAACAAAAAAGGTCCTTATAAAGTCTAGGAAGCTAAAAAAAAAAAGAAAAAAGTCTCAATCTAAAAAGACAATTGTTTTCTATAAGTGTGGACACATGGGGCACTATTCTAATATATGCAAAATGAAGTAAAAGCTTCAAGAGTTAGCTATAAGTAAAGATATTATTAGATCATTATGCATATTTTCTTGTCAAAGAGTGATTCTTAAGAATCAAATTTTGAAATAGAAGTTATTGAAGAAGATCTATCTTCTTTCACTTTTAACTTTAATAATGAAAAAAGTTGTGATGGTTAATGTAATCATTACAAAGCAATGATGGAATCTGTCTTCAAATTCCTTTTGTACTAGTTAAGAATTTATCCCAACTTGTTATTTTAGGAATTCTTTTTTTTGGCATATGATGCTCTACCCTATTAAAGAAATTAATAATAAGGGTATTTAAGCCAAAATTAATGGAAAGATTATTAGCTTTGAATTTATGTATGTCCCTCAATATAAAGAGATAGATTTACTTCACAACAAAAAATTTTATTTTTTCTTTTCAAGACATGATTGCTTATAAGCATCTATGAAATAGAAGCATCTCATAAGAAAAACCAATAATTAATCCAAGGCTTGGCCTAAATACAAAAAATGCTCATTTTGCTATTAGTGGAACAAAATGCACGTCAAACTTGTTACAACTATTGGACTTTTAGTCTAAACCTAGTAATAGTTAATGAGTAGTCATTTGAAAGCTTTAGATGTCTAGTTTCACATGAATTAGGAACATCAAGTGTTAAGTTTTCCTTTATTAGCTACCAAGATAGTCAAAAGTTAGGATTAGCATTTAATGGCTAGTTGAGTGGATGCTTAGTATGAAAATAGAGTTATTGCTACTTTTTCTTATGCTTAAGGGGATGTTTTAAAGCATTTTATTTATAATTTTCTCTTGTATTTGTGGAGGAGACTTTTGGGATTAATTAAACTCTTACTTTGAAGAATTTTCATTTAAGATTTATATCTTTATCATGGATTCCATTAAATGGTGACTTAAATTTAACATTTTTGTATCTCTTGAGTGGATTTCTTAAGAGTGGTAAGTGTAACCGACCTTATATCTCTAAGGTGGTGGAGTTTCTCTTATATCCTTGGAGTGAAAGTTAGAGTTAAATCCTTTTCCCATATCAAGTTTGGTATCAGAGCCTTTTTTTTCATGGCTCATTATGGACAATGTATTACAACTCAATATAGTGATAAAAGTGATTTTGAGATGGATGAATTGAGGAGACAACTTCATGAACTCTAGCAGTGCTTGAATCATTATGAAGGAACATATGATCATGATGATGATTCTTTTGATGCTACACATGAGAACCCATTTTCTGATGATTATCAAGAATCAAGATATGGCTCCTCTTCTTGTTGCTCTTCTATGAGAAGGAATCATTCCAACTTTAGAGACTTTGACATGAAGATTGAAATTCTCAAGTTTGAAAGAAAAATGCAACTTGATGAGTTTCTTGATTAGCTAAATACTATTAAAAGTATTTTTTGAGTGTATTGAATTTCTTAAGGATAGGAAGTTAATGTTGGTGGCCTTGAAATGCAAGAAGTATGCCTCTTTATGGTGGGAGGATTTGAAGAAATAGAGAGATAAAGAAGGAAGAAAAAAAATGAGAACATGGGAGAAAATGAAGAAGGAGTTGAAAAGGAGATTTTTACTTAAGGATTATCAAATGGAGATATTCATGAAAATTCATTCTCTTAAGCAACAACTAAAAATGAGTATAGAGGAATATATTATGGAGTTTGAACAACTCACGATGAAGGGCGATGTGGTTAAACCAAAGGAGCAAGCTATTGCTTAATACTTGAAAGGCCTAAAAAAGAGAGATTGGTGATGTTATTTGATTGTAATCATATTGGTCTTTCAATGATGTAAGAAAGCTTGCTTTGACTATTGAAAAGCAAAGGAAGGCAGTTCAAAAGGTAGCTTGAAAAGCATCGACTAGAACTTTTCCTTCAAATTAAGGAAATGGCTTGAATTCAAGGTCATACTCTTTAACCAAGTCTTTTGGTGACAAACAAGCTATTTCTTCCAGTAATTGCTCAAGAAGATGCTTTAAATGCCAAGGGCTATGGGCATATTGCCTTTGAATGCCCAAATCATAAAGTTGTGACATTGGTGGAGGAAAATGATGAAGAGTTGGGCGTCCTTATTTACATTGAAGAAGTTATCTACAATGATGAGGGAGAAATGCTTGTGATTTAAAGAAGTTTGAATGTCACTCCTAAGCAAGACAAAAATAAGTGGCTACGGGAAAGCATCTTTCATACTTGGGGAACTTCTCATGGCAACTTATGTGACCTTATGATTAATAGTTGAAGCACTTTTAAGGTGGTAGCAACAAAGATGGTGGAGAAGCTAAATCTAAAAGCTAAAGAGCATCCATGCCCTTACAAAATGCAATGGATTCACAAAACATGCTTATAGAAATTTCTAAACAAATCCTTTTCTTGTATCAACCTACAAGAGAAAATTTCTTTGCCTATTATTATAGGTAAGGTATAAGAATTAAAGAAAATGATAGAATCACTAATATGTTTAGAAATTCCCATAGCCTTATGGAATAGGAATGAACATATTGTTAAACCACCATATGAGCTAGACTTTTATGAAAGTCAAACTTCAACAAAGGCTAGACCCATTGCTATAGGCCCTTGGCATTTAGAAATATGTAAAATAGCGATACAAGAACTCCTTAAGAAGGCACTTATTTGGTAAAGTACAAGTCCTTTGAGTTGTCTTACATTATATGTAGAAAATAATGCAAAATTGGAATGAGGTGTTCCTAGATTAATTATTAACTATAAGCCTTTAAATAAGGCATTACAATGGATCAAGTATTCTATACTTAATCAACTTAATGAAACCAAGATATTTTCAAATTTTGATACGAAATTTGGTTATTGGCAAATCTACATCAGTGAGAAAGATTGTTGTTTCCACAGCCTTATATGGGTTGTAATTGTTGTCAACTAGGTTTAAGTGTGTAAGAAAGTAAAGCTATATGGAAGGGCAAGAAGGTAAAAGCCACGTAGAGGGGTAAGAACGTAAAAGCCACATGGAAGGGCAAGACAGTAAATTTGCCGCAAGTAAGCCCTATTAGGGTGTCATGGAGGAGTATATAAAGGCCATTGAAAGACAACAAAAACAGTGGGGCAATTGAGAAAAACAGACATAAAACCTAGACAAACAGCTGATCAAAAAGAGAAGACGTTGGAAGAGAGAAAAATTATATACGGCAAAATCAGAGTGGACGGTGAAGGAGAAGAAAAACTCGACGGCCAAATAAGGGACACCACCAGTAAGAGAGAGAAACCCGTGAGGAACGGCACACAACCGGCACATTAGTGGTCGATGATGAGAGATCCGGCAGAACAGGGGCTGGACGGAAAAACAGAAACCAACGGTGAGAGATTCGGCAGAACAGGGGCTGGATGGCGTGAGACTAGAGAGATCTGACTAGACGGTGAAGAGATATGGATGGACGGCGTGAGACCAGAAAGATCCGACTGGACGGTGAAGAGATCCAGTTGGACGACATGAGACCAGAGAGATCCGACTGGACGGTGAAGAGATCCGGTTGGATGGCGTGAGACGAGAAAGATCTGACTGGATGGTGAAGAGATCCAGCTGGACGGTGAGACCAAAAAGATCCAGTTGGATGGTGAGAGAAATCTGGCTGGATAGTGAGAGAGATCTGACTGGACGGTGAGAGAGATTTGGCTGAATGGTGAGAGATCCGGCTGGACCGTGAGACCAGAACGTGTGATGGCTTGAGACCTGAACGTGCGATGGCTTGAGACCTGAACGTGCGATGGCGTGAGACCAGAATGTGCATCGGCGTAAGACCAGAAACATGCGTGAGGCGTGAGACCAGAAACATGTGTGAGGCATGAGACCAGCAAAGGGTGCAAACCAGAAATGTGCGTGAGACGTGGAATGGAAAACCAGAAACATAAGGTGAGCCATGAGACAAGGAGATGGATGAGACCATGAGACGGTGAAAGCAGGAGCTATGTGAGACAACTTAGAGAAGGAATTCAGCGAAGCATCGAAAAGAACTCAACTTATTTCCAGATTTCTTCAAGAGAGTTAAAGAGCGTTGCGGTGAACTTCTAAGCGGCAGTGGAGCAACCTTTCAATTCAACAGAGGCAAGACAAGCTAGAAGAAGGGTAGACACAGTAAGTGACACTCTTTGTATTGTACTTGCTTAGTATTTGCAATAGTGAAAGGAGCAGAGGATTAAGACATCTATTGTAATTGGATTTCTCAAGTATAATGGATAGTCTCGGTAAGGGAGAGTCCCCACCACTATGGATGTACGTCACATTGACGGAACCACCTAAATCTCGTGTGTCCTTAATTTGCTTTACGTTCTGTGTTTTGAATTGAGTTGTGAACGCAACTAAAATATCAGCCAACCCATAACCTAACAAAGGCCTAAACAAGAACATCCGAATTGTCTATTAGACAAGGTGTCTGAAAGGTGACTTTGGGGACTATTGTGATTAGTAGGTAGCAATAGATCTACCTTAGTCGAGTTTGAGAAAGAGTTCACTTTTAAGAAGAGGTTGAAGTTGTTCACTTACCTGCGAATTGCGAATTGTGGTGATACTGATTCACCCCCCTCTCAGTATCACAAACTAGTAGATCTTAGGGAGAAGTCGGGAACTTTAATTGGTATCAGAGCACAGGTTCACCAGTTTGAAACTTAACAGCTTGGTGTACTAGTTTGAAGGGATCTAGAAGTTGGACTTGTTTAGCATATTGAGAAATGGAAGTCGGTACTAGCACTAACACCACTTACAACAAGAAGGTTCCAATCTTCAATGGAACCAACTATCATATGTGGAGAGCAAGAATGCAAGTGGTATTTGCAACCATGGGCATGAACGTGGTGAAATGCGTACAGGAGGGTTTTGTGGCTCCGGAAGAAGGTAAAGGCCCAACCCTAGAGGAGTTAAGGCAGTTTGAGATAAATGGGAAGGCCTCAAATGTCATCATTTTAGCATTGACAGATGCTGAGTATGCTAAAGTTATGGACTGCAAATCTGCCAAGGAGATATGGGATAGATTGCAGAAAATCTATAAAGGTGATGGCAGAATGAAGGAGGCTAAGCTTCAGGTGTTGAAGGAGAGATATGAATCTCTCAAAATGCAAAAGAATGAGACAGTTCAAGAGTTCTTCACTAGGGTTATTGACGCTGTAAACGACCTGAGAAGTCATGGGAAGAACAAGAAGGACTCATCGATTGTGAAGAAAATTCTGAGAATTCTGCTTGAGAGGTTTACTTTAAAGGTGGCAGCCATAGAGGAGAGTAGAGATCTCAATTCTATGTCTCTGCATGATCTTCAGTGCAATCTCATTGCATATGAGATGAGAATAAAGTCAACTGAGAGCTCCTCAACATCAATGGTATCAAAGGAGGTAGCTTTCAAAGCTATGAAACACTTGAAGATAAAAGAAGAGGAAAAATCATCTAGTGAGGATGATGATGATGATGAGGAAGAAAGTGAAGGTGAAGTATTGGCTTACTTCATAAGGAAATTCAAAAAGGAGTCTAAGAAGGGAAAAGGACAGTTGTCCTTGAGATGTTATCATTATGGGTAGACTGGATACTTTGCTTCTTAGTGCAAAGTGAAACTTGATGATGAAGATGAGGATGGTAATGATGAGCAGAATTCAAGATGGAGAAGATCATCATTCAAATCAAAGAAGTCCAGTACAAAGATTGCCAACCCACAGAGGAAGACGAGAGGCTCATTCAAAAGTTATGTGAGTCAGACAAAAGAAGCTGATGAGAAGGAAGATGAAGACTCATCAGATGAGTATGTCTTTATGGCATCAACACAAGGTGGGAGCTCAACCTCTGAAGAGGAAGAGGAAGTTGATGAAGAAGAGCCAGATCTTGAAGCTAAGCTGGAAGCAACTTCAAAGGAGATAATCAGAAGGGGCAGAACCATAAGAAGGTTGGAGGCCCATATAAAACAAGTTGAAGCAAAGTTTGAGGAAGTTGAAAGTTAAAAGGATAAAATAAGGGTTGAGCATATTGACTTGAAAAGAAGATTTGAGGAACAGATCAAAATATGTGAAGACCTTACAGTAGAGCTTGGTTCAAGGGCTTCAAAAATTGAAGAAATGGAGAAAGAGTTGCTAAGACTTCAGCAATAACTCAAAAGTAGCAAAGAGAACTTGCAGAAACTTGAAATGATAAGAGAAACAAGTTCTGAAAAAGGAGAGAAGAATGTAGAGAAAGTGCAGCAATCTGAGGCTACATTGGCTAAAGAAAATAAGAATGTACCACAGAAATTGAAAGAGAAGGTTGTGACTCAAAAGAAGATAGCTGAGAATAAAGAAGATCTGAAGAAGCAACCTAGGGGGGCAAACAAAAAGGAAGAAAAGAAAATCAACCAACAGAGGGCTACGGCTAAACAGAAGAAGGAGAAGAAGCTGACTGAAATGAAAGTCACACAAGCAAAGAAGCCAGCTACTTTGCCTACACAGCAAGTAATGAACAGAAGAAGACAAGCTGTGATCAGACCCAAAAAGAGGTAGTTTCAAGGTCATTACCTTTATTGTGGAGTTTGGGGTCATAAGGCGAGTAACTACTGGTGGAGAAGGCCAGTATATGTCTCCAACTTGAGAAGATATGATGCTGCATATAGGGGGAGGCAATACAAAATTCAGAAGAGAACACCTGTTATGAGTTCTTGCACATACTGTAAAAGGCAAGGACATGCTGATAAGGATTGTTGGTGGAAGCCCAAACCAGTGGTTTTAAAGAACATGTTTGCTATATTGGCAAACTTGGAACAGTGTGAAAGGTGTGGGCAAGATGGACATAATGCCAAGAGATGCATGACACTTCTCCCTGAGCAAGAGAAGGCACTTAATGGCACAGTGGAAATAAGTGGTGCAATCAAAGCTGAGAAAAAGGAGAAAGTTATCTTCTAGCCAATTCAAAAGAAGGAATATAAAGCTAAAAGGGAGGTAGCTAATATAGCTGAAATTGCACTCAAAGCTGACTGCAAGGATAGGCAGTGGATCCTTAATAGTGGATGCACTTCGCACATGACGGGAGACAAGAGTAAATTATCAAAGCTAAACAAATCAAGAGAAGGCAAAGTCAAGTTTGGCAATGATGATTCATTCAACATCAATGGTTAGGGGTCAGTAAAGATTGGAAGAGGAAAGCTGAAAGATGTTCTGCACATTGAAGGACTCAGATATAATTTAGCATCTGTCAATCAGCTATGTAACGAAGACCATAAGGTAATATTCACAAAAACAGGTTGCCAGGTAAAGAGTAAAGAAGGCAATACTGCTGCAGCCGAGAAGAGAACAGCTATAAATTTATATATGATTGATGAGGACAAGACAAACAGCTGTTTACTCACCAAGGAAGAAGAAAATCAACTATGGCATAGGAGGCTGGGACACTTATCATAGAAGAACATAAGAAAGCTGACCACTACTCATGCAATTAGAGATATTCCCGACCTCAGGAGAGAGAGAGAGAGTATGTTTGCTCAACATGCTTTAAAGGAAAACATTTTAGAAAGCAGTATAAGACCAAAGAGTTCAGTTCTGAAGCAGTGCTTGACATTGTGCATACTGATTTGTGTAGACTGATGAGAATAAAAGGGTTGAATGGTGAGAGGTACTTCATCTTGTTTGTTGATGATTATTCCAGAAGGACCTGTATCATGCACCTTAAACACAAGTCAGAAGTTCTGAATTGCTTCAAGAGATATAGAAAATTGGCTGAAAATGAGAGTGGAAGGAAGATCAAAGTATTGAGGTCAGATCAAGGCACTGAATTTACAAATGAAGCTTTTAAAGATTACCTTGAGAAGCATGGTATTCACCATCAGATGGCAGCAGTGAGAACACCTCAATAGAATAGGGTGGTAGAGAGGAAGAATAGAGTTATGGCAAGAACTCTAATGCTGGAATCCAAACTTCACATAAGATTTTGGACAGAAGCAACATATACAGCCGTGCACTTACTGAACAGAGTTCTACTAAGGCCCAATATTGATAAGACTCCATATGAGCTATGGAGTGGAAAGAAGACAATAGCCAAGTATCTTAGAGTGTTTGGTAGCCCATGTTTTGTGAAGAACAAGGAGCAAAACTTGGGAAAATTCAATGCTAGGTCTGATGAAGGCATCTTTATGGGATACTTAGCAAAGAAAAAAGGTTACAGAGTTTTCTTGCATAAGCTAGGAAAAGTGATCACTTCTAGTGACGTGAGAATAGATGAGAACTGGAAAACAATGTAAAATGGAGAAGTTGAGGACAATGAAGAAGATGACTTCAATGTAGATGAAGAATCAGACCAACCTAAAGAAAAGGAACAAGAAGTAAGTTCAGACTAGGAGAAGAGTGAGTCTGAAGATGAAGAAAGAGATCCTCTTGTAACTAAGATGGTGTAAGGAAGAAGGACAAAGAAAACATGGACCAGTGCTCATCAAGGAGATTAGATCATAGGTGACCCATCAGCAGGAGTTACAACAAGAAGAAGAATTGTGGGAGCTACTGCTTTACTCTCACAAGTTAAACCTAAATCTGTTGAAGAGGCTATTTAAGATAAAGCCTGGGTTAGAGCTATCAATGAGGAGCTGGATTAAATTGAGAAAAATGATACATGGGAGCTGGTTCCAAGACCCACTAATAAGAATGTCATAGGAACAAAGTGGGTGTTTAGGAATAAATATAATAAAGATGGCAAGGTGGTGAGGAACAAGGCCAAGCTGGTTTGCAAAGGCTGCACTCAGATAAAATGGGTAGATGTTGATGAAACTTTTGCACCAATAGCAAGGTTAGAAACTATCAAAATGTTCTTAGTTTTGATAGCATACAAGAGGTATAAAGTCTATCAGATGGATGTGAAATCTACCTTTCTGAATGAGCTCCTAAAAGAAGAAGTGTATATTGAACAACCCGATGGAGTACAAATCAGTGAGGATGAGACACATGTGTGCAAGCTGAAGAAAGCCTTGTATGGTCTTAAGTAAGCTCTAAGAGCATGGTACAGTAGGTTGGATGCGTACTTGAGAAGGTTGAACTTCAGAAGAGGAACAGTTGATAATAACTTGTATGTGTTCAACTCAGAGAAAGGCCAGCTAATAACCATAGTATATGTAGATGACATCATCTTTGGAGGGGATCACTCTGAGCGATGCCAAGATTTTGCATAGAAGATGAGTGAGGAATTTGAGATGTCATTGATTGGAGAAATGACGTACTTTCTTGGATTACAGATAAGGCAGTGTGAAGAAGGTATCTTTATTTATCAGACAAAATATGCCAAAGAGATGCTGAAAAGGTTTGGCATGGAGGATAGCAGATCTGTCAGTACCCTTATGACAATGGGCTGCAAGTTAACAAAAGATCAGGAGGGAAGGAGTACAAGCCCTACAGAGTATAGGAAGATGATAGGGAGCCTTCTGTACCTTACGGCATCAAGGCCTGATCTTATGCAAGTTGTGTGCGTTGCCAACAGATTCCAAGCTGATCCTAAGGAGTCTCATGTGTTGGCAGTGAAAAGAATCCTAAGGTACCTTAAAGGAACACTGGAAATGGGCTATGGTATCCAGCCATGGATTCTGTTAAACTACAAGCATACATTGATGCAGACTAGGCAGGAAGTATAGATGATAGAAAATTAACCAGTGGCTGTAGCTTCTACTTGGGTTCAAAGTGTGTTGCATGGTTAAGTAAAAAGCAAAATAGTGTTGCTTTGAGCACATCTAAGGTTGAGTATATGGCTACTTGTGCAGCATGTACACAGGTGATATGGATAATAAGACAATTGACAGACTTAGGTGTCGAAGTCAAGTTACTAATAAGTATACTTTATGATAATCAAAGTGCTATTGATCTTAGCAAGAATCCAGTTCAACATTCGAGGAGCAAGCATATTGACATTTGGTATCACTTCATCAAAGATCAAGTGGAACAGAGTACAATTTAGTTGGAGTATGTTGGCACTAAAGATCAAATTTTAGATATTCTAACTAAACCTCTGTCCATAGAGCTGTTTGAAAAGCACAGATTGAGTCTATCTGTGCAAATGCCTCCTCAAGCCTAAAGTTCAGGTGAATCCTCCATCTCCACTTTGTGAGTTTTTCAGATTTGTAATTGGTTGGCAAAGGGGGAGAGAAGTAATAGTATAGGGGGAGCTGTTAAGAAAGGGGGAGTGTATGTTTAGGGGGAGTTGAAACTACTACATAGTGGCTTTTGTTATAAGTGTTGCCAACAATTACAAAGGGGGAGATTGTTGTTCCCACAGCCTTGTATGGGTTGTAATTGTTGTCAACTAGGTTTAAGTGTACAAAAAAGTAAAGCCACATGGAAGGGCAAGAAGGTAAAAGCCACATGGAGGGGCAAGAATGTAAAAGCCACATGGAAGGGCAAGACGGTAAATTCGCCGCAAGTAAGCCCTATTAGGGTGTCATGGAGGAGTATATAAAGGCCATTGGAAGACAACAAAAATAGTGGGGCAATTGAGAAAAATGGACAGAAAACCTAGACAAATAGCTGATCAAAGAGAGAAGCCATTGGAAGAGAGAGAAAAATTATATACGGCAAAATTAGAGTGGACAGCGAAGGAGAAGAAAAACCCGACGGCTAAATAAGGGACACCACTGGCAAGAGAGAGAAACCCATGAGGAGCGGCACACCACCAGCACACCAGCGGTCGACGGTGAGAGATCCAGCAGAATAGGGGCTGGACGACGTAAGACCAGAAAGATCTAACTGGACAATGAAGTGATCCGGCTAGATGGTGAGACCAGAAAGATCCAACTAGATGGTGAAGAGATCTGGCTGGACGGCGTGAGACCAGAGAGATCTGACTGGATGGTGAAGAGATCCGGCTGGACGGCGTGAGACCAGAAAGATCCAATTGGACGATGAAGAGATCCGGCTGGACAGTGAGACCAGAAAGATCCGGCTAGACGGTGAGAGAAATCTGGCTAAACGGTGAGAGAGATCCAATTGGATAGTGAGAGAGATCTGACTGGATGGTGAGAGAGATCCGGTTGAACGGTGAGAGATCCGGCTGGACCGTGAGACTAGAACATGTGACGGCTTGAGACCTGAATGTGCGATGGTGTGAGACCAAAACGTGTGTCGGCGTGAGAGCAAAAATGTGCGTGAGGCATGAGACCAGCAAAGGGTGCAAACCAGAAACATGCGTGAGACGTGGAACAGTAAACCAGAAACATGAGGTGAGCCGTGAGACAAGGAGGCGGGTGAGACCATGAGACGGTGAAAGCAGGAGCTATGTGAGACAACCTAGAGAAGGAATTTGGTGAAGCATCGAAAAGAACTCAACGTATTTCTAGATTTCTTCAAGAGAGTTAAAGAGCGTTGTGGTGAACTTTTAAGTGGCAGTGGAGCAGCCTTTTAGTTCAACAGAGGCAAGACAAGGTAGAAGAAGGGTAGACACAGTAAATGACACTCTTTGTATTGTACTTGCTTAGTATTTGCAATAGTGAAAGGAGCAGAGGATTAAGACATCCATTGTAACTAGATTTCTCAAGTATAGTGGATAGTCTCGATAAGGGAGAGTCCCTACCACCGTGGATGTATGTCACATTGACGGAACCACGTAAATCTCATGTGTCCTTAATTTGCTTTACGTTTTGTGTTTTGAATCGAGTTGTAAATGCAGTTAAAGTATCAGCCAACCCATAACCTAACAAAGGCCTAAATAAGAACATCCGAATTGTCTATTAGGCAAGGTGTCTGAAAGGTGACTTTAGGGACTATTGTGATTAGTAGGTAGCAATAGATCTACCTTAGTCGAGTCTAAGAAAGAGTTCACTTTTAAGAAGAGGTTGAAGTTGTTCACTTACCTGCGAATTGTGAATTGTGGTGATACTGATTCACCCCCCTCTCAGTATCGCAAACTAGTAGATCCTAGGGAGAAGTCAGAAACTTCAAAGATAGATATAAAACAACATTTATAACTACTTTTGAGCATTAGGAATGGAATGTCATGCCTTTTGGCCTTAAAAATGCTATTTCTGAATTTCAGAAGATAATGAATGAAATATTTAATTCTTATTTTGCATTTCTGATTATTTATATCAATGATTTGTTGGTTTTTTCTAATACCATCAAACAACATTTTAAACATCTATAATTATTCATTAATGTAATGAAAAGGGCAAGATTGATTGCTTTGGCAAGAAAAATGAAGCTATTTCAAACCAAGATTTGTTTCCTTAGTCACTTCATATAAAATGGTTTTATTATTCCTATTGATAGATCATTTAAGTTTGTCTTAAAATTTCTTAAATGAAATTCGAGACCATCAACAATTATAATGATAAAATCT
The DNA here is from genome assembly GCA_037832385.1 of Rhizophora apiculata. NCBI lineage: Eukaryota > Viridiplantae > Streptophyta > Magnoliopsida > Malpighiales > Rhizophoraceae > Rhizophora > Rhizophora apiculata. Next base: position 12,971,794 of record CM075432.1, on the reverse strand, counting down.
AGAGTTAAAGAACTCCCTTATTTGGCTATACCCTATCCTAATGCCTTTAAAATCATTAAGACAAATGCATCTAACAAAGTTTATGGTAGTATCCTTACGCAACACTTGTACTTCAAAGAACAAATACTTCACTTCACCTTTGGATTATGGAAAGGCACTAGAGTTAATTACTCCATGATTAAAAAGGAAATTCTTTCTATAGTATTATGCATTCAAAAGTTTAAAAGTAATCTATTACATCATAAATTTTTTTTAAGAGTTGATTGCAAAATTGCAAAAGATGTTTTGACTAATGATGTTAAGAACATAGCATCAAAACAAATCTTTGCCAGATGGCAAGGAATACTATCTGCTTTTGATTTTGATATTGAGCTTATATAAGGAAATTCCAATTCCCTTCCTAATTTTCTAACTTATAAATTTTTGTAGGGAAAGTTGCATGAGCAAATGCCCACTCATACAAGGGCTACAATCGCTAAAGAAGTAATTGATCTTGATTTTCTTGTAGGTATCGATTGGTTCAATTTTAGGAAAATGCAACCATCTCATCATTTTTTGCTAATAAAATTTCTTCTTTAGTTGTAAGGACTCATTGACACAAATTGATTTTGAAGTTAATAATGATGCATATAACAAACATTAAATTAATTACAAAAATAACGATATTATGACTTCACACTCAAAATTAATCACAAAATTTTGAAAGTAATTTATTAAAAGAGAAATTTTTTTTAAGAATTGATTGCAAAGCTGCAAAAGATGTTCTTAGTAAGGTTATGAAAAACATAACATCAAAACAAATCTTTGCTGATGGCAAGGTATATTATTTGCCTTTAATTTTAACATTGAGTAATACAAAGAAATTCCAATTCTCTTCCTAATTTTTCCTAACTCATAAATTTTAGCAAGGAACATTACATGAATAAATGTCTACTCTTAGAGGGGTTACAGTCCCAACTAAAGTCCATTATTTCACTGGCAAAATATGCATCTAAAAATTCAATTTTTGAAGTTAATAAACTTTGTGATGATGCTTATGAGCATGCTCTTGTTAAAGGGTTAACTTGTTAATTCCAAAATTTATGGACTATTTATGTCTTCTTGAGAACAATTATGCTTAGCTTTTATTTAATGAGGTATCACACTTTTATCTTAAGAATGAAATCTCTCCTTATACTCATCTTAAAGATTGTACATACTATCACCAAATTCTATATGAGATAGGATCCATGGTCATTCAATCCATCAAAATTGGTTTTGGTACCTCTTCTTTTGGATAGAAGGATAGGCTTAAGCTAAGTTTAAGATATAAAAAGTTCTTTTATCATATAGATTGGCAAGGAGACTTATTCATTAGCAAAGAATTGAAAGATTGTGGAAGGTTAAGTCCTTCAATTATTTTGATTGTATGGAAGCATGGGAAAAGGTTTTACTAAATGAAAATAGGCAAAAGAAATTCAGCTAGTGGGTTTAAATCCTTTCCCACATGACCCTAAGAGGTTTCCTAACTAGTTTGAAGTCTTGTTCTTTAAATGGGGTTACTTTACCTAATAAGGTGGGAACTATTTATGAACAATTTTGCACAAAGACGATCATCTTAGAGATATGCTATCTTGTTTGCTTCCTGATATCATGTTCCATTGATTGTTTAATAAGATTACATTATAGCAATCAAGTAGGCTAATATCCTAAAAGTTAACATTAAGCATTTTCATGGCACATTAGAAGAATTAATATTTGTTGGTTAGACAAGTTTGATTTTTTCAATGATAATGTCTACATGGCTAAAGGGATTATTCATATTAATGGACCACATCCTATTGTTCTTGACCCAAACTTTAATTAGTCTTTAGAACAATTACTTAAAGCTCTCATGGAATCTATATTAAAGGGGAAGCTAATGGAGATGATGACCACTTTGCTACAACCTTAAGCAATGGCTTCTCAAGCATCTTCCTCACAAAAACCATTGTAGGACAATACTACTCAAGCAAGGGTGGTAAAGGAATATATTCTACACAATTCCCATAATGCTTATGAGCACTAGATACTAAGTCTTTTTTGTTAGCTTTTATAAAGCTACTTGATGCAAACTAACTAAAAAGGAAAGTGGTTTTTGTCAACTTTTATAAAGCTACTTTATATAAACCAACAAAAAAGGAAAGTGGCTTAGTCACCATTTGTCATCTTTTGTAACTTACTTTATGCAAGCAATCAAAAGAGGAAAGTTGCTTTATGACACTTTATGTAAGGTCACTTTATGGAAAACAACAAAAAGCATTAAAGTGACTTTAAAGGAATCCTAAGGAGGGTTAAACCCCTTATAAATAAGACTAAAAGTCCCAAAGGGGAGAGTATCTTCTTTCCCCTTTCCTCCATCTTCCCTTTTGATTCTCTCTTTCTCTCTTATTCCATTTCCTTGTAAGCTTGTAATGCCTTGGAAATAAAACACTTATTTAGTTAAGTTTGGCACTTTCTTGTTACATTAGATTAAGAATAAGTCCTTCCAACTAAAGGAGAAATCAGGTTAGCAAGAAATGATGAGAGAGCTTTGTTCTCCTAGAATTTAACCATTTATACCCACAAGGAAAGACAATTAAGATTGATAACTCCTCTATTTATTGGAATTCAATGGATTTAAGGTGTGATATTTTAGAATTGAACCATTCAATACTTGCAAGTAAAGACAATCAAAATCAATTACACCATTATTTGGTGGAATTAAATGGATTTAAAGTGTGTAGTCATAAAGTTAATATTCTCATAATTAATTTAACATTTGGTGCATACTTCATTTTTAACTCCATAATTAATTTGTGTGAATGAGCCCTTGCAACTAAAGGAGATATTTTTACCAAGAAATGAAGAGACAAGTTCATTTTCCTAGAAGTGAACTTTTCAATACCTACATGTAAAGACAATTAGGATCAATTACTTTTTTTTAGATGGAATTCAATGGATTTAAAGTGTAAAGATATAATATCATTATTGTCATGACTAATTTAATGTTTGGTGCTTTGCCTCAATTTTTACTTAATAATTAGGTAGTGTAAATGAGTCTTTAGAACAAAAGGAGAGATCATGTTAGCCTAGAATTGAATTGTTCAATACCTACAAGAAAAGACAATCAAGTTTAATAAATCCTTTCTTTTATAGAATTCAAAGGATTTAGAGTGTGATGTTCTATAATTGATCCATTCAATTCCCATAGGTAAAGATAATCAAGATTAATTACTTCTTTATTTATTTGATTAAATTCAATGGATTTAGAGTGTGTAGTCATAATGTCATTATTTTTGTGATTAATTTAATGTTTGCTATATGCACCATTTTTGATTTGATAATTAGCTTATGTGAATAATTCCTTGCAATTAAAGGAGAAATTTGGTTAGTATGAAATGAAGATGTGTTTCCTTCTTCTAGAATTGAACCATTGACTACCTACAACAAAAAATCAAGATGAATTACTCCTTTATTAGATGCAATTCAAAGTATTTTTAGCATTTTTAGCGTGAAGTCAAAATGTCATTATTCTTATAATTAATTAGATTTTTGGTGCATGCACCATAAATTTGAACTTCATAAATAATTTGTAAGAATGAGTCCATGTGAGGAGAAATCTTGTTAGTAAGAAATGACGAGACAATTTGATTCTCCAAGAATTTAACCATTCTATTCTTACAAGGAAAGATAAGTAAGAATAATTACTAATTTATTTGATGGAATTCATTGGATTTAGATTATGTTGTCATAATGTCATTATTTTCATAATTAATTTAATATTTGGTGTACACATTATTTTTAACATCATAATTAGCTTGTGTGAATGAGTCCTTGCAACTAAAAGAGAAATTTTATTATTAAGAAATGAAGAGATGGTTTCATTCTTAAAGAGTTTAACCATTCAATTCTTACAAGGATAGAAAATGAAGTTAAATGACTTCTTTATTTGATAGCATTGAATGGATTTAGAGTCTAACATAATAATGTTGTTTTTCACATAATTAACTTGATGTTTGGCACATGCATTATTTTGAACTGCATAATCATTTTATATGAATGTGTCCTTGCTACTAAAGGAGAAATCTTGTTAGTAAGAGATGAAGAGATAGTTTCAGTTTTTTAGAATTGAAGTATTTAATATGTGCAACAAAAGAAAATCAAGATAGCAAGAAATGATGAGATGATTTCCTTTTACCAAAATTTAACCATTCAATTCCTACAAGGAAAGACAATCAAAATTAATTACTCCTTTATTTGATGAAATTCAATAGATTTAGATTATGATATTATAGAATTGAACCATGTAAAACTTGTATGTGAAGACAATCAAGACCAATTACTTCTTTATTTGATAGAATTTAATGAATTTAAAGAGTGAAATAATGATATTGTTATTCTTAAGATTAATTTAATATTTGGCATGAGCATCATTTTTAACTTCATAATCATTTTGTGTTAATATGTCCTTCATACTAAAGGAGAAATCTTATTAGCAAGAAATGAAAAAATGATTTTATTCTCAAAGAATTAAAGCATGTGCAAAAAAAGAAAATCAAGATCAACTACTACCTTATTTGATGGAATTCAATGGATTTTAGAATGTGAAATAACAATGTCATTATTCTTATAATTAATTTGATGTTTTACGCATGCACCACAAAGTTTAACTTCATAATCAGTTTGGGTGAATGTGTCCTTACAACTATTGGTGAAATCTTGTTAGCAAGAAATGATGAGATGGCTTCCTTCAACCAAAATTTAACCATTAAATTCCTATATTAAAAGACAATCTAAATCAATTACTCCTTTATTTGATGGAATTCAAAGGATTTAAAGTGTGTTGTTCTACTATTAAACCATGTAATACCTACCAGTAAAGATAATGAAGATCAATTACTTCTTTATTTGATGAAATTCAAAGGATTCATAATGTCATTATTCTCGTGAGTAATTTGATTTTTGATGCATGCAACAGATTTAAGTTCATAATCAATTGTGTGAATGTGTCCATTCTACTAAAGGAGAAATAATGTTAGCAAGAAATGAAAAGATAATTTCATTCTTCAAGAATCAAACCATTCAATGCCTATATGTAAAGATAATAAAGATCAATTACCACTTTATTTGATGGAATTCAATGAATTTTAGAGTGTGAAATAACAATATTGTTATTTTTATGATTAATTTGATGTTTGATGCATGCATCACAAAGTTTAACTTCATAATCAGTTTGTGTAAATGTGTCCTTGCAACTAAAGGTGAAATCTTGTTAGCAAGAAATGATGAGATGGCTTCCTTTAACCAACATTTAACCATTAAATTCCTATAAGGAAACACAATCAAAATCAATTACTCCTTTATTTGATGGAATTCAATGGATTTAGAATGTAAAGTCATAATATCATTAGTCTTATGAGTAATTTGATTTTTGGTGCACGCACCAATTTTAAGTTCATAATCAACTTGTGAGAATTTGTCTATGCTACTAAAGGATAAACCTTGTTAGTAAGAAATGAAAAGACAGTTTCATTTTCTGAGAATCCAACCATTCAACACCTATAAGTAAAGATAATCAAGATCAATTACTGCTTTATTTGATGGAATTCAATTAATTTATAATGTAAAGACATAATCTCATTATTCTTGTGAATAATTTAATGTTTGTTGTATGCACCATTTTTAACTTCCTATTTTGTTTGTGTGAATGAGTCCTTCAAATTAAAAGAGAAATCTTATTTACAAGAAATGAAGAGAGAGTTTCATTCTCCTAGAATTGAATCATTCAATACATGCAAGTAAAAAAAGTAAAGGCAATCAAGATTAATTACTCCTTCATTTGAAGGAATTCAATTAATTTAAAGTGAGAAGACATAATGTCATTATTCTCAAGGTTAATTTAACGCTTGGTGCATGCACCATTGTTAACTCAATAATTTGTTTATGTGAATGAAATGTTGCAACAAAAGCATAGGAAAAGGCTACTATATAAAAACTAGCAAAAGAAATTTAGTTGATTGATTCAAATCCTTCCCACATGACCCTAACTGGTTTAAAACCTAGTTCTTTAAATGGTGTCTACATCTCCTTACTTTATCAAATAAGGTAAGAACTATTTATGAATAGTTTAGCAAATAAAAATGATGATATCAAAGATGTTCTACTCTTATTTTCTTCTTAGTATCATGTCTCATGGATTGTTAAATGGGATTTTATTATAGTGGCAAAGTAGGTTAATATCCTAGATGTTAACATCAAGCATGTTCCATGGCTTGTTAAAAGAATTAATATTCTCTAGTGGGACAAGTTTGATTTTTTCAATGATGGAGTTTATATGGTCAAACGGATTGTTCATATTAATGAACCAAGCTCTATTACTATCCTAAATCCATTTAGTCTCCAGAATAGTTGCTTAAAACACTCATAAAATCTATATTAAAGGAAAAGCTGATGTGAACCATAGAGATGATGGGTGGAAGGCTCCAATGGTTGCAAGAGGTCCATTGCACATCCCAGAAGGCCCAATAACATGAGTTAGAGCCAAAAAGATTAAAGAAGCACTAAATGGGCTGATTCAGGACTTTCAGGCCAACCCAGCTTCAAATGGGGCGAATTCAAGTTTGACAAGGAGTCTAGCTCTAATTAATATAATTAGAATAGTTAATAGGTCAGAATAAGTAATAGCATTTCTTCCTAAATAAGAGTTTATTATTTATGTTGGAATTTGTCCACAATTGGGAATTCCTCTAAAATAAGGATTTGTCCTAAGTAGGAATTTGTGCCTCTTTAGGATTACTATCTTAGCCTATAAATAGGCTCCCCTTGTAAGCTCTGGAGAGTTAGACAACTTTGAGTGAAATAAAAAGCAAGGGTTTTTCTTTCGATTCTTTTAAGGACTAAAGAACTTATCAAGAGGTACTTCTTGTGGCGTTCTAATCGACTTATCACTCCCAATTCCTTTCTTTTCTGGAGTATGACGTCCATATCCTTCTTAAATACACTAAGTTCATGTTCCTTCCCAGAGTGGGTCTAGGGTTTGTGATATTAAACTCTGGTTTAGCTTTCCTAGTTGTTCTTTGATTCCCTGTGTGCGTTGGGTCCCTAAGCCACGTCTTTTTGGGGTTTTTCGCATCAGTTGGTATCAGAGCAGGGTTCTAAATCAAGTTGAATCCACTCACTCTTCAATTTTCTATCTTTTGATTTATCTATTGTTGTTTAGTTTGTCTATTATGTGCATTATCATTCAAATGCACAAATCTGTTTATTTGCAATCCTTCTCTCTTTGCTTGTTTGTTTAAGCTCATAAACGTGCTAATTTCAATTCCAATTGGTATGTTCAAGTATTCTACTATTGTTTTGTGCTGAAAAAAAAAAAACCAAAAAAAAAGGGGGAAGGAATAAGAACAAAAGAAAGAAAACATCAAATTCAAAGTTATTGATAAGGTTAACAGTTTGGTCATATTGGCCACAATAATAATAAAGTTTTCCTTGCTCAACTCCAATTCTACCATCTGTTCTCCTATTTTGTTACCCAAGTTGTCCTCTAGGTTATATTACCCTTATCCTAATTTTTGTGAATTTAGTTCATTAAATCCGTTTGTGTTGACATCCTTTTTCACTTGATTCTTGTTCTCCAATTTGTTCAATTCTACGTCATTTAGCTTATTCTGTTCAAAATCAATACCCTTGATTTACGTTGTTTAGTTCTTTATAGAGCTGAAAAGGAAAATCTGAGTGGTAAAAGGTAAGAGTGAAAGTTCATATAAATAAGAAAAAAAAAACCATAAAGAGTGTAAACACGAGGGAGTGTGACATAATCTTTTGAGTAAAACACGTGAGGGAGTGTTCTGTGAGGTATCCCATTTATTTGTGCAGAAGTAAGACTATGATGTCCAAAGACAAAGGTGTAGCTCAAGAGGGAGCTGGTGATGTGTCCTTCATGATCAAAGCTATGCAATAACAATTGGAGTGCATGATTACCAGATTTGATGATATGAGGGAGAGGATGGAGGAGTAAGCTATTACAATAGCAGAGTTGCAAAGGAAACATGGGGAATATGAGGCTCCCAAAGCAAGAAGGCAGTTGACACATGCCTATGAAGATGATGTAGAAGATGATGAAGTTGATGATCAAACTACGATGGTTAGAACTGGTAACAATAGAAGGGATCGAAGAGAATTTGGGAGGCAAGGTACCTACGATCATAATTTGGGTAGTATTAAAATGACAATTCCTTCATTCCAAGGTAAGAATGATCCTGATGCATACCTAGAATGGGAAAAGAAGGTTGAATTGGTTTTTGATTGCCACAACTATTCCGAGGAGAAAAAGGTAAAGCTTGCTGCCGTTGAATTTACTGATTATGCTATTATTTGGTGGGATCAACTTGTTTTGACTAGGAGAAGAAATCATGAGTGGCCTATTGATACATGGGAGGAGATGAAGGCTATCATGAGGAGGAGGTTTGTCCCTGATCACTATTACAAGGAGTTGTACCAAAGGTTACAAGGGCTCACTCAGGGCACCAAAAGTGTGGAGGACTACCACAAGGAGATAAAGATTACCATGATTAGGGCCAATGTAGAAGAAGATAGAGAGGCAACCATGGCTCAATTTCTGCAAGGGCTAAATAGAGACATAGCAAATGTGGTTGAATTGCAGCACTATGTGGAATTGGAAGACATGGTGCACATGGCCATGAAAGTTGAAAGGCAACTTAAACGAAAGGGCTCCACACGGGTTGGGCAGAATTCCGGTTCTACCTCATCGTGGAAGCCAAACTGGAGTAAAAGGGACGAGATGGCCAATTACAAGTCCAAAGCTGAGCTACCCAAGCACAAGAATGTGGGTTCTAGCAAGGAGACAAGTAAATTCGAACCCCAATCGAGTAGAAATAGAGATATTAAATGTTTTAAGTGTTTGGGTAGGGGTCACATTGCATCTCAATGTCCAAATAAGCATGCAATGATCCTAAAAAGTAACGATGATGTTGAAACTGAAAGTGAATCAGACGATGATTCTGTGCCACCGTTAGAGGGTGAATGTGATGGAGAGGAGTATCCAGTTAATGGAGTAGCTCTCGTTACGAGGCGAGCATTGAATGTACAAGTAAAAGAAGAAAATGAGGTGCAACGAGATAACATCTTTCAGACAAGGTGTCTCATCAAAGATAAGGTATGTAGTATGATTATTGATGGTGGGAGTTGCACTAACGTTGCTAGCACCACTATGGTTGAGAAGCTGGATTTACCTACTATGAAGCATCCTAGACCATATAAACTACAGTGGTTGAATGAGAGTGGTGAAGTGAAGGTAAATCAGCAAGTGCTCGTATCATTTTCTATCAGAAGGTACCATGATGAAGTTTTATGTGATGTTGTACCCATGCATGTGGGACATATTCTATTAGGAAGACCAGGAAGACCGTGGCAATTTGATAGGCGAGTTATGCATGATTGCTTCAAGAATCGATATTCCTTTGTAATGAACGAAAAACCTGTCATTCTTGTACCATTATCACCTCAACAAGCATATGAGGATCAATTAAGGATTAAAAATGAGAGTGAATAGAAAAGAGAGATTGATAAAAGAGAAGAAAGAGAAGAAAACGTAAGGACACAAGAAAAGGAGAAGAAAAAAGAAAATCTCTATGCAAAAGGAAGTGATGTCAAAAGAGCATTCTATGCCAAACAACCTATGATTATACTTCTTTACAAGGAGGCTTATTTTAACACTAATAAGTTTGACTCATCTTTGCCTAGTGTTGTTGTTGCATTATTGCAAGAATTTGAAGATGTATTCCCTGAGGATATCCCAAGTGGATTGCCACTTAATAGAGGAATTGAGCATCAAATTGATTTCATCCCAGGTGCATCCATCCCTAACCGGCCAGCATATAAGAGTAATCCTGAGGAGACAAACGAGCTTCAAAGGCAGGTTGAGGAGCTTATGTCCAAAGGATATGTGAGGGAAAGCATGAGTCCATGTGCTGTGCCTGTCCTACTTGTACCAAAAAAAAATGGGACTTGGAGGATGTGTGTTGATTGTCAAGCAATCAACAAAATCACTGTAAAGTATTGTCACCCCATACCTAGATTAGATGACATGTTAGATGAATTGCATGGGTCATGTGTTTTTTCTAAGATTGATTTGAAAAGTGGATATCATCAAATTAGGATGAAAGAGGGAGATGAGTGGAAAACAGCTTTCAAAACTAAGTATGGGTTGTATGAGTGGCTAGTTATGCCATTTGATCTCACTAATGCACCAAGCACTTTTATGCGACTAATGAATCATGTTTTACATGCATTTATTAGTAAATTTGTAGTGGTGTATTTTGATGATATCTTGGTCTATAGTAAAACCATAGAAGATCATCTTAATCATTTACGTTCTGTTATAAGTGTTTTATGTTCTGAGAAATTGTATGCCAACTTACATAAATGTTCCTTTTGTACTGATCAGATCACATTTCTTGGCTATGTTGTCAGTGCTAAAGGTGTTAAGGTTGACGAGGAAAAAGTTAAGGCAATTCGTGATTGGCCTACACCTAAGTCAACTAGTGACGTGCGTAGCTTTCATGGTCTAGCTAGTTTCTATAGACGCTTTGTTAAAGACTTTAGCACCATTGCAGCACCACTCACTGAGCTTATCAAAAAGAACATGAGTTTTAGGTGGGGTAGTGACCAAGACAAGGCTTTTAATTGCATCAAGGAAAAATTAAGTTCTGCACCTTTACTTGCTTTACCTAACTTTGCAAAAGCTTTCGAGATTGAGTGTGATGCCTCAGGTATTTGCATTGGAGCTATTTTGATGCAGGAAAGGCGCCCAATTGCTTACTTTAGTGAAAAGCTAAGTGGAGCAAGCCTTAATTATCCTACTTATGATAAAGAGATGTATGCATTGGTACGGGCTTTGGAGACATGGCAACATTACCTTTGGCCTAAAGAGTTTGTCATCCATACTGACCATGAATCTTTGAAGCACTTGAAGGGACAAGGAAAGTTGAACAAAAGACATGCCAATTGGGTTGAATTTATTGAGACCTTTCCCTACATCATCCAATATAAAAAAGGTAAGGAAAATATGGTAGCTGACGCGTTATCTCGCAAGTATGCCCTTATCTCTACACTTACTGCAAACTTATTAGGATTTAAACACATTAAGGATTTATATGTGAATGATCCTAACTTTGCTAATGTATATAGAGCATGTGAGGTGTCAGCCTTTGAGAAGTTTTATAGGCATAAGGGTTTCTTATTTAGGGAAAATTGTTTATGCATGCCTATGAGTTCTTTGAGGGAGTTGGTTGTGAGAGAAGCTCATGAGGGTGGTCTAATGGGTCATTTCAAAGTTAGGAAAACCCTAGATGTCCTAAATGAACATTTTTTTTGGCTACGAATGAAACGAGATGTTAAGAGGATATGTGCAAAATGCATAACATGCAAACAAGCTAAATTTAGAGTTTTACCTCATGGCTTGTATACCCCTCTACCCATACCTAACCATCCTTGGGTTGATTTATCTATGGACTTTGTACTAGGATTGCCACGAACAAAAAGGGGTAGGGATTCTGTATTTGTTGTTGTTGATAGATTTTCAAAGATGGCACACTTCATCCTATGTCATAAAATTGATGATGCAAACAACGTGGCTGACTTATTCTTTAGAGAAGTTGTATGTTTGCATGGCATGCCACAAAGCATTGTTTCAGATCAGGATACAAAGTTCTTAAGCTACTTCTAGAAGACTTTATGGGGTAAGTTAGGTACTAAGCTATTGTTTTCAACTACTTGTCATCCACAAACTGATGGGCAAACTGAGGTAGTTAATCGAACTCTTTCTACTCTTTTGCGTGCTATTATTTGAACAAATTTGAAAACATGGGAAGATTGTTTACCATATGTCGAGTTTGCGTATAATCGGAGTGTTCATTCTACTACTAGTTACTCTCCATTTGAAATCATATATGGTTTTAATCCATTGACTCCTTTGGATTTGGTGCCTATACCTGTCAATGAGTATGCCAGCTTAGATGGGGAACGCAAGGCTGACATGATAAAAAAATTGCATGAGAAGTTGTGACAACATATTGAAAAATGAACTGAGCACCACGCATCTCATGTCAACAAGGGACGAAAGAAGGTGGTGTTTGAACCTAGTGATTAGGTTTGGGTGCATATGCGCAAGGAACGGTTCCCAGCTCAAAGGCGTTCGAAGCTACAACCTAGAGGAGATGGTCCCTTTCAAGTTGTAGCCTGAATTAATGACAATGCTTATCAGTTGGATCTTCCTGGTGAGTATAATGTGAGTGCAACATTTAACGTTTCTAATCTTTCCCCTTTTGATGTAGGTGATGATTCGGGGACGAATCCTTTTGAGGAGAGGGGGAATGATGAGAACCATAGAGATGATGGGTGGAAGGCTCCAATGGTTGCAAGAGGTCCATTGCACATCCCAGAAGGCCCAATAACACGAGTTAGAGCCAAAAAGATTAAAGAAGCACTAAATGGGCTGATTCAGGACATTCAGGCCAACCCAGCTTCAAATGGGGCAAATTCAAGTTTGAGAAGGAGTCCAGCCCTAATTAATATAACTAGAATAGTTAATAGGTCAGAATAAGTAATAGTATTTCTTCCTAAATAAGAGTTTATTATTTATGTTGGAATTTGTCCACAATTGGGAATTCCTCCAAAATAAGGATTTGTCCTAAGTAGGAATTTGTGCCTCTTTAGGATTACTATCTTACCCTATAAATAGGCTCCCCTTGTAAGCTCTGGAGAATCAGACAACTTTGAGTGAAATAAAAAGCAAGGGTTTTTCTTTCAGTTCTTTTAGGGACTAAAGAACTTATCAAGAGGTACTTCTTGTGGCGTTCTAATCGACTTATCACTCCCAATTCCTTTCTTTTCTGGAGTGTGGCGTCCATATCCTTCTTAAATACACTAGGTTCGTGTTCCTTCCTAGAGTGGGTCTAGGGTTTGTGATATTAAACTCTAGTTTAGCTTTCCTGGTTGTTCTTTGATTCCCTGTGTGCGTTGGGTCCCTCAGCCACGTCTTTTTGGGGTTTTTCGCATCAAAAGCTATTGGAGATGATGATAACTTTGCTTTAACCTTAAGTGTCAGCTTCTCAAGCATCTTCTGCATAAGATCTAAAGCAAAACAATGATAATCAAACAAGGTTGGTAGGGGATGATATTAAGTAGGTTTCCTAAGATCCATACTTGCTTTAAATATCAAGTCACCTTTTGTCAACTTTTATAAAGCTACTTTGTACAAACTAACAAAAACGAAAGTGGCTTAGTCACCTTTTGTCATCTTTTATCTAGCACTTTATGCAAACAAATAAAAGAGGAAAGTGACTTTAGGACATTTTTAAGTAAAGTCACTCTATGGAAAACAACAAAGGACATTAAAGTGACTTTAAAGGAATGCTAGGTAAGGTTAAACCCCTTATAAATAGGACCTAAAGTCCCAAAGGAAGATATCTTCTTTCCTCCTCCATCCATCTTCTTCTCCCCACTCTTTCTACTTTCATCTCTTTGTAAGCTTGGAATGTCTTATGAAAAAAGCTCTTATTTCTATTTGTTTCATTTCTTTTATTTTTTAGCTTTATTAATATTTGATTTGTAAGTTCTCTTTCTTTCTTTAATTTCATTTTATTCGACTGTAGGGTTCAATTCTAGAAGAATGCATTCATCGATTCATTTCTTAGGAACAAGTTCACTCCTTTTGTTGTAAGGACTCATTCACACAAATTGAACATGAAATTGACATTGGTGTATGCACTAAATATTATATTAACTATGAAATAATGACCTTACAAATTTCTCCTTTTGAATCAATGAAATTCCACCAAACAAAGGAGTTATTGATATCGATTATTTCTTCTTATAGGCATTAAATAGTTCAATTTTAGAAGAATGCATCAATTAATTCATTTCTTAGGAATGAGTTCACTTATTTAGTTGCAAGTGCTCATTCACACAAATTAAACATGAAATTAGCTTTAGTGTATATACCAAAGGAGGTGCATCTTCTTTCTTCCTCCCTTCATCTTCTTCTTTGTACCTCTCTCTTGCAAAATTTTCTCTCCTCGTCCTTCTCCTTATAAGCTTGGAATGTCTTGTGAAATGAAGCTCTTATTTCTATAAGTTTTCTTTATTTTCTTTTTTAGCTTTATTAATATTTAATTTGTAAGTTTTCTTTCTTTCCTTAGTTCCATTTTATTTGGTCAAATTTGCTGCTTGTTGTGTGTGAATGGTATCAAAGCACTATTCTAATAAGGCACTATTTTAGGCTTAAAAGCCAAAGAAGTTGTGTTACAAAAAAAGGAATGGATTACAACTAAAAGTGAGATAGAAGATTATATATATAAGTTATAAAATACATTCTTATCAAAACAACAACCATTGAAAGATAAACCTTCTCCTTCTTTTATGAAAAAAAATTTTGATGTTAAGAAAATGACCTTTAATAAGGATTAAACAAATTGTATTATCTCAAACCAAAATCTATTGATCTTCTACTAAAAGAACAAGTTGACTATGTTAATTATGATGGCGTTAGCATAGTCAAATGGAATTTAAATGGTTAAACAAAACATCAAATTTTTTTGATATTTACATTATCTGATGATGTTTGCAATTGCTATTAAAACAAAGAGAAATTATGGCCATGAGATTACAAAAATAATTACAAATATATTTACCTTATAGCTGAAAGGCTAGTGGGATTTTTATTTGTCTAAAAGGCAAAACAACAAATATTTTTTGTAGTTAAAACAAAATCTAGAGTATTACTCTCTGATAGTGTTAGCACACTTGATTTACATTATTACCAATCATTTTATTGGTTATGCCATGTTATTGGTAAATAAGATTGATGAGTAACTAAGGAAGATAGGTAGAATATTTTCTAGAAAGAATAATTTATTTTAAGGCTACCTACCATATTTGTTGTAAGAGTTAAGACTTGATTAAATTCTAACCCTGCCAGAACTATTGATTATAATCAATACACTTATGAAGACTTAGGTACTAAAGTAATAGTTAAAGGAGTTAAACTTTGTAATGAAACAAAATTACATACACAATTGCAAAAAGAAAAAGCTCAAGGCAAAAAAGCTTTAGGAAGATTTTATGAGTAGATGGGCTATCCACCCATTTGATATCCTTGAAAAGAAAAGAGTAGGAGTTATTACTCTTATAATACTAAGAAAAGGCAATATAATGAAAAAGAAAAGGCCCCCATAAGGACTAGGAACCCAAAAATGAAAGACAAGAGAAAAAAAATACTAAGTCTAGAAAGACAATTGTGTGCTAAAAGTGTGGAAAAATAGGGCATTATTCTAATAAGAAAGAAAGCATGGTCCAATTTTAATTACATAATTAGTTTGTATGAATGAATCCTTGAAACTAAAGGAAAAATCTTGCTAGCATGATATGAAGTGATAGTTTCATCCTCTTGGAATTAGACAATTCAATGCTAGCAAGGAAAGTCAATCAAAATCAATTAGTCCATTATATGATGAAATTCAATGGATTTAGAATGTGAAGTCATAATGTTGTTATTCTAGTGAATGATTTAAGCACCAACTATAACTTCATAATCTATTCATATAAATGAGACCTTGCAACTAAATGTGAAATTTTGTTAGTAAGAAATGAACAAATGATTTCATTCTCCTAGTATTAAACTATTTAATACAGGTAAGTAAAGACAATCAAGATCAATTACTCCTTTTATTTGATGGTATTTAATGAATTTAGAGTGTTAAGTCATGATGTCATTATACTAATGACTAATTTAATTGTTGGTTCATGCTCCAATTATAACTTTATAATCAATTTTATGAATGAAGAGACTATTTGATTCTTGTAGGACTGGACAATTTAATACTTGTAAGGAAAGATAATCAAGATCAATTACTATTTTGTTTCATTAAATTCAATGGATTCCAAGTGTGAAGTCATCATGATGTTATTCTTGCAATTAATTTAATGTTTGGTGCTTGCATCATTTTTAATTTCATAATTAGTTTATATGAATGAGTCCTTGTAGTTAAAGGTGAAATTTTGTTTGGAAGAAACGAAGTGATAGCTTCATTCTCATAGAATTGCACCACTTATTCCACTTGAAGACTTATTTAATGGAATTCAAAGGATTTAGAGTGTGAAAGTTAATGTCATTATTCTTAAGATTAATTTAATGTTTGGTGAAAGTACCATTTTTAACATCATAATTAGTTTGAATGAATGAAAACTTGAAACTAATTGAATTTGAAGAGTTTTCTTCTAATTTATATATCTCTATGGTGGATTCCATTAAGTGGTGATTAACCCTAGCATTTCAATACCTACAAGGAAAGAAACGAATTGCTCCATTGTTTGATGGAATTCAATTGACTCAAAGTGTGAAGTTATAATGTCATTATTCTCGTCATTAATTTAATGTTTGGTGCAAGCACCTATTATAACTTCAAAATCATAATGGCAAGAAGTAAATTAGATGGTTTCATTTTGTTAGAATAAAACCATTCAATACCTATAAGAAAAGATAATCAAGATCAATTACTCCTGTGTTTGAAGGAATTTAATAGATTTAGAGTGTGAATTCATAATGTTGTTATTCTCATGATCAATTTAATGTTTGATTCATTCTCAATTTTAGCATCTTAAACAATTTATATGGATGAGTCCTTGCAAATAGTAGTGCAATCTCATTAACATGAAAAGAAAAGATGGTTTCATTATCCTAGAATGGGTTCATTTAATACCTACAAGGAATGACAATCAATCAAGATTATTAAAGTGTGAAGTCATAATGTTGTTCTTCTCATGATTAATTTAATGTTTAGAGCATGCACCAATTATAACTTCATAATCAGTGTGTGTGAATGAGCCCTTGCAACTAAAGGAGAATCTGTTAGCTTGAAAAGAAGAGACAACTTGATTTTCCTAGAATGGAAACATTCAATTCTTACAAGGGAAGACAATCATGATCAATGAGACCTCTGTTTGATGTAATTTAATGGATTTAGTGTGTGAAGTCATAATGTCATTATTCTTATGATTAATTTATATTTGGACCATTCACTAATTATAATTTCATAATTAGTTTGTATGAATGAGAACTTACAGCAAAAGGAGAATTTTTGGTTGTAAGAAAAGAGGAGAATGTCTAATTCTCCTAGAATTGAACCATTGAATACCTACACAAAAAGACAATCAAGATTAATTGCTCCTTTGTTTGAAGGAATTCATTGGAATTAAAGTGTGAAGTCTTATTGTCATTATTCTAGTGATTAATTTACTATTTGGCACATGTACTAACTCTAACTTCATAATCAATTTGTCTGAATGAGTCCTACATTTAAAGGAGAAATCTTGTTAGTAGAAAATGATGAGATTGTTCATTCTTCTAGAAATAATCTATTCATTACTTGCATGGAAAGACAATTAAGATCAATGACTCCTTTGTTTTATGGAATTCAAAAAATTTAAACTGTAAAGTCATAATGTCATCATTCTCATGATTAATTTGATACTTGGTACATGCACCAATTTTAACTTCATAATCAATTTTTATGAATGAGTCCTTGCAACTAAAGGAGAAATCATGTTGGTAAGAAATAAAGAGATGGCTTCTTTTTCCCAAAACAAAACCATTCAATACTTGCAAGGAAAGACAATCAAGATAAATTACTCCTTTGTTGATGAAATTGAATGGATTTAAAGTGTGAAGTCACAATATTATTATTCTTGTGATTTATTTAAGGTTAGGTGCTTGTAGCATTTTTAACTTTATAATCAATTTATGTGAATGAGTTCTTACAAATGAAGGAGAAATCTTGTTAGCAAGAAACAAAGAGACAATTTGATTCTTCTAAAATTAAACCTTTCAATGCCTACAAGTAAAGACAATCAAAATCAATTACTCCTTTATTTCATAAAATTTAATGGATTCAAAGTCTATAGTCATAAAATTGTTATTCTCATAATTAATTTAATATTTGGAGCATGTGCAATTTTTAACTTTATAATTAGTTTGTGTGAATGAGTCCTTGCAACAAAAGTACAAATCATGTTAGCAAGAAATAAGCAGATGGTTTCATTCTTCTAGAATTTAAGCATTCAATACCTATACAAAGATATAATCAAGATCAATTACTCTTTCATTTGATCAAATTAAATGGATTTAGAGTATGAAGTCATAATGTCGTTATTCTCATCATTAATTTAATATTTGGAGCATGTACAATTTTTAACCTTATAATTAGTTTGTGTGAATCAGTCCTTGCAACTAAAAGAGAAAGCTTGTTAATTGCAAATGATGTGACAATTTCATTCTCTTAGGAATGATTTATTCATTATTTGCTAGAAAAGACAATCAAGATCAATGACTCGTTTGTTTATTAAAATTCAACAAACATTGAGTGTGATATTCTAGAATTGAAGAAATGATTTCATTCTCCTAGAATCAAACCAATCAATACCTACAAGTAAACACAATCAACATCAATTTCTTCTTTAATTGATGGAATTCAATGGATTTAGAGAGTGAAGTCATAAGGTTATCAAATGACAAGAAAGTTTCATTCACCTAGAATTGATGTATTCATTACCTGTAAGTAAAGACAATCAAGGTCAATGACTCCTTTATTTAATAGAATTCAATGGATTTAAAGTGTGATATTCTAGAATTGAACCATTCAATTTCTACAAGACAATCAAGGTCAATTACTTTTTTATATTATGAAATTGAATGGATTTAAAATAATCATAATGTCATTATTCTTGTGATTAAATTTAATTTTTGAAGCATGTGCCTTTGTTAACTTCATAATTAGTTTGTGTGAGTGAGTCCTTGAAACTAAAGGCAAAAACTTGTTAGCAAGAAATGAACAGATGGTTTCATTCTCCTAAAATTGAACCATTCAATACTTGCAAGTAAAGTCAATCAAGATTAATTACTCCTTTATTTGATGGGATTTAATGGATTAAGAGAATCTCATTATTCTTATGGCTAATTTAATGTTTGGTGCTTACACCAATTTGAACTTTATAATTAGTTTGTGAGAATATTAAGCATGTTACATCCAATAGAAAATTCTACTAAGCAAGAGATCTAGATAGTAAGAAATGAAGAGATATCTTCATCTAATAGAAAAATCTACTAAGCATGTTTTATTTACTGTTATCTCAGTTCCTTTGTAAATCCATTGCATGTTGTAAGGGCAAGGATGCTTTTTAATTTTTAGGCTTAGCTTTTCCACTTTTTTTGTTGCTACCATATTAGAAGTGCTTCCACTATCAATAATAAGGTCACATAAATTTCCACGAGAAGTACACTTAGTATGAAAGATGCTTTCTTGCAGCTACTCATTTTCATCTTGCTTAGAAGTGATGTTCAAACTTCTCTGAATCATAAGCCTTTCACCCTCATCAATGTGGATAACTTCATCATAAATAGGGTCTCCTAACTTTTCTTCATTCTCTTTAACATCTTTCTCCACTAAGGTCACAACTCTATGATTTGGGCATTTAGAAGCAATATGCCCACAGCCTTGGCATTTAAAGCATCTTTTTAAGCTCCTATTAAAAGAACTAGTTTGTTTGATGCCTTTGGAAGCACTTTTGTCACTAGAAGACTTTGTTAAAGAGTGTGGCCTTGAACTTAAACCACTTTTTTGGTTTGAAGGAAAAGCTTTAGTGGCTAATCTTAAAGAAGCCTTTTGAACCTCCTTCCTTTTCTTTTCAATAATCAAAGCAATCTTTTTCACATCATTAAAAGACCAATATGGTTGTAATCAAACAACATTACCAATCTCCCTTTTTAGGCCTCTTAAGTATTGGGCAATAGTTAAATCTTTTGGTTCATCCAAATCACCCTTCATCATAAGTTATTCAAACTCCATAGTATATTCCTCCTCACTCATTTTTGGTTATTGTTCAAGAGAGTGAATTTTAATGTACATCACTATTTGATAATCCTCAGGTACAAATCTTCTTTTCAACTCCTTTATTTTCTCCCATGTTCTAATTTTTCTTCTTCCCTCTTGATCTCTCTATTTCTTCAAGTTTTCCACCATATAGAAGCATACTTCCTGAGTTTTAAAGCCACTAACTTAACCTTCCTATCCTCAAGAAACCCCTTATATTAAAAAATATGTTTAACAATATGTAGCTAATCAAGGAATTCATCATGTTGCATTTTTCCCTCAAACATAAGAATTTCAATCTTCATGTCAAATCCTTTGAAGTTAGAATGATTCCTTCTTATAAGAGAGCAACGAGAAGATGAGCCATTACTTGATTCTTGATAATCATCAAAAATTAGGCTTTCATATGTAGCATCAGAAGAATCATGATCATGATCTTATGTTCCTTCATACTGATTCAAGTGTCATTGGTGTTCATGAAGTTGTCTCCTTAATTCATCCATCTTAAAATCACAACTCTCCCTTTTTAGAGTTACAATACATTATCCATAATGAAGCATGAAACATAGGTATTATGGGTTATGCTCTAATACCATACTAGATATTGGAAAAGGATCCAATAGTAACCTTTGCTCTAAGGATATAGGAGAAACTCCACCACCTTAGAGATATAGGGTTGATAGTGCTCACCAGTCTTAAAGGATCCACATAAGGGATACAAAAATGCTAAGGTTAAGTCACCACTTAATGGAATCCACCTTAAAGATGCAAAAAATAGAAGAAAACTCTTTAAATTCCTAGGTCAAAGTTTAATAATTCACCAAAATTTTGCATTTTCAAATACCAAAGAAAACTATAAATAAAAGGCTTTGGAACATCCTTCCAAGCATAGGAAAATGCTTCAATATCTTGATTTTTTACTATCCTAGCGACTAGTAAAGGAACTTGACTCTTGATGTTCTAAATTCATCTGAATCTAGACATCTAGAGCTTTCAAATGGCTTCTCATGACTATCATTGGGCTTGGGGTAAAGGTCTAGTAGTTTGAACAAGTTTGACATGCAATTCATTCTTTTGATAACATAATGAGCATTTTTTTTGTGCTTGGCCTAGGTCTTTGATTAATTCTTGGTTGTTCTCAAGAGATGCTCCAACATCACAATACTTGCAAGGAATGACAATCAATATCAATGACTCCTTTGTTTGATAGAATTCAATGGATTTAAAGTATGATGTTCAATAATTGATCAATTCAATTCCTACAAGTAAGACAATTATGATAAATTATTCAATTATTTGATGAAATTCAATGGATTTTGAGTATATAATCATAATGTTGTTAATTTTGTGATTAATTTAATGTTTGGTGCATGCACCATTTTGAACTTCACAATTAGTATGTGTGAATGAGACTTTGCAACTAAAGGGGAAATATTGTTAGCAAGAAATGAAAATATGGTCTCATTCTTTTAAAAATAAACCATTTAATACCTACAATGTAAGAAAATCCTGATCAATTATTCCTTTATTTGATGACATTCAATGTATTTTGAGTGTGAGGTCATAATGTCATTATTCTCATGATTTATTTGATGTCTGGTGCATGCACCACAAATTTTAACTTTATAATTAGTTTGTGAGAATGAGTCCTTGTGACTAAAGGAGAAATCAAAATCTTGTTGGGAACAAATGATGAGATAGTTTCATTCTCTTAAAATTTAAATGTTCTGTAATTACAAGGAAAGAAAATTAAGATTGATAACTCCTTTATTTGTTGGAATTCAATGGATTTAGAGTGAGATATTTTATAATTGAAATTCAATTCCTACAAGTAAAGACAATTGAGATGAATTATTCCTTTATTTGATGCAATTTAATGGATTTAGAGTGTATAGTCATAATGCCATTATTCTTATGATTAATTTAATGTTTGGTGCATGTACTTCACAATCAATTTGTGTGAATGAGACCTTACAACTAATTGGAAAATCTTGTTAGCAAGAAATGAACAAAATGGTTTCATTCTCCAAAAATTGAACCATTCAATACTTGTAGCAAAAGAAAATCATGATCAATTACTCCTTTATTTGATGACATTCAATGGATTTGGGTTATGAGGTCATAATGTCATTATTCTTATGATTCATTTGATGTTTGGTGCATGCATCACAAATTTTAACTTCATAATTTGTTTGCAAGAATGAGTCCTTGCAACTATTGGAAAAATCTGGTTAACAAGAAATGATGAGACATTTTCATTCTCTTAGAATTTAATCATTCTAATCAAATCAAGTTTAAGTGAAAGACCTATGCGGTTATCTTGTTTTGCTAATTTTACATTATCATTATCAAATCCTAATTTAATGCATGCTTTATGCTTGAATATTAAAACATAAGGATTTCATATGATGCCTACATTTGAAAATTTGATTCTTATTTATAGGATTCATTATAAGGTTATGAACATCATTGTTCCTGGTGTTAACCCCACCCCTTAAGTCCCTTGATGGGAAAATGCAAGCATTAGTAGCACATTGTACCAATTGCACCAATGTTGTCTGTAGCTTTTGCATGCAAGGGTCATGTCAAAGAAAACAAGGTGGATGTGAGAGATAATGCACATGGCAGCAAAGTTAGGGGAGGCTATGTGCAAGTTATGACATTAGGAAGGACATGGACAACAAGTGATGGTGTTGGCCTCAAGTAAGGAAGGCATTTGGGTTGGTGTGACAACATACGACAATGATGCTTAGCAAAAGTTGTAAGGGAATATGGGCTGCCAAGGAGATAAGTTGACAAAGTAAGACCTGAGATGTCACTATCTCCTTGAATGGTGCAGCAAGAGGTTGCTAAGAAGTGGGGAGTTGTTCAAAAAAAATGGGGAACCCACTAAGCATGATTGGCTTGGCAGTCAAGCCATGCATATCCCTAGATAGCTAGGGGTGTCAATTACCTTCACTATAAATATATATCATGTGGTAGCCAAGAACCACATATAACACTTATACACAACACTTATATGATTCAATTGGGTGAAATATTTGGGTGAGAGGCAAGAGTGTGGTGCTTGGCATTATTTTCATTTGTATACTTTTGGGAGAAAAGTAATAAAAGGTTGGGAAGGTTTTTGTAAGTGCCATGTGCCTATCTACTTTCCTTAAATGCAATTGTGTGTGAAAAGTTGATTGCTTTCTTTTGTGGTGGTTTGGCTGAAATGAAGAAGGCATCTTAGTGCCATCACTTGGCCAAACTTTTGGTTAAGAAATTTGGCCGTGTGACAACTAGTATTAAAGCTACTCTACTTCTTCTATTCTGCTAACAAAGTTAGATGGAATGAGAAGGACTAGGGAACAAGTTAGTCAACGACAATACAAAGTTGACTTTCCTCCCTCTACTTCTACCTTTGTGGTTAATGAACCACTAGATCATACCTTTAGACCTAGGTCTCCCTCCTTATCCAATATATGATGAAGATCAAATTATGTAAGTTCTTAAGACCTATATTGAGGTTGAAGAACAAGTGATAACAACCAAGTTTTGCATAATATTTTGCCTCATACTTAATATCTTATGCATGTTTGATTGTCTAAATGATGTAATTTGATTGGTTTCTCACTTGGTTGTCCATATGCCTAATTATTAGAAAAGTCTAGTTAAATTCGATTTTGGCGTAGTTTACATACTTTGGCTATTTCTTAGGTTGCAAGAAGTTTCTTTTAATAAAACCAATTTTTATTGGATTATCATGATGAAAACCAAAGTATGGATGTTCATAAAACCTATAATAAGGTTGAAGAACAAGTTAAAGAGTTATTTTACTCTCCTAAAAATGGCCTAAAAAGAAAATGGTTTTTTATGACCTTAACTCTAGATCAATAAGTGCAATGGTCATGAAGTCACAAAAAATATATTGCCAATATGAGTTTTGCTATTTTTACTTATATGACAATGGTTGATAAACTTAAAAGAAAAAATTTTCTTGATTTTTCAAATTCTAGTGAGTGTTTAGCTCTAGAAAAAGCTTATAAGAAATATTTAATGAAAAAAGGTTATAGGGTTAAATAGTATTCACTCTCCATCTTTAAATCTTTGTTAAAATTGATGATAATGAGACTATATATTCATGTTATAAGGTTAAAGTAACTGCTTAGTGCTATTATAAAGTTAGGTAATTATAGTAATTTGTATTTTCAATATGTTGGAACTCAACTTACTTGTATTGCGCAAAAGGTTAAGGAAACAACTCAAAATAGGAATGTTAATCCCAAACCTTTAGTTAAACCAAAATAGAAAAAAGGGTTTTATTTAAACCTCTGTCATCTCAAGAAATAAACTACAAAATGATAGATAAAGGTTCTGATAAATCACAATTGATAAATGAAATCTTTAAAAGACTTCAACATCTAGGCTTAAAAAGCCAAAGAAGTTATTGTGTTAGGAAAAATGGAACAAATTACAACTGAAAGTGAGATAGTGGGTAAGTTACAAACTATTTTCTTATCAAAACAATAACCATTGAAGGTAAATCTTCTCCTTTTTTAGGAAAAGGAACCTTTTGATGACAATCAAATGACCTATAATAAGGCTTAAAGAAAACTATATTATCTAAGACCAACACCTATTAGTCAAATAAAGCTTCAAATTATTTTGCCATTACATTATATGATGATGTTTGCAATTGCTATTAAAACAAAGGGTAATAATGACCTTAAGATTGCAAAAATAATTACAAGTAGATTTATCAAACAACTTAAAGGATGGTAGGATTTTTATTTGTTTTTGACAGTGTTAATACACTTATTTATCCTATTATCAATTATTTTATTGGTACTACCACTCTATTAGTCTATAAGACTTAAAAACAACTCATTAATTTTAGATGCCTTGATTTGTCACACTTTAAGTGGTATAAAATGTGTCCTCTAAAATTTTTACAAGAGAAGATTGCTAAAATATTTTTTGTAAAGAAAAATTTTTTTTACCATTACCTACCCTAATTGCCAAAGGAGTTAACCATACTAGAACTATGGATTATAATCAATATACTTATGGAGAATTAGATGATGAAGTAATAGTTAAAGGAGTTAAACTTTGTAATAAAATGAAATTACATAGGTAATTGTAGAATGAACAAAGCTTAAGGCAAAAGAGCTTTAGGAAGCTGTTGTGAGAAGATGAATTATCCACCCATTTAATATCCTAAAAAACAAAAGACTAAGTGTTATCACTCCTATAATAATTAGAAAAAGTAATAAAGTAAAACAAAAAAGGTCCACATAAAGTCTACAAAACTAAAAATAAAAGAAAAAAAATAGAAAAAAGCCTTAATCTAAAAAGACTATTATTTTTTATTAGTGTGGATAAATGAGGCACTATTCTAATATGTGTAAAATGAAGTAAAAGCTTCAAGAGTTAGTTATAAGTGAAGATCTTAATAGATCATTATATATATTTTCTTGTCAAAGAGTGATTCTTAAGAATCAGATTTTGAAATAGAAGTTATTGAAGAAGATCTTTCTTCTTCCACTTCTAACTCTAATAATGAAGAAAGTTGTGATGGTCGATGTAATCATTACAAAGCGATGATGGAATCCATCTTCAAATTCCTTTTGTATTGGTTAAGAATTTATCCTAACATGTTATTTTGGGAATTCTTTCTTTTGCATGTGATGCTCTACCCTATTAAAGAAATTAATGATAATGGTATTTAAGCCAGAATTAATGGAAAGATTATTAGTTTTAAATTTATATGTCCCTTAATGTAGAGAGATAGATTTACTTAAAAAAATATATTAAGAGAACAAAAAATTTTATTTTTTCCTTTCATGATGAGATTGCTTAGGTGTGACATAGGATATGGATTATTATTATATTCTAATATGCCCCCTTATGTGAAAGCCTAACCCAAGATAAGAAATTCATAATTAATTCACAATTAAATGTAAGGGCATCAGGATTTAAACTTATGATCACTTAGTTATAGAGATTCTAATACCATGTCAAGAAATCATTTTAAAATTTTAGGCAAGGCCCAAAATATAGACCAAATATTATATTCGAACAATTTTATCAAAGTAGACATACTTTTGGTATTATAGAATATGAATATTACAAGATTCATCCAAACTAGACCAAAAAATGATGTCTTAGTTGATAAGATTCCCCTAATGTAGGGTCCAAGGAAAGGTTGCAGCCTTACACTGGTTTTGCAAGGAAGCTATATAGAAAATTGAAGAATGACAGAATTTTGCACCATGAGTACAAGCCTTGTCTCTAATCCACATGACCATGATTGAAACTACCTTTCAATAGGGATTATCGTGGTAGATGGAGAAAGGATTGTTAGTTACCAACTTACAACTCAATTGACATGGCAACACTCCTAGAGGGCTCACTGTTAAATTTAAGTCACTTTCTTAGATTAGACATGATAAAAGTAAAAAACCACATGGTGATTTCTATAATTAAGTTACAATTGGGTCACTATAAGGAGCTAAAGAGAATTGGGTACCCTTACTCCTAATAGTTTACTTAAAACCCAAATTAAAGCTAGTTTACACTAGTGTAATGGTTAGTCTACTTAGCTTCTCTAACTAAAGAGACATGTATAATTAAACCCTTAATCACTTAATGGAAAAAAGAAAAGAAGAGATATGAAGACTAGTTTGTTTACCATACCTCATCCAACTTATCATCCCTTTTGATAAGAATAAAGTAATGAACCTTTTGAAATTTCCATTCATCGTCTCCTTCTCTTCATCTATGTAAGCAAGATGTAGTGATGGATACCTACAAAGAAAACGAATCAAAAAACTATGACACTTAATATGTCATTGAACCTTTCATGGAGAATAGGAGACAAAATATTGCACATCAATTATAACTTACATTAACATGGGCTAATCTATTGCTTAAATTGTATAAATAATATAAGAAGAATCAAAATATTAATAATTGTTACAATAAAAAATGTAATTACTTAAATCAATAATTTTTTGTTCAAATGGGATTTATTTAATATTTTTGTAAATTTTGAGTAATTTTTTATTCAAAATAATAAAAATTACAATAAATAATTATAAATTTGAATAATATTTGGTTTAATTTAAATAGAAACTAAAATCTAGGGTTTTGTATTCAAAGACATCATTTTTTTTAATTTTTATTAATGTTAAGTAACTTGTTATTTAAATTGTATAAATGAGATAAAAAAAATTAAATTACAATAATAATTAAAATAAAAAAAATGTAATTACTTAAATCGATCATTTTTTTATTCAAATATAATATATTTACCCTTTGATAAATTTGAAGTAACCTTTTACTGAAATTGCAAATATTATAGTAAAAAGATTTTAAATTTGAATAATATTTAGATTAATTTATATAATTACTAAAATCTTAAGTTTTTTAGTTAAAAATGTTGAATTTTTCTTTTTTATGAATGTTGAGTAATTTGATACTTAAATTATATAAAAAAAATATTAAATTTTGAAAAAACAATTATAATAGAAAATGCAATTATTTAAATTTATTGTTTATTATACAAATAGCTTGTTATTTACTTTTTTTAATGAGCTTTGAATAACTTTTTATTAAAATTGTAGAAATTACATTTTCATAAAGATTGAGAAACCTAATGCTTAAATTATGTAAATTATATAAAAAGATATTAAATTTGAATAATCACTAAAGTAGAAAATGAATTAATTAAATTGGTTCCTTTTTATTCAAATATGATCTATTTTACTTTTTTAATGAATTTAAAATAACTTTTTTCTCAAATTACAAAAATTACAATAAAAAATTGTTAATTTAAATAAAATTTTGTTTGATTTAAGTAGCCACTAAAATATGAGGTTTTGTATTCGAAAATATCATTTTTTACTTTTCATTAATATTAACTAGCCTAATATTTAAATTGTGCAAATAATATAAAAAGAATTTAAATATAAGTAAGAATCAGAATAAAAAATACATTTTCTTATATTGATTTTTTTATTCAAATAGGGCTTATTTATCTTTTTTGGTGAATTTAAAGTAATATTTTACTAAAATTGTAGCATTACAAGAAAAGATTATAAATTCAAATAAAATTTGGTTGAATTTAAGTAGAAACTAAAATTTAAGTTTTTGTGTTCAAAAATGTCATTTTTTTAATTTTTCATGAATGTTGACTAATTTTTTAAATTGTGTAAATAATATTAAAAAAATTTAAATTTCAATAAAGAATAAAAAAGAAAATTAATTAATCAATTATTTTTTATTCAAATACTATTTATTTTGATTTTTGGTAAATTTAAAGTAACTATTTACTAAAATTACAAAAGTTACAATAAAAAATTGTAAATCTGAATAACTTTTAGATTAATTTATATAATTACTAAAATTTTGAATTTTTTTGCTCAAAAATGTTGTTCTTTTACTTTTTCATGCATGTTAAGTAACCCAATACTTAAATTATATAAAACAACATTAAATTTGAGTAATGGTTATAAAAGAAAATGCAATTATATAATACTTCAATTGCATAAATTGTATTAAAAAAATATTAAATTTGAATAATGATTATAGCAAAATATGAATTAATCAAATCAATTCTTTTTTATTCAAATATGGCCTATTTTACCTTTTGGTAAACTTAAAGTAATTTTTTCCTAAAATTACAGAAATTACAATAGAGATTGTTAATCTGAAGAAAAAAAAAAATGTTTTGATTTTAATAACTACTAAATTGTTTTGATGTAAAAAATAACATTTTTTTACTTTTCATAAATATTAACTAATTTGTTACTTAAATTGTGTGAATAATATAAAAAAATTAAATATGAATAATGGTTAGAATAAAAAATATAATTATTTAAATTGGTAATTTTTTTTTATTGAAATAAGGTATAAACTTTTTAGTGAATTTAAAGTAACTTTTTATTAAAATCATAGAAATTATAATAAAAGATTTTAAAATTTGGATTGATTTAAATAGAAACTAAAATTTAAGATTTTATATTCAAAAATATCATTTTTTAATTTTCATTAATGTTGGCTAACCTTACACTTAAATTGTGTAAATAATTTAAAAAGGAATTTAAATTTTAATAACAATTTAAATAAAAAAGTGCAATTTCTTAAATTAATCATTTTTTATTCTAATATGATCTATTTTACTTTTTAGTGAATTTGGATCTCAAATTGTAGAAATTATAGTAAAAGACTTTACATTTGAATACCATTTGAATTAATTTATATATTTAAT
>CM075432.1:12813598-12942098 GCA_037832385.1 Rhizophora apiculata | reverse complement strand
AGCTGTGCACCTATTGAACAGAGTTCTACTAAGGCCCAATATTGATAAGACTCCATATGAGCTATAGAGTGGGAAGAAGACAACAACCAAGTATCTCAGAGTCTTTGGCAGCCCTTTTTTTGTGAAGAACAAGGAGCAAAACTTGGGAAAATTTAATGCTAGGTCTAATGAAGGCATCTTTATGGGATACTCAGCAAAGACAAAAGGTTACAGAGTTTTCCTACATAAGCTGGGAAAAGTGATCATTTCCAGTAATGTAAGAATAGATGAGGACTGGAAAACAATGCAGAATGGAGAAGCTAAGGACAATGAAGAAGATGACTTCAATATAGATGAAGAATCAGACCAATCTGAAGAAAAGGAACAAGAAGTAAGTTTAGATTCGGAGAAGAATGAGTTTGAAGATGAAGAAAGAGATCCTCTTGCAACTAAGACGGTGCAAGGAAGAAGGACAAAGAAAACATGGACCAGTGCTCATCAAGGAGATTAGATCATAGGTGACCCATCAGCAGGAGTTACAACAAGAAGAAGAATGGTGGGAGCTACTGCTCTACTCTCACAAGTTGAACCTAAATCTGTTGAAGAGGCTATTCAAGACCAAGCCTGGGTCAAAGCTATCAATGAGGAGCTGGATCAAATTGAGAAGAATGATACATGGGAGCCGGTTCCAAGACCCACTAATAAGAAGCTGTTTGGAAAGCACAGATTGAGTCTATCTGTGCAAATGCCTCCTCAAGCGTGAAGTTCAGGTAAATCCTCCATCTTCACTTTGTGAGTTTTTCAAATTTGTAATTGGTTGGCAAAGGGGGAGAGAAGCAACAGTGCAAAAGGAGCTGTTAAGAAAGGGGGAGTGCATATCTAGGGGGAGTTGAAACTGCTGCATAGTGGCTTTTGTCATGAGTATTGCCAACAATTACAAAGGGGAAGATTGTTGTTCCCACAGCCTTGTATAGGCTATAATTGTTGTCAATTAGATTTAAGTGTGTAATAAGGTAAAAGCCACATGAAAAGGGCAAGACAGTAAATTCGCCGCAAGTAAGCCTTATTGGGATTTCATAGAAGAGTATATAAAAGCCATCGGAAGACAACAAAAAGACAGATCAGCTATTAAGAAAAACAGATAGAAAACCTATGCACACCACCAGCAAGAGAGAGAAACCCGTGAGAAAGGCACACCACCGGCACACCAGCAGTCGGCAGTCGAGCAGATTAGCACACTACCGGTACACCAGTGGTCAGCAACTGAGCAGGTCGGCACACCACCGGCAAACGGTGAGACAGATCTGGATGACAGTGACAGATCTGGCAGATGGTGTGACAGATTTGGTAGACAGTGAGACAGATCCGGCAGGTCGTGAGAGAGATCTGGCTGGGACAGAGGAGATCCGGCGACAGCAGAAGGAGATCCGGTTGGGACGGTGACAGATCCGGCTGGGACAGAGGAGATCCGGCGACGGCGTGAGAGAGAGCCGGCTGGGACGGTGAGAGATCCGGCAGAAGGAGATCCTTTTCGACGGTGAGAGATCCGGCAGAACAGGGATCCGGTCGACGGTGACAGATCCGGCAAACGGTGAGACAGATCCAGCAGAAAGAGATCCAGTTGACGGTGAGAGATCTGGTAGAACAGGGGCTGGACAAAAAAAAAAAAAAAAGGGAAACGTGAGGCGAGCCGTGAGACAAGGAGACGGGTGAGACCGAGACAGTGAAAGCAAAGCTGTGTGAGACAACCTAGAGAAGGAATTCGGCGAAACATCAGAAAGAATTCAACATATTTCCAAATTTCTTCAAGAGAGGTTAAAGAGCGTTGTGGTGAACTTTTAAGTAGCAGTGGAGCAGCCTTTCAATTCAACAGAGGCAAGACAAGTTAAAAGAAGGGTAGACATAGTAAATGACACTCTTTGTATTGTACTTACTTAGTATTTGCAATAGTGAAAGGAACAGAGAATTAAGACATCCATTGTAACTGAAATTCTTAAGTATAGTGGATGGTCTTGGTAAGGGAGAGTCCCTACCACTGTGGATGTATGTCACATTGACGGAACCACGTAAATCTTGTGTGTCCTTAATTTGCTTAATTTGCTTTACATTCTGTGTTTTGAATTGAGTTGTGAACGCAGCTAAAGTATCAGCCAACCCATAACCTAACAAAGGCCTAAACAAGAACATCTGAATTGTCTATTAGGTAAGGTGTTTGAAAGGTGACTTTGGGGACTATTGTGATTAGTAGGTAGCAATAGATCTACCTTAGTCAAGTCTAAGAAAGAGTTCACTTTTAAGAAGAGGTTGAAGTTGTTCACTTACCTACGAATTGCGAATTATGGTGATACTGATTCACCCCCCTCTCAGTATCACAAACTAGTAGATCCTAGGGAGAAGTCGGGAACTTCAACAATTATAAGGTATTTTGAATAGAAATCTCTCTTAACATCACTCTCTTTTACATACAAACTCTTAATTTTTCTCTCTTACCCTCTTTTTTCTTTTTACTCAATCTTATCTCCTTTCTTTCCATTCTTTTCCTCCTTTCTCCTCTTAGCCTCAATTTCTTGTTTTTTTTTTCTTTCATCTCATTCTATTTTTTATTCCTTAATTGATCATCTTATACTTGGCAAGATGTCAAAGGTATAAGAGTAATGGGTTTATCATTTATTACAAAAGAGTACCTATTCTTAAACCGATTATACATTACATATCGATCATATTGCAATGGTCTTCCAAACAAAATATGCCTAACATATATGGGTACAACATCACATAAGACCTCATCAGTGTATCTCCCAATAGTAAATGATATTAATACCTACTTATTTACCTTAACCTCCCCATATTAATTTAACCATTGAAGCGTATATAGCCTTAAGTGCTTTATGGTAGGTAAATTAAGCTTTTCAACCAAAGTAGCTACATTTGTACAACAATCCCCATCAATGATCATGTTGCATGCCTTATCTTTGATGTGCCCTTATGTATGGAAGATATTATCTCTTTGCACTTCATCATCTTCCTAGGCTTGTGCACCCAATGCTAATCTAGCCATGAACACATCTCCCTCAACTGGGTGCTCCTTGCCATCACTTAAATCCTCCAATGGTGGCATGGAGTCATCATTAGACTCACTTTCTATCTCAATATCACCATTACATGACAACACCATGGTAGACTAATTTAAACATCAAGATGTAATATGTCCCCTTCTTAGATACTTAACATTTAACATCTCTATTTTTACTCGGTTGGGAATTAGACTTACCATTCTCCTTATTAGGACTCACATCCTTACTCTTGTAAGATTTGGCCTTGGGCTTGTAATCAGCCTTACCATCCCTTTTTCTCCAATTTGGCTTCCAAGATGAAAGGGAACCCAAATTCGATCTAAACCATGTAAAACCCTTTTGTTTGAGTTACCTTTCAACTTTCATCACAATGTGCACCATGTCCTACAACTCCACATAATGTTGCAATTCAATTGTGTTGGTGGTGCCTTTATTTAACCCTTGCAAGAATTAAGCCATGGCTACTTCACTATCCTCCTCCACATTATCTTGTATCATGGAAATCTACATTACCTTATGGTAGTCTTCCATATTTTTGGTGCCTTAAGTGAGCCCTTATAGCCTTTGGTACAAATCCCTATAATAGTGATTAGGGATGAACCTCCTCCCAAATAGGCCTCTCATGATTCCTTCTCCTAGTCAAAACAAGTTGATCCCACCAAATAATAGCATAATCAAAATTCTTAACAACAATAAGCTTTACCTTTTTCTTTTTAAAGTAGTTGTGGTAATCAAAGACCAACTTAACCATCTTCTCCCATTCTATGAAGGCTTTAAAATTGTTTTTCCCTTTCAAGAGAGAAATTTTCATTTCAATGCTCCCTAAATCATAGTTATAGGTGTCTTACCTCATAAAATCTCTTTAATCATTTCTAATTGTCAATTTTAACCAAAGTTGTTGGATCATCAAATTTGTCATCTTTTACATCATCTTCATGACCACAATCTCGTCTCTTTAGCCTTCTTGCATTAAGAACTTTGATTGAAGGGAAGGCCTTATTATTCAGGAATTAAAACAATCAATAGGTCTAAAAAATGCAAAGCAAGATTAATCAAAACTTTGTTTGAAGGAATTCAATGGATTTAGAGTACCAAATATGCATAAACAAGTTTGTTGCAAAGAATATAATGTTTATTATTGACACAAATATTAATTACAAGATCATTTTGTGTAAATGAATCCTTGTAATAAAAGAGGAGTCATGTTATCAAAAAATAAAGAAATGGTCTCCTTATTTGGGAAAATAAACCATTCAATACCTATAAGAAAAGCTAATCAAGAGTAATGACTCATTGACTTGATGGAATTCAATAGGTTTAAAGTGTGCCAATGGTATGCAAATGTGCTTGCTCCAATGAATATAATGTTTTGTGTAGACATAAAAGTCAATTTCACCATCCTTCTATGTAGATGAGTCCTTACAATGAAGGAAGCAACATTGTTAGCTAGAAATGAAGAGCTAGTCTCATGATTCAAGAACTAAAATACACAATACATATAAAAAAAGCTAATGTAGAATAATCACACCTTTTTTGGATGGAATTCCATCAAGAAAATGAGTCATTCATCTTCATTAGCTTTCCTTATAGGTATTGAATGGTTTAATCCTTGAACAATGAAATTACCTCTTCACTTTTTGATAACAAGGCTTCTCTTTTTGTCGCAAGGACTCATTCACACAAAAAAATCTAGAAATTAACTTTTGTGTGAATATCAAACATTGTATTCATTGTAAGAAGCTTATTTCTACATCTATAGTACTCTGAATCCATTAAAGTCCACCAAAAATAGAAGTGAATGGTTTGGATTACCATTTCTTATATGTATTGAACTCCATCCTTCATTTCAAACTAATATGCTTGTTTGTATAACTTTGGTACTGTAAACACATTGAATTCCTTTAAGTAAATGACTTAATGATCTCGATTTGCTTTCCTACTAGGTATTGAATGGTTTAATTCTTGAACAATGAGATCATCTCTTCATTTTTTGATAATATGACTTCTCTTTTTTATTAAAGGACTTACTCACACAGAAATATTCTCATTGTTAACTTTTGTGTCAATAACATTCATTGCAACATTTGTACATCTTTGGTACTATAAATTTATTAAATTCCATCAAGTAAATGAGTCGTTGATTTTTGTTAGCTTTCTTCTTAGGCATAAAATGTTTTAATTTTTGAACACTAAGACCATCTTTTTATTTTTTGATAACAAGACTTGTCTTTTCATTACAATGACTCATTCATACAAAAAGTTCTCAAAATTAACTTTTGTCTCAACAACAAACATTGTATTCATTGCAAGAAGCTTATCTCAACATCTTTGGACTTTAAATCCATTGAATTTCATCTAAAACATGTGTAATTGGTCTAGATTACTTATATTTAGTGTCTCCATTCCTAAATGGTACTCTAAATCCATTAAATTCCATCAAGCAAATGACTTATTGATCTTGATTTGCTTGCTTTATAAGTATTGAATGAGATGGTCTCTTCATTTTTTGATAACAAGACTTTGTTTTTAATTTCAAGGACACATTCACACAAAATAATCTTGCAAATAACTTTTTTGTTGATAGCAAACATTATATTCATTGCAACAATCTTGTTTGTACATCTTTGATACTATAAATCTATTAAATTCCATTAAGTAAATGAGTCATCAATCTTCAATAGCTTTTCTTATAAGTATTAAATGCTTTAAATCCCAAACATTGTGACTATCTCTTTATTTTTTTGATAACAAGACTTCTCTCTTCATTTTAGTCATTTACTATAAATCTATTGAATTCCATCAAATAAGTGAGTCATTGATCTTTATTAGCTTTCATTATAAGTATTGAATGGTTTAACTCATGAACAATGAGACCATATCTTCATTTTTTGATAATAAGACTTCTCATTTCATTGAAAGGACTTATCCATACAAAATGATCTTGTAATTAACCTTATATCAACAATAAACATTATATTTACCACAATAAGCTCGTACATACATTTGTGGTACTCTAAATCCATTTAATTTCATAAAAAAAAAAAAAAGGTGTGATTGGTCTATATTACCTTTACTTATATGTATTAAGTGTTTCAACTCCTAAATAATGATAACATCTCTTCATTTCTATATAACAAGGCTCTTCCTTTGTTGAAAAGACTCATTTACACAAATTGATAGTGAAATTAACATTTTCATCTACATAAGGTAGTATATTTAACAAAAGAAGCACGTTTGTACATCTTTGGTTGAAGTTCCTGACTTCTCCCTAGGATCTACTAGTTCCTGATACTGAGAGGGGGGGTGAATCAGTATCACCACAATTCGCAATTCGCAGGTAAGTGAACAACTTCAACCTCTTCTTAAAAGCAAACTCTTTCTCAGACTCGACTAAGGTAGATCTATTACTACCTACTAATCACAATAGTCCCCAAAGTCACCTTTCAGACACCTTGCCTAGCAGACAATACGGATGTTCTTATTTAGGTCTTCGTTAGGTTATGAGTTGGCTGATACTTCAGCTGCATTCACAAGTCAATTCAAAACATAGAATGTAAAGCAAATTAAGGACACACGAGATTTACGTGGTTCCGTCAACGTGACGTACATCCACGGTGGTAGGGACTCTCCCTTACCGAAACTATCCACTATACTTGAGAATTCAGGTTACAATGGATGTCTTTGATTCTCTGCTCCTTTCACTATTGCAATTACTAAGCAAGTACAATACAAAGAGTGTCACTTACTGTGTCTACCCTTCTTCTAACTTGTCTTGCCTCTGTTGAATTGAAAGGCTGCTCCACTGCTACTTAAAAGTTCACCACAACACTTTTTAACCTCTCTTGAAGAAGTCTGGAAATACGTTGAGTTCAATGCTTCGCCGAATTCCTTCTCTACGTTGTATCACACAACTCCTGCTTTTACCATCTCACGGTCTCACCCGTCTCCTTGCCCCCACAATCTCACTGTCTCACGGCTCGCCTGTCTGTTTCTCTCTCTCTTGCTGTCTAGTCGGATTTCTCTCTCTTCTCGACGGATTTCTCTCTCTTCTCGCCGGATTTCTCTCTCTTCCTGCCGGATTTGTCTTACCGTCTGCCGGATTTGTCACCGTCGACCGGATCCCAGTTCTGCCGGATCTCTCACCGTCCCAGCCGGCTCTCTCTCACGCCGTCGCCGGATCTCCTCTGTCCCAGCCAGATCTCCTTCTGCTGTCGCCGGATCTCCTCTGTCCCTGCCGGATCTCCTTCTGCTGTCGCCGGATCTTCTCTGTCCCTGCCGGATCTCCTTCTGCTGTTGCCGGATCTCCTCTGTTCCGGTTGTCTCCTCTTTCTCTCTCGACGGTTGTTCTTTGTTGCCGTCAGTATCTCTCTCTTCTATGGCCGTCTGATTTCTTCTTCCGCCGGTCTGCTTTTCTTCGTCCTGCTGTCCAGCCCCGTCTAGCCGTAATCGGTTTTCTCTCCCGTCGGGTTTCTCTTCTTTTTCTGTCAAGCTTACTGTTCATGACGGCTACTGTTCA
Source organism: Rhizophora apiculata (assembly GCA_037832385.1). Classification (NCBI taxonomy): domain Eukaryota; kingdom Viridiplantae; phylum Streptophyta; class Magnoliopsida; order Malpighiales; family Rhizophoraceae; genus Rhizophora; species Rhizophora apiculata. The sequence continues at coordinate 12,934,529 of CM075432.1, read as the reverse complement.
CGACAACTACTGTTCACGACGGCTACTGTTCACTCGATTCGTCCGTCGGCTGCACTGTTTACTCTTTTCATCCTTGCCGGTGGTGTTCTTGCGTGTAGGGTTTGGTATTCTCTTTGATTAGTCGGTTGTTTAGGTTTTGCTGAATGCTCAACATTGCCGACTCACCCTGTTCTTTGTTTTCCAAGACCATTATATACTCTACTCCATGAAACCCTAATAGGGTTTACGCGGCGATTTTACGTTCTTGCCCTTCCGTATGGTTTTACCTTTTTGCCCTTCCATGTGGGTTTACTTTCTTGCACACGTAAACCTAGTTGACAACAATTACAACCTATACAAGGCTGTGGGAACAACATTGGTACTTTAAATCTATTAAATTCCAGCAAGTAAATGAGGCATTTATCCTTATTAGCTTTTTTTATAAGCATTGGATAGTTTAATTCCTAAATATTGAGACCATCTTTTCATTTTTTGATAACAAGAATTCTAATTTTGTTGCAAGGACTCATTTACACAAAATGATCATGTAATTAACTTTTGTATCAACATCAAACATTATATTCATTGCAACAAGCTTATTTCTACATCTCAAATTTTCTAAATCCATTGAATTCCATCAAAAAAGGTGTGATTGGCCTAGATTACCTTTTCTTATACATATTAAATGTTTCACTTCCTAAATAAGGAGACCATCTCTTCATTTCTAACTAACAAGGCTCATTCCTTCATTAAAGGGACTCATTTACACAAAATGATGTGAAATTAACTTTTGTGTCTACATAAAGCATTCTATTCATTGGAACAAGCACTTTTGTACACCTTTAGTACTCTATATCCATTAAATTCCATCAAGGAAATAAGTCATTGATCTTAATTAGCTTTCCTTATATTGAATGATTTGATTCCCAAACAATGAGACTATCTTTTCATTTTATGATAACAAGACTTCTCTTTTCATTGCATGGACTCATTTGAATAAAATGATGGTGAAACATTATATTTATTGGAGCAAGCATGTTTGTACACCTTTGGTACTCTAAACCCATTAAATTCCATCAAGCAAATCAGTCATTGATCTTAATTAGCTTTCCTTATAGGTATTAAACAGTTTGATTGCCAAACAATGAGACCATCTCTTCATTTTGATAACTAGTCTTCTCTTTCCCTTACAAGGACTCATTCACACATAATGATCTCACAATTAACTTTTGTATCAATATCAAATATTATATTTATTGCAACAAGCTTGTTTATACATCTTTGGTACTCTAAATACATTGAATTTCATCAAAATTTGGTGTGATTGGTCCAAATTACATTTTATTATATGTTTTTACTATTTTAATTCCTAAATAATGAGACCATCTAATGTGAACTCCAAAAGATGTGGCTTTGGGACACAACATTTACAAGGAATTCAAATAAAAACCTATGAAAGCAAAATTAGATTTCAATTATGCAAGACCTAAATCTAATGTTTAAGGAACACAAACCTAAGGTGTAAAGAAGGATATGGACATTATACTCCAAAAAAGAAGGGATTTTATAGTGATAAGACAAGTTAAACACCACATAGAGAGTTAGTTCTTGATAAGTTCTTTAGTTCGTGAAAGAATTAAAGGGGCAAATTCTCATTTTTAGTTTCACTAATGTTCTACTTATTTTTAACAATGAAAGCATGCCCATGTATAAGCTAAATTAACAACCTTAACCCTATAGATAATGACAAACTTCTTTAATAAGCTAACAACAAATCTACTCCTAATTATTTTAGTGGTTGATTTAAATTAACGATCCTAACGCAAGAGATAATTATAAACTTCCTAAATAAAGCTAACAACAAATTTACTCTTATTTTTTTGCTGTTATTGTAAAAATCTTTACAATCAGTTGACATAGACCCATTTAGCATCTTCAACAATAAATAAAGCCTTGGCCTACATTGAGATATGTTTTATTGCCATTCAAACTTGAATTAGCTTCTTTGGCCCAAATTTCTTCAATTGGCCCATTAAGTGCCTCTTTCATCCTTTTAGCTCTTAACATGTTATTGGTTCTTCTTAAATGTTCAATGGATTTTTAAAAGTCCTTTATGCATTAAATCCTCTATGGATCTCATCCATTTGCCTCTCCTTAAAAGGATTCAACCTCGAATCATCACCTATATAAAAGAAAATATGTTGGGAATAAACTTGCACACACTACCTCATGTGTTTCCCTCCACTCTCTCATAGTATGATACTTACTCTCATGTTTGCACACTATATAAATTTAGCTTTTCTCTCTCACTCCTTTATTGAAATAAACAAGCTCAATCAAAGTCACTTTATAACCAAGTAATTCCAACAAATTAGAATCAAAGAAATTTAGGCAAGTGTAGTGAATTTAAGGTTATGGATTAAAAGAACTCAATAAGATTAAATTGCAAAATACCGAAAAAAAAAAAAAAACAAAAAAAGTTAATAGGATCCAAATCCTTATAGGAACTAGAAAAAAAATAAGGAAATAAAGCCTTTATCACCCTTTCAACTAATTAAATAGGATTTACTTTTGAACTATAAAGGATCAAATAAAATATTTTCTTTTCTTTTTTACCAAGATTTTCATTTTTTTTTTTTTATTTTGCAAAAATTCAAATACAAGAAAGGATAAACTAGAGTTTGCAAATTCAAAGAATAAGAGGTTATAGAATGTAGCTAAGATGATAAGCAAAAAAAAAAAATGAACCTCAAAATTAGAGAAGGAAACCTAATTCAAAGCCAAGTTCTGATACCAATTGGTGTAAACCCCAAAAGACATAGCTAGTGACCTAACATGAAAAAGGAATTTGAATAATTACCTAAAAAAGTTTAATGAGATTTCAATCATGCAAGACCTAAACCCAATGTTTGATGAAAACAAACATAAGAAATAAATAAGGATATGAACACCACACTCCAAAAAAGAAGGGATTTTGGAGTGATAAGTCAGGTTAAATGCCATAAGAAGAGTTAATTCCTAACAAGTTCCTAGTTCTTGAAAGAACTAAAGGAGAAAATTCTCACTTTTAGCTTCACTAATGTTTTGCTTATTTTTAACATTAAAATTAAGTCCATTTACATGCTAAATTTACAACTCTAACCCTCTAGAAAATGACAAACATCCTAAATAAGCTAATTTTACATGTCTCTTTAGTTGGAGACACTAAGTAGACTAACCATTACACCAATGTAAACTAGCTTCAATCTGGGTTTCAGGTAGACTATTAGGAGTAAGGGTACTACTTCTCTTTAGCTCCTCATAGTGACCCAACTGTAACTTAATTATAGAGATCACTATGTGGATTTTTAGTATTATCATGTCTAATCTAAGAAAGTGACTAAAATTTAACAATGAACCCTCTAGGAGTGTTGCCATGTCAATTGAGTTGTAAGATGGTAACTAACAATCCTTTCTCCATCTATCATGATAATCCCTATTGAAAGGTAGTTTCAATCATGGTCTTATGGATTAGAGACAAGGTGCAAAATTATGTCATTCTTCAATCACTATTTTCTTTATAGCTTCCCTGCAAAACTAGTGTAAAGTTGTGATCCTTCCTTAGACCCTACATTAGGGAAACTTATCAACTAAGACATCATTTTTTGGTCTAGTTTGGATTAATCTTGTAATATTCATGTTTTATAATACCAAAAGTATGTTTACTTTGATAAAATTGTTGAAATATAATATATGGTCTATATTTTGAGCCTCACCTAAAAGTTAAAAATGGTTTCTTGATATGGTATCAGAACCTTTATAACCAAGTGATCATAACTTTGAATCCTACTGCCCTCACATTTAATTGTGAATTAGTTATGAATTTCTTATCTTGGGTTAGGCTTTCACATAAAGGGGCATATTAGAATATAATAATAATCCATATCCTATGTCTCACCTAAGCTTTTAGATAAAATGGCTTCTTGACAAAAAAATGTTGACAAAAAAGAAGAAATTAAGTGTTTATGGGCCATAGGCTTTCTTGATTGAAGCAATAATACTTAATACTTGACTTGTCTTTTTCTTTGCTCCTTGCCATGTCTTCCATAAATTTTACATACTCAGATCACTTCTATTACCTCTTTCATTTGCTAGGAAATCTACCGAATCAAGCTTCCAAGTCTCCAATAGACATTGTTGAAGGGAAACCTAAATATCAAAACCATGCCATCATTTTTACTCATGGGGAGGCCCTTAAAACAATAAACATGAATCATGTGGCTTCCTTATCCATTTTTTTCATTTAATTTTTAACAATATGAAAATTTTAATTCATTTTGCTTTGCTCGATTTTCAAGATAATTACTTTGAAGAAGCTTTCAAAATGAGAAATGTATTGGAGGAATTCATTAAATCACAACATGGGTAGTGGCGACCTACAATTTTGGGATTGAGGGAGCATATAGTTACTGGAAGGTTAGCCTTTGCACTTTTTTAATATCTAAACATAACTACCTTATGGCAATCTAATAATTGGAATGAAGAGAAAATCAAGCAGAATAATGGCTACTTTATGTTTAGTTGCATCCTTATTTCTTACCTTTTATTTTACAATGTTTTGTCACTTGCTTAGTTCACATCCAATTAAAAGACCAACTTTGTAACTAAAATGAACTTAGTCAACAATTATAAAAATTAAAAAATGAAAATTTTGAATACAAAATATTAGATTTTAGTTTCTATTTAAGTCAAACCAAATAATATTTAAATTTAAAATCTTTTATTGTAATTTTTACAATTTCAATAAAATGTTACTTTAAATTTACCAAAAAGTTAAATAAACCCTATTTGAATGAAAAATTACTAATTTAAGCAATTTTATTTTTTATTCTAATTGTTATTCATATTTAAATTGATTTGATGTTATTTACACAATTTAAATAGTAGGTTAGTCAACATTCAAAAAAAGTAAAAAATGACAATTTTTAATACAAAACTCCATAATTTGCTAACTACTCAAATTAAATCAAATGTTATTCAAATTTACAAGTTTTTATTGTAAATTTTTGCAATTTCAAAAAAAAGGTTACTCTAAATTCAACAAAAGATAAAATAGACCTATTTAAATAAAAAAAAAATGATTGATTTAGGTCATTCATTTTTTGTTCTAACTGTTATTCAAATTTAATATCTTTTTACATAATTTTTGCAATTGAAGTATTAAGTTACTCAACATGCATGAAAATCTAATTTCTACAATTTTGCTAAAAGGTTATTCAATGGACATGAAAAAAAGTTAACTTCTTGTGAGTAGCTTTTTTTTAGTTTTTAAGTGGAATGTTCATTATGATGATAAATAGTTGATTAAGGGAATTGATTTATTCACTACTCCCAGACAATGACAGAAGATCCAACCCACTTATAGTGGTAGGGTAGGTTTTTCATTTCACAATAAGACTTGGACAATTATCCCTATCCTCAATAGCTTACGAGTTTGCACCAATCTCTAGTCGGGTATATTTTCCTTTCAATTTCTCCCCTATAGCCTTTGCCTACATTTATGCAAGTATTCTTTCTATTCTTTTGAGATTGATCCACTCCCTACCTTGAATACTTGAATATCACATCATAGACCCCCACCCAAACTTTATCTTTTTTATCAATGAACTAGAACATAGTGCATAGGTAGTCTTTAATGCAATAAAGATGAGATGCATGATATACTATGATCATGTATAGAAGTGCTGCCCTTCAGCTTAGCAATATGGAATCTCTCAACATCTCTTGTTCATTTATAAGGTCCTTATCTTAAAGCCAACCCTAGGGAAAGGTTAGGAGGTTTTTTAAACACTTTGCCAACACCAATGCCACCAATAAGCATCATGCTTTTTCGAAGATTGGGTTTTGCCCCTAAGATTAGAGTGAAGCAAGTTGGCTCTAAATGAGGACTTTGAACTCATTATGACCCTACTTGAATAAGAAATAACAAATTTAAATAATTTTATTTTTTATTATAATTATTATTCAAATTTAACGTCATTTTATATAATTTAAATATTAGATTACTCAACATTTACAAAAAAAGTAAAAAACAAAATTTTTAAATAAAAGACTCAAGATTTTAGTAACTATATAAATTAATATAAATGTTATTCAAATTTAAAGTATTTTATTGTAATTTCTGCAATTTTACCATAAATTCACCAAAAGGTAAAATAAATCATATTTAAATTAAAAAAATGATTAATTTAAGTAAATGCATTTTGTTATTTTAATTGTTATTCAAATTTCATGTCTTCTTACATAATTTATGCAATTTATATATTAAGTTACTCAACATTCATGAAAAAGTAAAAAAGTGAAATTTTTTAAGGAAAAACTTGAGATTTTAGTGGTTACACAAATCAATCTAAATGTTATTCAAATTTAAAATATTTTACTATAATTTTTACGATTTTAATAAAAGGTTACTCCAAATTACTAAAAAGTAAAATAAATCATATTTGAATAAAAAAACAATCGATTTAACTAATTGTATTTTTTATTCTAGTCATTATTCAAATTTAAATTCTTTTCATATTATTTAGGTAAATTAAATAATAGGTTAGTCAACATTTATGGAAAGTGAAACAATGACATTTTTAAATACAAAATTTTAAATTTTAGTTTCTACTTAAATTAAACAAATGTTATTCAAATTTACAATCTTTTATTTTAATTTATGTAATTTTAGCAAAAGCTTTCTCTAAATTTACAAAAAAGTAAAATAAACTCTACTTGAATAAAAAATGACTAATTTAGTTAATTATATTTTTTATTCTAACCATTATTCAAATATAAATTCTTTTTATATTATTTACATAATTTAAGTAAAAGGTTAATTAACATTTATGAAAAGTAAAAAAATGATATTTTTGAATACAAAACCCTATATTTTAGTAGCTATTTAAATGAAATCAAATATTATTCAAATTTACAATCTTTTATTATAATTTTTACAATTTTATTAAAAGCTTATCCTAAATTTAGTAAATAGAAAAATAGACCTTATTTAAATAAAAATATAACTAAATTGAGTAAGTCATTTTCAACTCAAATTATTATTCAAATTTAAAATCTTTTTGAATAATTTGCACAATTTAAGTCATATATTACTTAACATTCATTAACAAGTAAAAAACAACATTTTTTAATATAAGACTCTAAATTTTAGTAACAACATATATTAATCTAAGTCTTATTTTAAATTTAAAGTCTTTTATTATAATTTCTATAATTTCAATAAAAGATTACTTTAAATTTACCAAAAAATAAAATAAATATAAAATTGAATAAAAAAACCACTGATTTAAGTAATTTCATTTTTTATTATAATTGTTATTTAAATATAAATTCTTTGTTATGTTATTTACATAATTGAAATAATAAGTTTGTCAACATTCACAAAAAGTAAGAAATTATATTTTTTAAATACAAAATCCTAAATTTTAACAGTTATATAAATCAAACCAAATGTTACTAAAATTTATAATTTTTTTATTGTAATTTTTATAATTTTAGTAAAATGTTATTCAAAATTCATCAAAAGGTAAAATAGACGTTATTTAAATTAAAAAAATGATTAATATCATTAATTCATTTTCTACTTTAACTATTATTCAAATTTAATATCTTTTTACAAAATTTAAGTATTTAGTTATTTAACATTCATGAAAAAATAAAAAGTGACATTTTTGAAAGAAAACTCGAGACTTTAATAAATATATAAATCAATCCAAATATTATTTAAATTTAAAGACTTTTGATATAATTTTTATAATTTCAATAAAACATTACTCCAAAATTATCAAAAAATAAAATAAATTATATTTGAATAAAAAATATTGATTTTAGAAATTACATCTTTTATTTTAATTGTTATTCAAATTTAAATTATTTTTATTTTACTTATGTAACATAATTAATAAGATAGTCAATATTTATGAAATTAAAAAATGAAATTTTTGAATATAATACCCAAGATTTTAGTTTCTACTTAAATTAATTCAAATATTATTTAAATTTACAATTTTTTATTGTAATTTCTATATTTTTAGTAATGTGTTACTTTAAATTGATTAAAAAGTAAAATAAACTCTATTTAAATAAAAAAATGATTAATTTAATTAATTGCTTTTAAATTTTTTTATATTATTTATATAATTTAAGTAATAAATTATTCAACATTAATGAAAATTAAAAAATGGAATTTTTTAAAACAAAATACCATATTTTTGTTTCTCCTTAAATTAAACCAAATATTATTGAAATTTTAAATTTTTTATTATAATTTTTACAATTTTATTAAAAGATTACTCTAAATTTACCAAAAAATTTAATAAACCTTATTTGAATAAAAAATTATTGATTTAAGTAATTGCATTTTGTATTTTTATATTTAACAATTTTTTCATAATTTATGCAATTGAAGTATTAGATTACTCAATATTCATAAAAAATAATTTCTACAATTTCACTAAAAAGTTATTCAAAATTCACTAAAAAATAAACTAAATCTTATTTGAATAAGAAACAATTAGTAAAAGGTTGTTATAAATTCACCAAAAAGTAAAATAAATCTTATTTGAATTAAGAATAACCAATTTAAATAAACATTTTCTATTATAATTGTTATTTAAATTTTTTTTTTGACAAAATTTAAGCAATTTTAAGAATTAGAATACTCAATGTTTATGAACAAGTAAAAAATAATAATTTTTTATTACAAAACTTAATATTTTAATAAATATATAAATCAATTTAAATGTTATTCAAATTTAAAATTTTTTACTTTAATTTTTACAATTTCACTAAAAGGTTATTGAAAATTTACCAACTTATTTAGGTAATTATTTTTTTTATTCTAATCCTTATTCAAATTTAAATTTTTTTATGTCATTTATGTAATTTAAGTAATATGTTTATTAACATCTATGAAAAGTAAAAAAATAATATTTTTCAATGCAAAACTCTACATTTTAGTATTTATTAAATCAAATCAAATATTATTCAAATTTACAATCTTTTATTTTAATTTCTATAATTTCAATAAAAAGTTACTTAAAATTCAATAAAAATTAAAATAAACCATATTTAAATTAAAAAAAAGTTTGATTTAAGTATTTACATTTTTATTCTAACTAACATTCAAATTTAAATCCTTTTTAAGTTATTTGAGCAATTTATTAATAGATTATTTAATATTCTAGAAAAAGGTAATAAATGACATTTTTAAATGTAAAAACCTTGTATCTTAGTAGTTATTTAATTCAAATTAAATATTATTTAAATCAACAATTTTTATTATAATTTTTATAATTTCAATAAAAGGTTATTTAAAATTTACCAAAAAAATATAATAAACTGTATTAGAATAAAAAAATATATATTTAATTAAAGCAATTACATTTTTTTTATTCTAATTGTTATTTAAATTTAAAATTTTTTATATTATTTATACAATTTAAGCAACAAGTAATTCAACATTCATGAAAAAACTTACAAAATGACATTTTTAAATGCAAAACATTGTATTTTAGTAATTACTCAAGTCAAATTAAATATTTTTAAAATTTACAATATTTTATTTTAATTTTCGTAATTTTGATAAAAAATTATTTTAAATTTACCAAAAAGTAGAATATAATGTATTTAAATAAAAAATGATTGATTTATATAATTATATTTTTTGAACTATTATTCAAATTCAAATTCTTTTTATTTTAATTACACAATTTAAGTAACTGATCAGTTAGCATATATGAAAATTAAAAAATGATATTTTTTGAATTAAAAAACCTAAATTTTAGTTTCTACTTAAATTAAGTTAAATGTTATTAAAATTTATAATCTTTTATTATAATTTTTATAATTTCAATAAAATGTCATTTTAAATTCACCATTTAAATATAAAATGACTGATACGAGTAATTTATTATAACTATTATTCAAATTTAATATTTTTATTTAACATAATTTGCATAATTTAAGTACTAGGTTATTCAATATTTATAAAAAGGTTAAAAAAACTATATTTTTGAATACAAAATTTAAAATTTTAATAATTATACAAATCAATCCAAATGTTATTAAAATTTAAAAAAATTTTGTTATAATTTCTAAAATTTTAGTAAAAAGTTATTCCAAATTCACCAACAAATAATATAGACTCTATTTGAATAAAAATAACTTATTTAAATAATTATATTTTTTATTCTAAATGTTATTCTAATTTAAATATTTATTATATTTTTTACATAATTAATGTAATATGTTAGTCCAAATTCATGAATATTAAAAAACAACATTTTAAAATATAAAATTTCAAATTTTAGTAATTACTTATATCAAATTAAATATTATTTATATTTATAATCTTTTATTGTAGTTTATGAAATTTCAATAAAAAATTATTTTAAATTCACCAAAAAGTAAAAAAAGACCCTATTAGAATAAAAAATGATTGATTTATATAATTATACTTTTTATTTTAACTGTTATTTAAATTTACATTTTTTTATTTTATTTACGTAATTTAAGTAATAGATTAATTAATATAACAAAAAGTAAAAAATAACATTTTTTAATATAAAATTCTAGATTTTAGTAATAATTTAAATTAAATCAAATGTTATTCAAATTTATAATTTTTTATTATAATTTTTACAATTTTAGTTCAAGATTATTCTAAATTCACCAAAAAATAAAATAGACGCTCTTTAAATAAAAAAATAATCAATTTAAGTAAATTATCTTTTTATTTAATTATTATTCAATTTTAACATCTTTATTTGTAATATACTCAAAAGACTTTAAATTTGAATAATAGTTTGAGTAGAAAATGACTTACTTAAATTAGTTATATTTTTATTTAAATAAAATCTATTTTACTATTTGTTGAATTTAGGGTAAACTTTTAATGAAATTGCAAAATTTACAATAAAAAATTTTAAATTTGAATAACATTTCATTTCATTCAAATAACTACTAAAATATAGGGTTTTGTATTCAAAAAATATCATTTTTTTTACTTTTCTTAAATGTTGATTAAGTTGTTATTTAAATTGTGTAAACAATATAAAAAGAATTTATATTTGAATAATAGTTAGAATAAAAAATATAATTAATTAAATTAGTCATTTTTTATTTTAATAAGGTTTATTTTATTTTTTTAGTGAATTTAGAGAAAGCTTTTGCAAAAATTGTATAAATTAAAATAAAAGATTGTAATTTTAAATAACAATTGATTTGATTTAAGTAGAAACTAAAATCTAAGGTTTTGTATTTAAAAATGTCATTGTTTCACTTTTCATAAATGTTGAGTAATGTGTTATTTAAATTACCTAAATAACATGAAAAAAATTCAAATTTAAATAATGGTTAAAATAATAAATGTAATTGCTTAAATTGATTGTTTTTATTCAAATATGATTTATCTTATTTTTTGGTGAATTTAGGGTAACTTTTCATTAAAATTGTAAAAATTATAATAAAATATTTGGAATTTAAATAACATTTAGATTGATTTATGTAACCACTAAAATCTTAAGTTTTTTCTTTAAAAAATTTCAATTTTTTACTTTTTTATGAATGTTGAGTAACTTAATACATAATTTGCATAAATTATGTAAGAAGATATGAAATTTGAATAATAATTAAATAAAAAAAATGCATTTACTTAAATTGATCATTTTTTTATTCAAATATGATATATTTTCCCTTTTGGTGAATTTGAAGTAAAATTATAGAAATTACAATAAAATACTTTAAATTTTAATAACATTTATATTGATTTATCTAGTTATTAAAATTTTGAGTCTTTTATTTAAAAATTTTGTTTTTTACTTTTTTATAACTGTTGAGTAAGTTAATATCTAAATTATATAAAATGACATTAAATTTGAATAATGATTACAATAAAAAACAAAATTCTTTAAATTTGTCATCTCATATTCAAGTAGGGTCATAGTGAGATCAAAGTCCTCATTTAGAGCCTTGGCAAAGTGTTTCACAAACCTCCTAACCTCACCCTAGGGTTGGCTTTAAGATAAGGACCTCATAAAGGTACAAGTGATGTTGAGAGATTCCATATTGCCGAGCCAAAAGGCAACACTTATGTACATGATAGTAGGATATCATGCATCTCATCTCTATTGCATTGAAGAGTACCCATGCACTATGTTTTAGTTCATTGATAAAAAAGATAAAGTTGGGTGAGGGTCTATGAAGTTCCCGACTTCTCCCTAGGATCTACTAGTTTGTGATACTGAGAGGGAGGTGAATCAGTATCACCACAATTCGCAATTCGCAGGTAAGTAAACAACTTTAACCTCTTCTTAAAAGTGAACTTTTTCTCAGACTCGACTAAGGTAGATCTATTGCTACCTACTAATCACAATAGTCCCCAAAATCACCTTTCAAACACCTTGCCTAATAGATAATTCGGATGTTCTTGTTTGGGCCTTGGTTAGGTTATGGGCTGGGTGATACTTTAACTGCGTTCACAACTCAATTCAAAACACAGAGTGTAAAGCAAATTAAGGACACACGAGATTTACGTGGTTTCATCAATGTGACGTACATCCACGATGGTAGGGACTCTCCCTTACCGAGACCATCCACTATACTTAAGAATTCCAGTTACAATGGATGTCTTAATTCTCTACTCCTTTCACTATTGCAAATACTAAGCAAGTACAATACAAAGAGTGTCATTTACTGTATCTACCCTTCTTCTAGCTTGTCTTGCCTCTGTTGAATTGAAAGGCTGCTCCACTGCCGCTTAGAAGTTCACCGCAACGCTCTTTAACCTCTCTTGAAGAAATCTGGAAATACGTTGAGTTCTTTCCGATGCTTCGCCGAATTCCTTCTCTAGGTTGTCTCACATAGCTACTGCTTTCACCGTCTCACGGTCTCACCCATCTCCTTATCTCACGACTCGTCTCACAGTTTCTATTTTTCGTCCAGCCCCTGTTCTGCCGGATCTCTCACTGTCGATTGGATCTCCTTCTGCCAGATCTCTCACCGTCCTAGCCGGCTCTCTCTCACGCTGTCGCCAGATCTCCTCTGTCCCAGCCAGATCTCTCTCACGCCGTCGCCGGATCTCTTTCTGTCCCAGCCGGATCTGTCACCATCCCAGCCGGCTCTCTCTCACGCCGTCGCCGGATCTCCTCTATCCCAGCCAGATCTCTCTCACGCCGTCATCGAATCTCTCACCGTCTGCCGGTGGTGTGCCGACCTGCTTAGCTGCCAACTGCTGGTGTGCCAACCTACTCAGTTGCCAACTGCTGGTGTGCTGGTGGTGTGCCGCTCTGCTCAATTGCCAATTGCTGGTGTGCTGATCTGCTCAGTTGCCAATTGCTGGTGTGCCGGTGGCGTGCCTTTCTCACAGGTTTCTCTCTCTTGCCGATGGTGTGCGTAGGTTTTCTGTCTGTTTTTCTCAATAGCTGATATGTTTTTTTTGTTGTCTTCCGATGGCCTTTATATACTCCTCCATGAAACCCCAATAAGGCTTACTTGTGGCGAATTTACTGTCTTACCCTTTTCATGTGGCTTTTACGTTCTTGCCCCTCCATATGGCACACACTTAAACCTAATTGACAACAATTACAACCTATACAAGGCTGTGAGAATAACAATCTCCCCCTTTGTAATTGTTGGCAACACTCATGACAAAAACCATTATGCAGCAGTTTCAACTCCCCCTAAATATGCACTCCCCCTTTCTTAACAGCTCCCCCTGTACTGTTACTTCTCTCCCCCTTTGCCAACCAATTACAAATTTGAAAAACTCGCAAAGTAAAGATGGAGAATTTACCTGAACTTCAGGCTTGAGGAGGCATTTGCACAGATAGACTCAATCTGTGCTTTTCAACCAACTCTATGGATAGAGGTTTAGTTAGAATATCTGAAATTTGATCTTTAGTGCCAACATACTCCAACTAAATTATACCCTATTCCACTTGATCTTTGATGAAGTGATACCGGATGTCAATATGCTTGCTCCTCGAATGTTGAACCGGATTCTTGCTGAAATCAATAGCACTTTGATTATCACAAAGTACACTCATTGGTAATTTCACTTCAACACCCAAGTCTGCCAATTGTCTTAGCATCCATATCACCTATGTACATGCTACACAAGCAGCCATATACTCAGCTTCAGTTGTGCTCAAAGCAACACTATTTTGCTTTCTACTTAACTATGCAACACACTTTGAACTCAAGTAGAAACTGCAGCCGCTAGTTGATTTTCTATCATCTATACTTCCTACCCAGTTTGCATCAGTGTATGCTTATAGTTTAACAGAATCCATGGCTGGATACCACAAGCCCATTTCCAGTGTTCCTTTGAGGTACCTTAGGATTCTTTTCACTGCCAACACATGAGACTCTTTAGGATCAGCTTGGAATCTGTTGGCAGTGCACACAACTTGCATAAGATCAGGCCTTGATGCCGTAAGGTACAGAAGGCTCCCTATCATCTTCCTGTACTTTGTAGGGCTTGTACTCCTTCCCTCTTAATCTTTTGTTAACTTACAGCCCACTGTCATAGGAGTACTGATAGATCTGCTATCCTCCATGCCAAACCTTTTCAGCATCTCTTTGGCATATTTCATCTAAGAAATAAAGATACCTTCTTCACACTGCTTTATCTGTAATCCAAGAAAGTACATCATTTCTCCAATCAATGACATCTCAAATTCCTTACTCATCTTCTGTGCAAAATCTTGGCATAGTTCAGAGTGATCTCCTCCAAAGATGATGTCATCTACATATACTATGGTTATCAACTAGTCTTTCTCTGAGTTGAACATATACAGGTTATTATCAACCGTTCCTCTTTTGAAGTTCAACCTTCTCAAGTACACATCCAACCTGCTGTACCATGCTCTTGGAGCTTGCTTAAGACCATACAAGGCTTTCTTCAGCTTGCACACTTGTATCTCATCCTCACTGATTTGTACTCCATCGGGTTGTTCAATACACACTTCTTCTTTCAGGAGCCCATTTAGAAAGGCAGATTTCACATCCATCTAATAGACTTTATACCTCTTGTATGCTGCCAAAGCTAAGAACATTCTGATAGTTTCTAACCTTGCTACTGGTGCAAAAGTTTCATCAACATCTACCCCTTCTATCTGAGTGTAGCCTTTGCAAACCAGCCTGGCCTTGTTCCTCACCACCTTGCCATTTTCATTGTGTTTATTCCTAAACACCGACTTTGTTCCTATGACATTCTTATTAGTGGGTCTTGGAACCAGCTCCTATGTATCATTCTTCTCAATTTGATCCAGCTCCTCATTGATAGCTTTGACCCAGGCTTGATCTTGAATAGCCTCTTCAACAGATTTAGGTTCAACTTGTGAGAGTAGAGCAGTAGCTCCCACCATTCTTCTTCTTGTTGTAATTCCTGCTGATGGGTCACCTATGATTTAATCTCCTTGATAAGCACTGGTCTATGTTTTCTTTGTCCTTCTTCCTTACACTATCTTAGTTGCAAGAGGATCTCTTTCTTCATCTTCAGACTCACTCTTCTCTGAGTCTAAACTTACTTCTTGTTCCTTTTCTTCAGATTGGTCTGATTCTTCATCTACATTGAAGTCATCTTCTTCATTGTCCTTAACTTCTCCATTCTGCATTGTTTTCCAGTTCTCATCTATTCTTACATCACTAGAAGTAATCACATTTCCTAGCTTATGCAGAAAAACTCTGTAACCTTTTATCTTTGCTGAGTATCCCATAAAGATGCCTTCATCAGACCTAACATTAAATTTTCCCAAGTTTTGCTCCTTGTTCTTCACAAAACATAGGCTGCCAAAGACTCTGAGATATTTGGCTATTGTCTTCTTCCCACTCCATAGCTCATATTAAGTCTTATCAATATTGGGTCTTAGTAGAACTCTGTTCAGTAGGTGCACGGTTGTAAATATTGCTTCTGTCCAAAATCTTGTGTGAAGCTTGGATTCCAGCAGTAGAGTTCTTGCCATTTCAACCATAGCTCTGTTCTTCCTCTCACCACCCCGTTCTGTTGAGGTGTTCTTGCTACTGCCATCTGATGGTGAATTTCATGCTTCTCAAGGTAATCTTCAAAAGCACCATTTGTGAATTCAGTGCCTTGATCTGACCTCAATACTTTGATCTTCTTTCCACTCTTATTTTCAGCCAATTTTCTGTATCTCTTGAAGTAATTCAGAACTTCTGACTTGTGTTTGAGGTGCATGATGCAGGTCCTTCTAGAATAATCATCAATAAACAAGACAAAGTACCTCTCACCTTTCAACCCTTTTGTTCACATCGGCCCACATAAATCAGTATGCACAATGTCAAGCACTGCTTCAGAACTGAACTCTTTGGTCTTATATTACTTTCTGACATGTTTTCCTTTAAAGCATGCTGAGCAAACATACTCTCTCTCTCTCCTGAGGTCGGGAATATCTCTGATTGCATGAGTAGTGGTCAGCTTCCTCATGTTCTTTTGTGATAAGTGTCCCAGCCTCCTATGCCAGAATTGATTTTCTTCTTCTTTGGTAAGTAAACAGCTGCTTGTCTTGTCCTCATCAATCACATATAAATTTCCAGCTGTTCTCTTCCCGATTGCAACAGTATTGCCTTTTTTACTCTTTACCTGATAACCTGTTTTTATGAATATTACCTTATGGTCTTCGTTGCATAGTTGACTGACAAATGCTAAATTATATCTGAATCTTTCAACGTGCAGAACATCTTACAGCTTTCCTCTTCCAATCTTTACTGACCCCTGACCATTGATGTTGAGTGAATCATCATTGCCAAACTTGACTTTACCTTCTCTTGATTTGTTTAGTTTTGATAATTTACTCTTGTCTCCCATCATGTGCGAAGTCATCCACTATCAAAGATCCACTGCTTATCCTTGCAGTCAGCTTTGAGTGCAATTTCAGCTATATTAGCCACCTCCCTTTTAGCTTTATATTCCTTCTTTTGAACTAGTTGGAAGATAGCTTTCTCCTTTTTCTCAACTTTGACTACACCGCTTGTTTTCACTGTGCCATTGAGTGCCTTCTCTTACGCAGGGAGAAGTGTCATGCATCTCTTGGCATTATGGCCATCCTACCCGCACCTTTCACACTGTTCCAAGTCTGCCAATATAGCAAACTTGTTCTTTGAAACCACTGGTTTGGGCTTCCACTAACAATCCTTGTCAGCGTGTCCTTGCCTTTTACAGTATGTGCAAGAACTCACGACAGGTGTTCTCTTCTAAATTCTGTATTGTCTCCCCCTATATGCAGCATCGTATCTTCTCAAGTTGGAGACATATACTGGCCTTCTCCACTAGCAGTTACTCACTTTATGACCCCAAACTCTATAATAAAGGCAATGACCTTGAAACTGCCTCTTCTTGGGTCTGATCACTGCTTGTCTTCTTCTGTTCATCACTTGCTGTGTAGGCAAAGTAGCTGGCTTCTTTGCTTGTGTGACTTCCATTTCAGTCACCTTCTTCTCCTTCTTCTGTTCAACCGTAGCTCTCTACTACCTGACTTTCTTTTCTTCCTTCTTGTTTGCCACCCTAGGTTGCTTCTTCAGATCTTCTTTATTCTCAGCTGTCTTCTTCTGAGTCACAACCTTCTCTTTCAACTTATGTGGCACATTCTCATTTTCTTTAGCTAATGCAGCCTCAGATTGCTACACTTTCTCTACATTCTTCTCTCCTTTTTCAGAACTTGTTTCTCCTATCATTTCAAGCTTCTGCAAGTTCTCTTTGCTGCTTTTGAGTTGTTGCTGAAATCTTAGCAACTCTTTCTCCATTTCTTCAATTTTTGAAGCCCTTGAGCCAAGCTCTACTGTAAGGTCTTCACATATTTTGATCTGTTCCTCAAATCTTCTCTTCAAGTCAATATGCTCAACCCTTATTTCACCATTTTGACTTTCAGCTTCCTCAGACTTTACTTCAACTTGTTTTATATGGGCCTTCAACCTTTTTATGGTTCTGCCCCTTCTGATTATCTCCTTTGAAGTTGCTTCCAGCTTAGCTTCAAGATCTGGCTCTTCTTCATCAACTTCCTCTTCCTCTTCAGAGGTTGAGCTACCACTTTGTGCTGATGCCATAAAGACATACTCATCTGATGAGTCTTCATCTTCCTCCTCATCAGCTTCTTTTATCTGACTCATATAACTCTTGAATGAACCTCTCGTCTTCCTCTGTGGGTTGGCAATCTTCTTATTGGACTTCTTTGATTTGAATGATGATCTTCTCCATCTTGAATTCTGCTCATCATCATCATCCTCATCTTCATCATTAAGTTTCACTTTGCACTGAGAAGCAAAGTGTCCAGTCTGCCCATAATGATAACATCTCAAAGACAACTGTCTTTTTCTTTTCTTAGACCACTTTTTGAATTTCCTTATGAAGTAAACCAATACTTCACCTTCACTTTCTTCCTCATCATCATCATTATCCTCACTGGATGATTCTTCCTTTTCTTTTATCTTCAAGTGTTTCATAGCTTTGAAAGCTGCCTCCTTTGATACCTTTGACGTTGAGGAGCTCTCAGTCAACTTTATTCTTATCTCATATGCAATGAGATTGCACTGAAGATCATGCAGAGACATAAAGTTGAGATCTCTACTCTCCTTTATGGCTGTCACCTTTGAAGCAAATCTCTCAGGCAAAATTCTCAGAATTTTCTTCACAATCGATGAGTCCTTCTTGTTCTTCCCATGACTTTTCAGATCGTTTACAGCGTCAATAACCCTAGTGAAGAACTCTTGAACTGTCTCATTCTTCTGCATTCTGAGAGATTCATATCTCTCCTTAAACACTTGAAGCTTAGCCTCCTTCATTCTGCCATCACCTTCATAGACTTTCTGAAATCTATCCCATATCTCCTTGGCAGATTTGCAGTCCATAACTTTAGCATACTTAGCATCTGTCAATGCTGAAATGATGACATTTGAGGCCTTCCCATTTATCTCAAACTGCCTTAACTCCTCTGGGGTTGGGTCTTTACCTTCTTCCGGAGCCACAAAACCCTTCTGTACGCATTTCACCACATTCATGCCCATGGTTGCAAATACCACTTGCATTCTTGCTCTCCACATATGATAGTTGGTTCCATTGAAGATTGGAACCTTTTTGCTGTAAGTGGTGCTAGTGCTAGTACCGGCTTCCATTTCTCAGTATGCTAAATAAGTCAAACTTCTAGATCCCTTCAAACTAGTACACCAAGCTGTTAAACTTCAAACTGGTAAACCTGTGCTCTGATACCAATTGAAGTTCCCAACTTCTCCCTAGGATCTACTAGTTTATGATACTGAGAAGGGGGTGAATCAGTATCACCACAATTCGTAATTTGCAGGTAAGTGAACAACTTCAATCTCTTCTTAAAAGCAAACTCTTTCTCAGACTTGACTAAGGTAGATCTATTGTCACCTACTAATCACAATAGTCCCCAAAGTCACCTTTCAAACACCTTGCCTAATAGACAATTCAGATGTTCTTGTTTAGGCCTTCGTTAGGTTATGGGTTGGCTGATACTTTAGCTGCGTTCATAACTCAATTCAAAACACAGAGTGTAAAGCAAATTAAGGACACATGAGATTTACGTGGTTCTGTCAATGTGACGTACATCCACGGTGGTAGGGACTCTCCCTTACCGAGACCATCCACTACACTTGAGAATTCCAGTTACAATGGATGTCTTAATTCTCTGCTCCTTTCACTATTGCAAATACTAAGCAAGTACAATACAAAGAGTGTCACTTACTGTATCTACCCTTCTTCTAGCTTGTCTTGCCTCTGTTGAATTGAAAGGTTGCTCCACTACCACTTAGAAGTTCACCGTAATGCTCTTTAACCTCTCTTGAAGAAATTTGGAAATACGTTGAGTTCTTTCCGATGCTTCGTTGAATTCCTTTTCTAGGTTGTCTCACACAGCTCCTGCTTTCACCATTTCACGGTCTCACCCATCTCCTTGTCTCATGGCTCGCCTCACAGTTTCTGTTTTTTGTCCAGCCCCTATTTTGCCGGATCTATCACCGTCGACTGGTGTCACGCACTGCGTGATTCTGCCCAAACTTGTGCTATTTAAAGAGGCTTATTCCAACCACCACCCCAAAATTCTAGAATTAGGTGGAAGCCTCTAGAATCTTGTAGATAACTCCCTTATCTTCTTGTAGAATGTAGAGTTAGGTAGAATACTCTAGAAGGAGGATAGTGACCATTAGATCGAATAGATCCTAGCCATCCATTGAGAAGGTGGATGACTATATATAGCCTTAGGGACCTCATTTGTAAAGCATCCAAAAAAACAATCCAAGTACTAGTGTAGTTACATTCTCCAAGTTCTCCATATCTCTTGTTTACTTTGTGTGCTTCTTTCCTATCTTCCACTAGTAGCATTCTAGCTCTTGGAGAAGGTTGAACTAGCATTCGAGTCAAGTGAATTGCTAGTGCCACGCAGGTCGTTGGTTGATCAAGGCCAAGTCCGTGACAAGTGGTATTAGAGCTGCAAGCACACTCTGTTGATAAGGATGTCAGGTCCACGTAGTGAGACTACCCACGTGGTTGAAGAAGCCCAGAAGCAACCTAAAAGAGGGAGATCAAGGTCGAGGAATGTCTTGGAAGACACCAATGCAAGGCTCGCAAAGGTTGAGCTTCCTGTGACGGATGGGCAGGAGAAGTTCGAGGTGGTAGACCAACGCATCGACGAGCTTGAGAGGGAGATTGAAGAGCTTTGTGAGGAGATGCAAGGTGCTTTGAACCAGGCCTTATCAAGGTGTCTAGACCAAGTAAAGACCTTGGAAGAGACTCTCCATTGTGAGGTTGTGACATTGAAGGAAGAGCTTGAAAGAGTCTCTAACGAGTTGAAGGAGACTCAGGAGGAGCTAGTCCTTTGCAAAAAGGCAGTTGCTCAAGGTGGAAGCATTGCCTTGCCAATGGTAGTTGCTTCTTCAAAGGTGGATGTTCCGAGACCTAAGGCATATAATGGGTCAAGGAACGCGAAGGAAGTTGATAACTTTCTATGGAGCTTGGAGCAATACTTTAAGGCACTTGGTGTCACGGAGGATGCCAAGAAGATTGATAGTGCCGCCTTATACCTCGTGGATACCGCAATGGTATGGTGGAGAAGGAGGTATAGTGATATTGAAAGGGGCACTTGCATCATCAACACATGGGATGAGTTCAAGAAAGAACTCAAGCGGCAATTCTATCCAGAGAATGTCGAGGAAGCGGCGAGAGTGAAGTTAAGGCGTCTTCAACAAAAGGGGAGCATACGAGAGTACGTGAAGGAATTCTCCGAAGTGTTGTTGGAAATTCCCGATTATCCCGGCAAGGAAGCATTCTTTGCATTCAAAGATGGCTTACAAAATTGGGCAAAGATGGAGATCCAAAGACATGGTGTTCAAGATCTCGCCACCGCTATTTCCATTGCCGAGTCGCTAATAGAGTTCAAGAAGTCCGAAAAGCCTAAGTCCCACAAAGACAAGGATGGCAAGGGAAAAAGTGGGGGAGATAATCCCTTAACCAAAGGACGTTTCCACAAGTATAATGGGCCTAAGGAAGGGAAGAACACCAAAGAGGGTCAAAGCAGTGATAGGCCCCCTCTCAAATGCTACTTTTGCGATGAGCCACACAAGGCAAGGGATTGCCCGAGGAAAGCCAAGCTTTCTGCCATAGTTGAAGAAAGGGAGGGACAGCAGCAACGTGAGGAGACAAGGATGGGATCCTTGCAAATCCTCAATGCCATCAAAGCTAAGGTCAAAGTGCCTAAGACTGAGAAGAGAGGATGATTATACATGGAAGCAAAGGTGAGTAACCAAGTGGTTGAAGCCTTAATGGATACCGGAGCTTCCAACAACTTTCTCCAAGAAGAGGAAGTAAGATGGTTGGGCATCAAATACAACAAGGAGCAAGGATGGCTCAAGGCAGTATACTCATAGCCAAAGTCAATTTTTGGCATTGCTCATGGTGTAGAGGTACGTATGGGTGAATGGTGTGGCCTTGTAGACTTTTCTATTGTACCAATGGATGATTATCCAATTGTGCTTGGTATGGAGTTTATGGACCGCATTAAGGCTGTGCCTATTCCTTTTGCCAACACAATGTGTATCTGGGAAGAAGGCAACACCTGCATGGTGCCTTTGGCTAGGGAAACTAACCTTCAATCTAGGCAAAGTTCAGCCATGCAGCTTTCCAAAGGGGTGAAGAAGGTGCAACCCACCTTCCTTATATCCTTGAAGGATGGAAAGGATACTTCCTTGTCAAGTACTCTATCTAAGGAAGTCTCTCACGTCCTGGAGGAGTTTAAGGATGTGATGCCTCCCGAATTGCCTAAGAAGCTCCCACCCAAATGTGAGGTGGATCACAAGATAGAATTGGTCCCTAGTGCAAGACCACCTGCTGCGGTGCCTTACCGAATGGCACCCCCTGAGTTAGAGGAACTCAGGAGGCAACTAAAGGAGCTGTTGGATACAGGTTACATTCAACCGTCAAAGGCTCCATATGGTGCACCTGTGCTCTTCCAAAAGAAGCACGATGAGTCACTCTGGTTGTGCATCGATTATCGGGCGCTCAACAAAATCACCGTGAAGAATAAGTATCCCATTCCATTGATAGCTGACTTGCTCGATCAATTAGGTGAAGCGTAGTGGTTCACAAAGTTGGATTTGAGATCGGGACACTACCAAGTGAGGATTATAGAAGGAGATGAGCCAAAGACTAGTTGCATCATGAGGTATGGCTCCTTTGAGTTCTTAGTTATGCCATTTGGACTTACAAATGCCCCTGCCATGTTCTGCACTCTTATGAATTGAGTCTTCGAGTCATTTTTGGATAAGTTTGTTGTGGTATATTTGGATGATATTGTTGTCTATAGTAAGACGTTGGATGAGCACATTGAACATCTATGACAAGTTTTCCAAGTACTAAGAGAGCATGAGTTGTACGTGAAGGGGGAGAAATGTGCCTTTGCTCAACGAGAGGTCACATTCTTGGGACACATTGTCGGCGGAGGCAAACTACGGTTGGACAAGTCCAAGGTGCAAACCATCCATAACTGGGAGCCACCAAAGAAGGTGATTAGGTTTGATCCTTCTTAGGCCTCATCAATTATTACAGAAGATTTATAAAGGGCTATTCCTCTATTGCAACTCCACTCACTGAGTTGTTAAAGAAGAATAGAACATGGAGTTGGGATGCTAAATGCCAAAGAGCATTTGAAGTGCTCAAATAAGCAGTAGCTGACGAGCCAGTGTTGGCTCTTCCTGACCACACCAAACCATATGAGGTACAGACCAATGCTTCAAATTTTGCAATTGGTGGTGTGTTAATGCAAGAAGGGCATCCTATTGCATATGAGAGCCGCAAGTTGAATGAAACCGAACGTCGTTATATAGTCCAAGAGAAGGAGATGACTGTAGTGGTGCATTGCCTATGAACTTGGAGGCATTATTTGTTGGGGTCCAAGTTCGTCGTCAAAACGGACAACATTGCCACAAGTTACTTCCTCAATCAGAAGAAGTTGACGCCAAAGCAAGTGAGATGGCAAGCTTTCTTGGCAGAATTCAACTTTGTGATGGAGTATAAGCCGGGCAAGGCTAATTTGGTGGCCGATGCATTGAGTAGAAAGGCCGAACTAGCTGCCATCACAAGTCCAAACATCCTTTTGGTAGAACAAGTGAAGGAGGGATTGGAGCATGACCCACAAGCCAAGAGTTTGAAGGAATTGGCAGGTAGTGGGAAGACACGCCGGTTTTGGCTTGAAGATGGGTTACTCACTACCAAGGTAATAGAGTTTATGTGCCCAGGTGGCAAGGATTGAGGAAGGCAATTATGAAGGAGTGTCATGACTCAAAATGGGCAGGACATCCAGGTATACATCGCACATTGGCACTTGTAGAGTGGGCATATTATTGGCCACAAATGCAGGACGACGTTGAGCTCTACGTGAAGACTTGTCTTGTATGCCAACAAGACAAGGTGGAGTAACACCAACCATCGGGATTGCTAGAGCCCCTACCTATTCCAGAGAGACCATGGGAAAGTGTTTTGATGGATTTCATCACATGTCTACCGAAGTTGGATGGATGTGCCAACATCATGGTCGTGGTGGACAGGTTTAGCAAGTATGGTGTGTTCATCCCCGTACCCTCAAAGTTCATGACTGAAGATGCAGTACACCTATTTTTCAAGTATGTGGTGAAATATTGGGGCATCCCGAAGACAATTGTTAGTGACAGAGACACTTGCTTCACCGGGAGATTCTGGATGGAGCTATTCAAATTGATGGGATCGAAGCTCAACTTCTCCACAAGCTTTCATCCCCAAACTGATGGCCAAACAGAGAAGGTGAATGCCTTGTTAGAGCTATTCTTAAGGCATTACGTAAGTGCCAACCAGAGTGATTGGGCAAAGTTGCTTGACATAGCCTAATTCTCATACAATCTACAAAAAAGCGAGTCAACTGGGGCTAGTCCGTTCGAGGTTGCTACGGGACTACAACCATTGACTCCACACACATTGGCAGTTGGCTACAAAGGGCCTAGTCCTACTGCATTTAAGTTTGCCAAGGGTTGGCAGGAGAAGTCCGACATGGCACGGGCACATTTGGCTAAGACTACCAAGTGAATGAAGAAAAGGGCCGATGCCAAGAGGAGACACTTGGAATTTGAGGAAGGAGATTTGGTGATGATAAAACTCCTTCCCCATCAAAGCTGAAGGTTTGCCATGGTGCATAAGGGTCTAGTAAGGCATTACGAGGGGCCCTTCCCAGTAGAGAAGAGGATTGGCAAGCTAGCCTACCGATTAACTTTACCATCACACCTCAAGATGCATCCAGTATTCCATGTAAGCTTGCTAAAGCCTTACCATCTTGACAAGGAGGAGCCCAAGCAGGGGTGAATCAAGAAGAGCCCCTACAGCCATAACAACGATGCCAGATCGTGACGTGGAAGAGATATTGGTGCATCGCGTCATTCCAAGAAGAGGCACCCATCCGAGTTATGTCGAGTACTTTGTTAAATGAAAAGGGTTGACTGATAGTGAGGCAAGTTGGGAACACAAGCTAACTTTGTGGAACAACGTGGATGTGATCGAGAAATACAAGAGGGACGCGACGAGGGTGTCGCTAGATTAAGTAGGGGAGAATGTCACGTACCGCGTGATTCAGCCCAAACTTGTGCTATTTAAAGAGGCTTATTCCAACCACCACCCCAAAATTCCAGAATTAGGTGGAAGCCTCTAGAATCTTGTAGATAACTCCCTTATCTTCTTGTAGAATGTAGAGTTAGGTAGAATACTCTAGAAGGAGGATAGTGACCGTTAGATTGAATAGATCCTAGCCATCCATTGAGAAGGTGGATGACTATATATAGCCTTAGGGACCTCACTTGTAAAGCATCTAAAAAAACAATCTAAGCAATAGTGTAGTTACATTCTCCAAGTTCTCCATATCTCTTGTTTACTTTATGTGCTTCTTTCCTATCTTCTGCTAATAGCATTCTAGCTCTCGGAGAAGGCTGAATTAGCATTCAAGTCAAGTGAATTGCTAGTGCCGCACGGGTTGTTGGTTGATCAAGGCCAAGTCTGTGACACCGAACCCCTGTTCTGCCGAATCTCTCACCGTCGACCAGACCCCTGTTCTGCCGGATCTCTCACCGTTGACCGGATCTCCTTCTGCCGGATCTCTCACCATCCCAGCTGGCTCTCTCTCACACTGTTGTCAGATCTCCTCTGTCCTAGCCGGATCTCTTTCACGCCATCGCCGGATCTCTTTCTGTCCCAACCAGATCTGTCACCGTCCCAGCCGGCTCTCTCTCACACCGTCGCTGGATCTCCTCTGTCCCAGCCAGATCTCTCTCACGCCATTGTCGGATCTCTCACCGTCTGCCAGTGGTGTGTCGACTTGCTCAGCTGCCGACTGCTAGTGTGCCAATGGTGTGCTGACCTGCTTAGTTGCCGACTACTGGTGTGCCGATCTGCTCAGTTGCCGACTGCTAGTGTGCTGGTAGTGTGCCTTTCTCACGGGTTTCTCTCTCTTGCCGGTGGTGTGCGTAGGTTTTTTGTCTATTTTTCTCAATAACTGATACATCTTTTTTGTTTTCTTCCAATGGCCTTTATATACTCCTCCATGAAACCCCAATAGGGCTTACTTGCGGTGAATTTACTATCTTGCCCTTTTCATGTGGCTGTTACATTCTTAC
Source organism: Rhizophora apiculata (assembly GCA_037832385.1). NCBI lineage: Eukaryota > Viridiplantae > Streptophyta > Magnoliopsida > Malpighiales > Rhizophoraceae > Rhizophora > Rhizophora apiculata. The sequence continues at coordinate 12,908,351 of CM075432.1, read as the reverse complement.
CCCTCCATGTGGTACACACTTAAACCTAATTGACAACAATTACAACCTATACAAGACTATGGGAACAATAGTCTACAAGCTCAAGTATTTAGGGTAGGGAGTGGATCAATCTCAAAAGAATAAAAAGAATATTTGCACAAATGTAGGCAATGGCTATAAGGGAGAAATTGAAAGGAAAATGTACCCAACCAAGGATTGATGCAAACTCGTAAGCTACTGAGGATAGGGATAATTGTCTAGGTCTTATTATGAAATGAAAAACTTGCCTTACCATAATAGGTGGGTTGGATCCTTTATCATTGTTGGGGAGTAGTGAATAAATCAATTCCCTTAATCAACTATTTATCCTCCTAATGAACATTTCACAGACTAAAAAAAGCTACTCACTAAGAAGTTCCCTTTTTCTTCATGTCCATTGAATAACCTTTTAGCAAAATTGTAGAAATTAGTTTTTCATGCATGTTGAGTAACTTGATACTTCAATTGCAAAAATTATGTAAAAAGAAGTTAAATTTGAATAACGGTTAGAATAAAAAATGAATAACCTAAATCAATCCTTTTTTTTTACTATTCAATAGGGTCTATTTTATTTTTTGGTGAATTTAAAGTAATAACCTTTTCTTGAAATTGCAAAAATTTACATTAAAAAATTGTAAATTTGAATAACATTTGATTTAATTTGAGTAGCTAGCAAATTATGGAATTTTGTATTTAAAAATGTCATTTTTTACTTTTGATGAATGTTGACTAACCTACTATTTAAATTGTGTAAATAATATAAAAGCAATTTTAATATGAATAAAAATTAGAATAGAAAATACAATTTCTTAAATTAGTAATTTTTCATTCAAATAGGGTTTTTTTTTTTTTTTAACTTTTTAACACTTTATTGAAATTGTAAAAATTACAATAAAAAATTTTAAATTTAAATATTATTTGGTTTGACTTAAGTAGAAACTAAAATCTAATGTGTATTCAAAATTTTCATTTTTTAATTTTCATGAATGTTGACTAACTTCATTTTAATTACAAACCTAGTCTCTTAAGTGGATGTGAACCAAGCAAGTGACAAAACATTGTAAAATAAATGGTGAGAAATTAGGCTAGAACCAAAAATAAAGTAGCCACTATTTTGTATGATTTTCTCTTTATTCCAATTATTTGATTGCTATAAGTTGGTTTTGTTTAGATATTAAAAAAAGGCAAAGGCTGACCTTTCAATATATGAAATGATGCAAGTGTTTGATATATTTGTCAATATTTTTGGAAAATATGAGTACACCATCTATGTATACAATGATAAAATGCATACAAGATATGTAAATGTCATTCACGATATGTTGGAATTTAGATGGTGCATTTTTGAGTCCGTAAATAATTTTGGGTTTTTGGTCCATGGATTGATTGTTTTGTTGGATAGGAGATTTGGAGAGTGATCTATCCTTTTGATAAATTTGGAGTAAACTTTTATTAAAATTGCAAACATTACAGTAAAAGATTTAAAATTTGAATAACATTCAAATTGATTTATATAGTTACTAAAATCTTAATTTTTTTAGTCAAAAATGTTGTATTTTTCTTTTTTATAAATGTTGAGTAACCTAATACTTAAATTATGTAAAAATATATTAAATTTTAAAAAACAATTATAATAGAAAATGCAATCACTTAAATTTATTGTTTCTTATCCAAATAACTTGTAATTTACATTTTTGTGAATTTTGAATAATTTTTTACTAAAATTATAGAAATTACATTTTCATAAAGATTAAGTAACCTAATACTTAAATTATGAAAATTATATAAAAAGACATTAAATTTGAATGATGGCTAGAGTACAATTAAATTAGTTCCTTTTGTTCAAATATAATCTATTTTACTTTTTAGTCAATTTAGAATTTACTTTTTTCTAAAATTACAAAAATTATAATAAAAGATTGTTAATTTAAATAAATTTTTTTTTATTTAAGTAGCTACTAAAATATGAGGTTTTATATTTGTTGTTCCCACAGCCTTGTATAAGTTGTAATTGTTGTCAATTAGGTTTAAGTGTGCAAGAAGGTAAAAGCCACATGGAGGGGCAATAACGTAAAAGCCACATGAAAATGACAAGACAGTAAATTCGCCGCAAATAAACCCTATTGGGGTTTCATTGAGGAATATATAAAGGTCATCGGAAGACAACAAAAAAAGACATAACGGCTACTGAGAAAAATAGACGGAAAACCTATGCACATCACTAGTAAAAGAGAGAAACCCATGAGAAAGGCACACCACCGGCATACCAGCAGTCGGCAACAGAGCAGGTCGGCACACCACCGGCACACCAGTAGTCGGCAGCTGAGCAGGTCGGCACACCACCGGCACACTAGCAGTCGGCAGCTGAGCAGGTCGGCACACCACCGGCACACTAGCAGTCGGCAGCTGAGCAGGTCGGCACACCACCGGCACACTAGCAGTCGGCAGCTGAGCAGGTCGGCACACCACTGGCACACTAGTAGTTGGCAGCTGAGCAAGTTGGCACACCACCAGCAGACGGTGAGAGATCCAGCTAGGATATAGGAGATCTAGCGACAGTGTGAGAGAGAGCCGGCTGGGACGGTGATAGATCCGGCTGGGACAGAAAGAGATCCGGCAACAGCGTAAAAGAGATCTGGCTGGGACAGAGGAGATCCGGTTGATGGTGAGAGATCCAGTCGACGGTGAGAGATCCAGTAGAACAGGGGTTGGACGAAAAATAGAAACCGTAAGGCGAGCCGTGAGACAAGGAGACGAGTGAGACCATGAGACGGTGAAAGTAGGAGCTGTGTGAGACAACCTAGAGAAGGAATTCGGCGAAGTATCGGAAAGAACTCAACGTATTTCCAGATTTCTTCAAGAGAGGTTAAAGAGCGTTGCGGTGAACTTCTAAGTGGCAGTGGAGCAGCCTTTCAATTCAACAGAGGCAAGACAAGCTAGAAGAAGGGTAGACACGGTAAGTGACACTCTTTGTATTGTACTTGCTTAGTATTTGCAATAGTGAAAGGAGTAGAGAATTAAGACATCCATTGTAACTGGAATTCTCAAGTATAGTGGATGGTCTCGGTAAGGGAGTCCCTACCACCATGGATGTACGTCACATTGACGGAACCACGTAAATCTCGTGTGTCTTTAATTTGCTTTACACTCTGTGTTTTGAATTGAGTTGTGAACGCAGCTAAAGTATCAGCTAACCCATAACCTAACGAAGGCCTAAACAAGAACATCTGAATTGTCTATTAGGCAAGGTGTTTGAAAGGTGACTTTGGGGACTATTGTGATTAGTAGGTAGCAATAGATCTACCTTAGTCGAGTCTGAGAAAGAGTTCACTTTTAAGAAGAGGTTAAAGTTGTTTACTTACCTGCGAATTGCGAATTGTGGTGATATTGATTCACCCCCTCTCAGTATCAAAAACTAGTAGATCCTAGGGAGAAGTCGGGAACTTCAATTGGTATCAGAGCACAGGTTCACTAGTTTGAAGTTTAACAGCTTGGTGTACTAGTTTGAAGGGATCTAGAAGTTTGACTTGTTCAGCATACTGAGAAATGGAAGCCGATACCAGCACTAGCACCACTTACAGCAAGAAGGTTCCAATCTTCAACGAAACCAACTATCATATGTGATGAGTAAGAATGCAAGTGGTATTTGCAACTATGGGCATGAATGTGGTGAAATGCATACAAGAGGGTTTTGTGGCTCCAGAAGAAGGTAAAGACCCAACCCCAGAGGAGTTAAGGCAGTTTGAGATAAATGGGAAGGTCTCAAATGTCATCACTTTAGCATTGACAGATGTTGAGTATGCTAAAGTTATGGACTGTAAATCTGCCAAGGAGATATGGGACAGATTGCAGAAAGTCTATAAAGGTGATGGCAGAATGAAGGAGGCTAAGCTTCAAGTGTTCAAGGAGAAATATGAATCTCTTAGAATGTAAAAGAATGAGACAGTTCAAGAGTTCTTCACCAGGGTTATTAACGCTGTAAACGATCTAAGAAGTTATGGGAAGAACAAGAAGGACTCATCAATTGTGAAGAAAATTCTAAGAATTCTGCCTGAGAGGTTTGCTTTAAAGGTGGCAGCCATAGAGGAGAGTAGAGATCTCAACTCTATGTCTCTGCATGATCTTCAGTGCAATCTCATTGCATATGAGATGAGAATAAAGTCAACTAAGAGCTCTTCAACATCAAATGTGTCAAAGGAGGCAGCTTTCAAAGCTATGAAGCACTTAAAGATAAAAAAAAGGGAAGAATCATCCAGTGAGGAGAATGATGATGATGAGGGAGAAAGTGAAGGTAAAGTATTGGTTTACTTCACCAGGAAATTCAAAAAGGAGTCTAAGAAAAGAAAAGGACAGTTGTCCTTGAGATGTTATTGTTGTGGGCAGACTGAACACTTTGCTTCTCAGTGCAAAGTGAAACTTAATGATGAAGATGAGGATGGTGATGATGAGCAGAATTCAAGATGGAGAAGATTATCATTCAAATCAAAGAAGTCCAATAAAAAGATTGCCAACCCATAGAGGAAGACGAGAGGCTCATTCAAGAGTTATGTGAGTCAGACAAAAGAAGCTGATGAGGAGGAAGATGAAGACTCATCAGATGAGTATGCCTTTATGGCATCAGCACAAAGTGGTAGCTCAACCTCTGAAGAGGAAGAGGAAGTTGATGAAGAAGAGCCAGATCTTGAAGCTGAGTTGGAAGCAGCTTCAAAGGAGATAATCAGAAAGGGAAGAACCATAAGAAGGTTGGAGGCCCATATAAAACAAGTTGAAGCAAAGTCTGAGGAAGCTAAAAGTCAAAACGGTGAAATAAGGGCTAAGCATATTAACTTGAAGAGAAGATTTGGGGAACAGATCAAAATATGTGAACACCTTATAGTAGAGCTTGGTTCAAGGGCTTCAAAAATTGAAGAAATGGAGAAAGAGTTGCTGAGACTTCAGCAATAACTCAAAAGCAGCAAAGAGAACTTGCAGAAGCTTGAAATGATAAGAGAAACAAGTTCTGGAAAAGGAGAGAAGAATGTAGGGAAAGTGCAGCAATCTGAGGCTGCATTGGCTAAAGAAAATGAGAATGTGCCACAAAAGTTGAAAAAGAAGGTTGTGACTCAAAAGAAGATAGCTGAGAATAAAGAAGATCTGAAGAAGCAACCTAGGGTGGCAAACAAGAAGGAAGAAAAAAAAGTCAGGCAGCAGAGGGCTATGGTTGAACAGAAGAAGGAGAAGAAGGTGATTGAAATGGAAGTCACACAAGCAAAGAAGCTAGCTACTTTGCTTACACAGCAAGCGATGAACAGAAGAAGACAAGCAGTGATCAGACCCAAGAAGAGGCAGTTTCAAGGTCATTGCCTTTATTGTGGAGTTTGGGGTCATAAAGCGAGTAACTGCTGGTGGAGAAGGCCAGTATATGTCTCCAACTTGAGAAGATACGATGCTGCATACAGGGGGAGACAATACAGAATTCAAAAAAGAACACCTGTCGTGAGTTCTTACACATACTGTAAAAGGCAAGGACACGCTGACAAGGATTGTTGGTGGAAGCCCAAACCAGTGGTTTCAAAATACAAGTTTGCTATATTGGCAGGCTTGGAACAGTGTGAAAGGTGCAGGTAGGATGGCCATAATGCCAAGAGATGCATGACACTTCTCCTTGACCAAAAGAAGGCAGTCAATGGCACAGTGAAAACAAACGGTGCAGTCAAAGCTAAAAAAAAGGAGAAACCTATCTTCCAACCAGTTCAAAAGAAGGAATATAAAGCTAAAAAGGAGGTGGCTAATATAGCTAAAATTGCACTCAAAGCTGACTGTAAGGATAAGCAGTGGATCTTTAATAGTGGATGCACTTCGCACATGACGAGAGACAAGAGTAAATTATCAAAGCTAAACAAATCAAGAGAAGGCAGAGTCAGATATAATTTAGCATCTGTCAGTTAGCTATGCAACGAAGACCATAAAGTAATATTCACAAAAACAGGCTGTCAAGTAAAGAGTAAAGAAGGCAATACTGTTGCAGCCGGGAAGAGAACAGCTGGAAATTTATATGTGATTGATGAGGACAAAACAAGCAGTTGTTTACTCACCAAAGAAGAAGAAAATCAACTCTGGCATAGGAGGCTGGGACACTTATCATAAAAGAATATGAGGAAGCTGTCCACTACTCATGCAATCAGAGATATTCTCGACCTCAGGAGAGAGAGAGAGTATGTTTGCTCAGCATGCTCTAAAGGAAAACATGTCAGAAAGCAGTATAAGACCAAAGAGTTCAGTTCTGAAGTAGTGCTTGACATTGTGCATACTGATTTGTGTGGGCCGATGAGAACAAAAGGGTTGAAAGGTGAGAGGTACTTCATCTTGTTTGTTGATGATTATTCCAAAAGGACCTGCATCATGTACCTCAAACACAAGTTAGAAGTTCTGAATTGCTTCAAGAGATACAGAAGATTGGTTGAAAATGAGAGTGGAAAGAAGACCAAAGTATTGAGGTCAGATCAAGGCACTGAATTCATAAATGGAGCTTTTGAAGATTACCTTGAGAAGTATGGAATTCACCATCAGATGGCAGTAGTAAGAACACCTTAACAGAACGGGGTGGTAGAGAGGAAGAACAGAGCTGTAGTTGAAATGGCAAGAACTCTACTGCTGGAATCCAAGCTTCACACAAGATTTTGGACAGAAGCAACATTTATAGTCGTGCACCTACTGAATAGAGTTCTACTAAGGCCCAATACTAATAAGACTCCATATGAGCTATGAAGTGGGAAGAAGACAACAGCCAAATATCTCAGAGTCTTTGGCAGCCCATGTTTTATGAAGAACAAGGAGCAAAACTTGGGAAAATTTAATGCTAGGTCTGATGAAGGCATCTTTATGGGATACTCAGCAAAGACAAAAGGTTACAGAGTTTTCCTGCATAAGCTGGGAAAAGTGATCACTTCTAGTGACGTAAGAATAAATGAGAACTGGAAAACAATGCAAAATGGAGAAGCTGAGGACAATGAAGAAGATGACTTCAATGTAGATGAAGAATCAGACCAATCTGAAGAAAAGGAACAAGAAGTAAGTTTAGACTTAGAGAAGAGTGAGTCTAAAGATGAAGAAAGAGATCCTCTTGCAACTAAGCTGGTACAAGTAAGAAGGACAGAGAAAACATGGACTAGTGCTCATCAAGGAGATCAGATCATAGGTGACCCATCAGCAGGAGTTACAACAAGAAGAAGAATGGTGGGAGCTACTACTCTACTCTCATAAGTTGAACATAAATCTGTTGAAGAGGCTATCCAAGACCAAGCTTGGGTCAAAGCTATCAATGAGGAGCTGGATCAAATTGAGAAGAATGATACATGGGAGTTGGTTCCAAGACCCATTAATAAGAATGTCATAAGAACAAAGTGGACGTTTATGAATAAACACAATGAAGATGGCAAGGTGGTGAGGAACAAGGCCAGACTGGTTTGCAAAGGCTACACTCAGATAGAAGGGGTAGATGTTAATGAAACTTTTGCACCAGTAGCAAGGTTAGAAACTATCAAAATGTTCTTAGCTTTGGCAGTACACAAGAGGTATAAAGTCTATCAGATGGATGTGAAATCCGCCTTTCTGAATGGGCTCCTAAAAGAAGAAGTGTATATTGAACAACCCAATGGAGTACAAATCAGTGAGGATGAGACACAAGTGTGCAAGCTGAAGAAAGCCTTGTATGGTCTTAAGCAAGCTCCAAGAGCATGGTACAGTAGGCTAGATGCGTACTTGAGAAGGTTGAACTTCAGAAGGGGAACAATTGATAATAACCTGTATGTGTTCAACTCAGAAAAAAGTCAGCTGATAACCATAGTATATGTAGATGACATCATTTTTGGAGGGGATCACTCTGAACTATGCCAAGATTTTGCACAGAAGATGAGTGAGGAATTTGAGATGTCATTGATTGGAGAAATGACGTACTTTCTTGGATTACAGATAAAGTAGTGTGAAGAAGGTATCTTTATTTCTCAGACGAAATATGCCAAAGAGATACTAAAAAGGCTTGGCATGGAGGATAGCAGATCTGTCAGTACCCCTATGACAGTGGGCTACAAGTTAACAAAAGATCAGAAGGGAAGGAGTACAAGCCCTACAGAGTACAGGAAGATGATAGGGAGCCTTCTGTACCTTACGGCATCAAGGCCTGATCTTATGCAAACTGTGTGCACTGCTAGCAGATTCCAAACTGATCCTAAAGAGTCTCATGTGTTGGCAGTGAAAAGAATCCTAAGGTACCATCATCCAGTGAGGATAATGATGATGATGAGGAAGAAAGTGAAGGTAAAGTATTGGCTTATTTCACAAGGAAATTCAAAAAGGAGTCTAAGAAAAGAAAAGGATAGTTGTCCTTGAGATGTTATCGTTGTGGGCAGACTGGACACTTTGCTTCTCAATTCAAAGTGAAACTTGATGATGAAGATGAGGATGGTGATGATGAGCAGAATTCAAGATGGAGAAGATCATCATTCAAATCAAAGAAGTCCAATAAGAAGATTACCAACCCACAGTGGAAGACGAGAGGCTCATTCAAGAGTTATGTGAGTCAGACAAAGGAAGCTGATGAGGAGGAGGATGAAGACTCATCAGATGAGTATGTCTTTATGGCATCAGCACAAAGTGGTAGCTCAACCTCTGAAGAGGAAGAGGAAGTTGATGAAGAAGAGCCAGATCTTGAAGCTGAGTTAGAAGCAACTTCAAAGGAGATAATCAGAAGGGGCAGAACCATAAGAAGGTTGGAGGCCCATATAAAACAAGTTGAAGCAAAGTTTGAGGAAGCTAAAAGTCAAAACGGTGAAATAAGGGTTGAGCATATTAACTTGAAGAGAAGATTTGAGGAATAGATCAAAATATGTGAAGATCTTACAGTAGAGCTTGGCTTAAGGGTTTCAAAAATTGAAGAAATGGAGAAAGAGTTGCTAAGACTTTAGCAACAACTCAAAAGCAGCAAAGAGAACTTGCAGAAGCTTGAAATGATAGGAGAAACAAGTTCTGGAAAAGGAGAGAAGAATGTAGAGAAAGTGCAGCAATCTGAGGCTGCATTAGCTAAAGAAAATGAGAATGTGCCACAAAAGTTGAAAGAGAAGGTTGTGACTCAGAAGAAGATAGCTGAAAATAAAAAAGATCTAAAGAAGTAACCTAGGGTGGCAAACAAGAAGGAAGAAAAGAAAGTCAGGCAGTAGAGGGTTACGGTTGAATAGAGGAAGGAGAAGAAGGTGACTGAAATGGAAGTCACACAAGTAAAGAAGCCAACTACTTTGTCTACACAGCAAGCAATGAACAAAAGAAGACATGCAATGATCAGACCCAAGAAGAGGCAGTTTCAAGGTCATTGCCTTTATTGTGAAGTTTGGGGTCATAAAGCGAGTAACTGCTGTCTCCAACTTGAGAAGATACGATGCTACATACAAGGGGAGACAATACAGAATTCAGAAGAGAACACCTGTCGTGAGTTCTTGCACATACTGTAAAAGGCAAGGACACATTGACAAGGATTGTTGGTGGAAGCCCAAACCAGTGGTTTCAAAGAACAAGTTTGCTATATTGGCAGGCTTGGAACAATGTGAAAGGTACGGGCAGGATGGCCATAATGCCAAGAGATGCATGACACTTCTCCCTGAGCAAGAGAAGGCAGTCAATGGCACAGTGAAAACAAGCGGTGCAATCAAAGCTGAGAAAAAGGAGAAGGTTATCTTCCAGCCAGTTTAAAAGAAGGAATATAAAGGTAAAAAGGAGGTGGCTAATATAGCTAAAATTGCACTCAAAGCTGACTGCAAGGATAAGCAGTGGATCCTTGATAGTGGATGCACTTCACACATGACAGGAGACAAGAGTAAATTATCAAAGCTAAACAAATCAAAAGAAGGCAGAGTCAAGTTTGGCAATGATGATTCACTCGACATCAATGGTTGGGGGTAAATAAAGATTGGAAGAGGAAAGCTGAAAGATGTTCTGCACGTTGAAGGACTCAGATATAATTTAGCATATGTCAGTCAACTATGTAATGAAGACCATAAGGTAATATTCACAAAAACAGGTTGTCAGGTAAAGAGTAAAGAAGGCAATACTGTTGCAGCTGGAAAGAGAACAACTAGAAATTTATATGTGATTGATGAGGATAAGACAAGTAGCTGTTTACTCACCAAAGAAGAAGAAAATCAACTCTGGCATAAGAGGCTGGGACACTTATCACAAAAGAACATGAGGAAGCTGACCACTACTCATGCAATCAGAGATATTCCCGACCTTAGGAGAGAGAGAAAGTATGTTTGCTCAGCATGCTTTAAAGGAAAACATGTCAGAAAGTAGTATAAGACCAAAGAGTTCAGTTCTGAAGCAGTGCTTGACATTGTGCATACTGATTTGTGTGGGCCGATGAGAAAAAAAGGGTTGAAAGGTGAGAGGTACTTCATCTTGTTTGTTGATAATTATTCCAGAAGGACCTGCATCATGCACCTCAAACTTAAGTTAGAAGTTCTAAATTGCTTCAAGAGATATTGAAGATTGGCTGAAAATGAGAGTGGAAAGAAGATCAAAGTATTAAGGTCAGATGAAGGCACTGAATTCACAAATGGAGCTTTTGAATATTACCTTGAGAAGCATGGAATTCACCATCAGATGGCAACAGCAAGAACACCTTAACAGAACGGGGTGGTAGAGAGGAAGAACAAAGTTGTGGTTGAAATGGCAAGAACTCTACTGCTGGAATCCAAGCTTCACACAAGATTTTGGACAGAAGCAACATTTATAGTTTGCACCTACTGAACAGAGTTCTACTAAGGCCCAATACTAATAAGACTCCATAAAAGCTATGAAGTGGGAAGAAGACAACAGCCAAGTATCTCAGAGTCTTTGGCAGCCTATGTTTTATGAAGAACAAGGAGCAAAACTTGGGAAAATTTAATGCTAGGTCTGATGAAGGCATCTTTATGGGATACTCAGCAAAGACAAAAGGTTACAGAGTTTTCCTGCATAAGCTGGGAAAAGTGATCACTTCTAGTGATGTAATAATAGATAAGAACTGAAAAATAATGCAGAATGGAGAAGCTGAGGACAATGAAGAAGATGACTTCAATGTAGATAAAGAATCAGACCAATCTGAAGAAAAGGAACAAGAAGTAAGTTTAGACTCAGAGAAGAGTGAGTCTGAAGATGAAGAAAGAGATCCTCTTGCAACTAAGCTGGTGCAAGTAAGAAGGGCAAAGAAAACATGGACTAGTGCTCATCAAGGAGATCAGATCATAGGTGACCCATCAGCAGGAGTTACAGCAAGAAGAAGAATGGTGGGAGCTACTACTCTACTCTCACTAGTTGAACCTAAATCTGTTGAAGAGGCTATTCAAGACCAAACCTGGGTCAAAGCTATCAATGAGGAGTTGGATCAAATTGAGAAAAATGATATATGGGAGCTGGTTCCAAGACCCACTAATAAGAATGTCATAGGAACAAAGTTGGTGTTTAGGAATAAACACAATGAAAATGGCAAGGTGGTGAGGAACAAGGCCAGGCTTGGTAGAGGCCAACAATTACAAAGGGGGAGATTGTTGTTCCCACAGCCTTGTAGAGGTTGTAATTGTTGTCAATTAGGTTTAAGTGTGCAAGAAGGTAAAAGCCACATGAAGGGGTAAGAACATTAAAGCCACATGGAAAAGGCAAGACAGTAAATTTGCCGCAAGTAAGCCCTATTGGGGTTTCATGAAGGAGTATATAAAGGCAATCAGAAGACAATAAAAAAAAGACGTATCAGGTATTGAGAAAAACAAACAAAAAACTTACGCACACCACCGGCAAGAGAGAGAAACCCGTGAGAAAGGCACACCAGCAGTCGGCAGGTGAGCAGATCGGCACACCACTGACACACCAGTGGTCGGCATCGGCACACCACTGGCACACTAGCGATCAACGAAGACAGATCCAGCAGACGGTGTGACAGATCTGGTAGACAGGTGACAGATTTGGTAGACGGGTGACAGATCTGGTAGACAGCGAGACAGATCCAACATACGGCGAGATAGATCCGGTAGATGGTGAGACAGATTTGGTTGACTGTGACAGATCTGGCAGACCGTGAGAGAGATCCGACTGGGACAAAGGAGATCTGGCGACAACGTGAGAGAGAGCCAGCTGGAACGGTGACAGATCTGGCTGGGACAGAAAGAGATCCGGCGATGGCGTAAGAGAGATCCGGCTGGGACAAAGGAGATTCGGCAACGGCGTGAGAGAGAACCAACTGGGACAGAGGAGATCCAGCGACGGCGTGAGAGAGATCCGGTTGGGACGGAGGAGATCCGACAACGGCGTGAGAGAGAGCCGACTGGGACGGTGAGAGATCTGGCAGAAGGAGATCCGGTCGACGGTGAGAGATCTAGCAGAACAGGGGTCCAGTCGACGGTGAGAGATCTGGCAGAACAGGGGTCCAGTCGACGGTGAGAGATCTAGCAGAACAGGGGTCCGGTCGACGATGATAGATCTAGCAGAATAGGGGCTGCACGAAAAATAGAAACCGTGAGGTGAGTTGTGAGACAAGGAGATGGGTGAGATCGTGAGACGGTGAAAGCAGGAGATGTGTGAGACAACCTAGAGAAGGAATTCGGTGAAATATCGGAAAGAACTCAACGTATTTCCAGATTTCTTCAAGAGAGGTTAAAGAGCGTTGCAATGAACTTCTAAGCGACAGTGGAGCAGCCTTTCAATTCAACAAAGGCAAGACAGGTTAGAAGAAGGGTAGACACAGTAAGTGACACTTTTTGTATTGTACTTACTTAGTATTTGTAATAGTGAAAGGAGTAGAGAATTAAGACATCCATTGTAACTGAAATTCTCAAGTATAATGGATGGTTTCGATAAGGGAGAGTCCCTACCACCGTGGATGTACGTCACATTGACGGAACCATATAAATCTTGTGTGTCCTTAATTTGCTTTACACTCTGTGTTTTGAATTGAGTTGTGAACGCAGCTAAAGTATCAGCCAACCCACAACCTAATAAAGGCTTAAATAAGAACATCCGAATTGTCTATTAGGCAAGGTGTTTGAAAGGTGACTTTGGGGACTATTGTAATTAGTAGGTATTAATAGATCTACCTTAGTCGAGTCTGAGAAAGAGTTCGCTTTTAAAAAGAGATTGAAATTGTTTACTTACCTGCGAATTGCGAATTGTGGTGATACTGATTCACCCCCCTCTCAATATCACAAACTAGTAGATCTTAGGGAGAAGTCGGAAATTTCAATATTCAAAAATTTCATCTTTTACTTTTCATTAAAGTTAATTAACCTATTATTTGAATTGTGTAAATAATATAAAAAGAATTTAAATATGAGTAATAGTTAGAATAAAAAATACAATTGCTTATATTTTTTTTTTGTTCAAATAGGATCTATTTAACTTTTTTGGTAAATTTATAATAATATTTTATTAAAACTGCAAACATCACAATGAAAGATTATAAATTTAAATAACATTTAGTTTAATTTAATTAGAAACTAAAATTTAGGGTTTTGTATTAAAAATGTCATTCTTTTAATTTTCATAAATATTGACTAGTTTTTTAAATTGTGTAAATAATATAAAAAGAATTTAAATTTTAATAAAGGTTAAAAAAGAAAATTAATAAATCAATTATTTTTTATTCAAATACTATTTATTTTAATTTTTGGAGAATTTAAGGTAACCTTTTACTAAAATTGCAAAAATTACAATAAAAAATTGTAAATCTAAATAGCATTTAAATTGATTTATATAATTACTAAAATTTTGAGTTTTTTGATTCAAAAAAGTTATTTTTTTACCTTTTCATGTATGTTGAGTAACTTAATACTTAAATTATTTAATATAACATTAAATTTGAATTATGGTTATAAAAGAAAATGCAATTATTTAAATTTATCATTTCTTATTCAAATAGAGTATAGTTTACGTGTTGGTGAAATTTGAATAACCTTAAGTGAATTTATAGAAATCACTTTTTTGTGAATATTGGACAATCGAATACTTTGATTGTATAAATTATATAAAGGGATATTAAATTTGAATAATAATTATAACAAAAGATGAATTATTTAAATTAGTATTTTTTTATTCGAATATAGTTTATTTTATTTTTTGGTAAATTTAGAATAATCTTTTCTTGAAATTGTAAAAATTATAATAAAAATTGTTAATATGAAAAGAAATTTGTTTTCATTTTAATAACTACTAAATTATGGGCTTTGGATGTAAAAAAATGCTATTTTTTAATTTTCACAAATATTGACTAATTTGTTATTTAAATTATGTGAATAATATAAAAAGAATTTAAATATGAATAATGGTTAGAATAAAATATGTAATTAACTAAATAGATAATTTTTTGTTCAAATATGGTATAAACTTTTTTAATGAATTTAAAGTAATTTTTTATTAAAATCGTAAAAATTATAATAAAATATTTTAAATTTGGATTGATTTAAGTGAAAATTAAAATATAGAATTTTACATTCAAAATTGTCCTTTTTCAATTTTTATTAATGTTGGCAAACATTATACTTAAATTGCGTAAATAATATTAAAAAAATTTAAATTTGAATAATAGTTTTAAATAAAAAAATATAATTACTTAAATTAATCATTTTTTTATTCTAATATAATTTATTTTACTTTTTAGCGAATTTAAAATAATCATTTACTAAAATTGCAAAAATTACCTTAAAAAACTTTATATTTGAATAACATTTGAATTAATTTATATACTTAATAAAATTTTGAAATTTACATTTAAAAATATCATTTTTTACTATTTTATGAATGTTAAGAAACCTAATATTTAGATTAAATAAGTTACATAAAAGGATGTAGGATTTGAATAACAATTAGAGTAAAAAACAAATTACTAAAATTAATCCTTTTAATATTCAAATAGGGTCTATTTTACATTTTGGTAAATTTTGGGCAATGTTTTGTTGAAATTGTAGAAATTACAATAAAGTATTCTAAATTTAATAACATTTTTTGATTGAGATAGTTATTAAAATTTGACATTTTGTACTAAAAAGTGTCATTTCTTACTTTTTATGAATGTCAATTGACATATTACTTAAATTGTGTAAATAACTAAAAGAGATTTAAAATTTGAATAGCAAATTAAATGAAAAATATAATTATTTAAATTGGTTGTTATTTATTTAACAATTTATTTTATTTTTTGGTAAATTTTGAGTATTCTTTTATTAGAATTGTAAAAATTACATCCAAAAAATGTTAATTTGAATAACATTTATATTAATTTATATAATTACTAAAATTTTAAGTTTTGCATTGAAGTTATTTTTTTTCACTTTTTCATAAATATTAGGTAATTTAATACTTAAATTATATTAATTATGTAAATATTATAAAAAAATTGAATTTAAATAACAATTAGAATAAGCTTTGTAATTACAAATATCAATTATTTTTATTCAAATATGATTTATTTCACTTTTTGGTGAATTTCGAGTGACCTTTTATTGAAATTGAAAAATTACAATAAAAAAAAGAATTTAAATTTGAAAAACATTTGAATTGATTTATATAATTACTAAAATTTATGGTTTTATACTTAAAAATGACATTTTTTTTTTTTTTACTCTTTATTGAATGTTGAGTAATCTAACACTTAAATTGCATAAATTATATAAAAAAATTAAATTTGAATATCTGTTAGAATGAAAAATGAATCACTTAAATTGCTCATTTGAATAACATTTAATTTAATTTACATAACTACTAATATATGAGATTTTGTATTTACAAATATTATTTTTAACATAAATTGTATAAATAATATATAAATAATTTATATTTAAATAATGGTTATAAAAAAAAAAGGTAAGTAATTAAATCGTTTATTTTTTTTTTCAAGTAGGGTTTATTTTATTTTTTGGTGAATTTGGAGTAATTTTTTTACAAAAACTTCAAAAATTATAGTAACCTAAATACTTACATTACTTAAAGAGGCTTCTATTCTAAAATAACATTTTTTGACTTTTTAATCAATATTGAGTAACCTAATAGTTAAATTTCTTAAATTAAGTAAAAAGAAGTTAAATTTGAATAATAATTAAAATGAAAAAGTGACCAATTTTAGTAATTCTTTTTTTATTTACTTAAGGTTTTTTTTTTCCTTTTTTTCAATTTTACAAATTTAGAGTTCTCTTTTACTAAAATTACTAAAATTATAATAAAAGATTATAAATTTGAATAACATATAGCATGTTCTAAGTAGCTAAAAAAATCTATGATTTTGTATTCATAAATGTTGTTTTTCAATTTTCATGAATACTAACTAACTTATTACTTAAATCATGCAAATAATATAAAAGAAATTTAAATTAAAATAATGGTTAGAAAAAAAATATAATTAATTAAATTAATCTTTTTTATTTAAATAGGATTTATTTTACATTTTGGTGAGTTTATAGTCACTTTGATATTGAAATTGTAAAATGTACAATAAAAGGTTGGAAATTTGAATAATATTTCACTTGATTTGAATAAAAACTAAATTTAAAGTTTTGTATTAAGAAATTTTGTTTTTTAATTTTCATAAATGTTAACTAACTCGTTACTTAATTTGCATAAATAATATCAAACAAAATTTTAATCTGAATAAACAATTAATGAAAAAAAAATATAATAATTTAAATCAGTCATTTTATTCAAAAATAAATTATTTTATTTTTTTGGTAAATTTGGTATAACCTCGTACTAAAATTACAAAAATTATAATAAAAAATATTAAATTTTAATAACATTTAATTAGATTTATATAGTTATTAAAATTTAGAGTTTTATATTAAAAAATGACATTCTTTACTTTTTAATGAAAGTCAAGTAATTAAATACTTCTTTGCATACAAATGTGTTAAATTTAAATAAAAAATGAATTACTCAAATTAGTCTTTTTTTTTTTTTTTTTTCCAAATAAGGTTTGCCTTTGCTTTTTGGTGAATTAGGATTAATTTTTTTATCAAAATTATAGAAATTAAAATGAAAGATTGTAAATTTGAATCACATTAGGTTTAATTTAAATAGAAACCAAAAGTAGGGCTTTGTATTCAAAAATATCTTATTTTAATTTTCTTGAATGTTTCTAACTTATTATTACATAAAATACAAATACAATTACTTAATTAATTAATTAATTAATTTATTTACATATGGTTAATTTTACTTTTTGGTGAATTTAAAGTAACCTTTAACTGAAATTAAAAAAATTATAGTGAAAAATTTTAAATTTGAATAATATTTAAGTTGATTTATATTGTTAGTAAAATCTTAATTTTTGTATTCAATAATGTCTTTTTCTTCCCCCTTTTTTATGAATATTGAGTGACCTTATAATTAAATTGTGCAAATTATGTAAATCAGCCAATTTTTCTTTAAATAAGGTATATTTTATATTTTGGTGACTTTAGAAAAACACTTTACTAAAATTGTATAAATTATAATAAAAGATTGTAAATTTGAATAACTTTTAATTTAATTTAATTAACTAATTAAAATATGGACTTTTGTATTCAAATATGTTATTTTTCATTTTTTAAGAACGTTGACTATCATAAAAAGAACTTTTTAAGATAGTTTGGAATTACTTTGCTCATTCATTGTTTATTTAAATATGAAATATTTCACTCTTTGGTGAATTTGAAGTAATTTTTACTAAAATTGTAGAAATTACAATGAAAGATTTTAAATTTAAATAATATTTGAATTGATTTATATAATTACTAAAATTTTGAGTTTTTTTATTGAAAAAATGTTGTTTTGCTTTTTTTTTTTTTTACATTTTCATGAATATTGAGTAATTTAATACTTAAATTATATAAATTAGCTAGAAAGGCATTAAATTAGAATAATGGTTAGATTAAAAAATGTAATTTTTCAAATTGATCATTTTTATTAGGGTCAATTTTTTATTTTGATGAATTTGGATTAACTTTTTATTAAAATTGTTGAAATTATAATAGAAGGTTGTAAATTTGAATAATATTTAGTTTGATTTAAGTAGGTATTGAAATCTATGGGTTTTTTCTTTTTTATCAAAAATGACATCTTTTACTTTTCTTAAATATTGACTAACTTGTTATTTACATTCCATGAGTAACAAAAAAAAAATTTTAATTTGAATAATAGTTAGAATAAAAAAATACAATTGTATAAATTGATTTTTTTTCATTTAAATATGATATATTTTACTTTTTTGGTGAATTTGAAGTAACTTCTTGTTGTAATTGCAAAAAATTAAAGTTAAAGACTTTAAATTTAAATAACATTTGGATATATATATATATATATAGTCAATAAAATTTTGATTTTATATTAAAAAATGTCAATTTTTTTATTTTTGTATGAATGTTGAGTAACTTAATACTTAAATTGTATAAATTATATAAAAGACATTGAAATTGGATGATGGTTAAATTAGAAAATGTAATTACTCAAATTAGTCATTTTTTATTTAAATAGGGTCTACTTTTCTTATAGGTGAATTTAGAGTTAGCTTTTTATTGAAATGGTAGAAATTACAAACAAAAAAAATTATAAATTTGAATTACAATTGGTTTCATTTAAATAGTTACTAAAATTTGAAATTTTTACTTTTAATAAATGTTAAATAACTTGTTATTTAAATTATATAAATAATATAAAATGAATTTAAATTTAAATAATAATTAAAATTAAAAATGTAATTTCTTAGATTGATCATTTTTAATGCAAATAGGGTTTATTTTATTTTTTGGTAAATTTAGAGTAACCTTTGACCAAAATTGTGAAAATTATAATAAAAAATTTTAAATTCGAATAAAATTTGACTTGATTTAAGTAAAAACTAAAATTTGGGGTTTTGCATTCAAAACTGTCATTTTTTAATTTTCATAAATGTTGTTTAACTTGTAACGTCAATTGTGTAAATAAAATAAAAAAATTTAAATTTTAATAATTGTTAGAATGAAAAATATAATTATTTAAATCAGTCATTTTTTTATTCAAATATGATATATTTTATTTTTTGGTAAATTAGAAGTAATATTTTACGAAAACTGCTAGAATTATAGTAATTGACTTTAAATTTGAAAAATGTTTAAAATTATTTAAGTGATTACTAAAATATGGAGTGACAAATTTGAAAATGTTGTTTCTTCACTTTATATAAATATTGTGTAATTTAATACTGACATTACGTAAATTATGTAAAAAGAAATTAAATTTGAATAATAGTTAGAATAGAAAACATAATTACTCAAATTTTTTTTTTATTCAAATAGGATAACATTTTAGTGAATTTATAATAACTTTTTACTAAAATTGCAAAAATTATAATAAAAGATTTTAAATTTGAATAATATTTAAATTGATTTAAATAGTTATTAAAATTTAGAATTTTGTATTCAAAAATATCATTTTCTTCTTTTCATGAATGTTAACTAAATTTTTTCAAAAATTACATAAATAACATTAATAGAATTTAAAATTAAATAACAATTAAAATAAAACATGCAATGACTTAAATTGATTTTTTTTAATTTAAATATGATCCCTTTTATTTTTTTGGTGAATTCAATACTTAAATTGCATAAATTATGTAAAAGGGTGTTAAATTTGAATAAAGATTAGATTAGTAAATGCATTTTTTTCAAATTGATTGTTTTTTATTCAAATAAGGTTTATTTTTCTTTTTAGTGAATTTATTGTAACATTTTATTAAAATTGTAAAAAATTACAATAAAAGATTATAAATTTAACTAATATTTGATTTGATTTAAATAGGTACTAAAATTTATGGTTTTGTATTAAAACAAATTATTTTCTTTTAATGAATATTGACTAACTTGTTACTTAAATTATATAAATAAAATAAAAAAAATTTAAATTATTTAAATCAGTCATTTTTTGTTCAAATAAGGTTTATTTTTCTTTTTGGTGAATTTATAGCAACCTTTTATGAAAATTGTAAAATTTACAATAAAAGATTATAAAAAATGACGTTTCGTATGGTTTGATTTAATTTAGAACTTAAATCTATGGTTTTATATTAAAATTATCATTTTTTTTACTTTTAATAAATGTCAACTAATTTATTATTTAAATTATATAAATAATATAAAAAGAATTTAAATTTTGATAACAATTAAAATAAAATTCATAATTATTTATTCAAATATCATATATTTGACTTTTTGGTGAATTAGGAGTAACCCTTTGTTAAAATTGCAAAAATTATAGTAAAAGATTTTAAATTTGAATAATATTTAAATTGATTCATATAATTAGTAAGGTCTTGAGTTTTGCATTCAAAATGATTTTTTTTTTTATTTTCTTATGAATGTTGAGTATTCAAATATATAAATTGTGTAAATTACGTAAAAAAACTAATTTTGAATAATATTTAGATTAGAAAATACAATTTCTTGGATCAGTCTTTCGTTATTTAAATATGATTTATTTTACATTTTAATCCATTTAGAATAATATTTTATTGAAATTGTTAAAATTACAATAAAAATTATAAATTTCAATAATAATTGATTTAATTTATCTACTTACCAAAATATGGGGTTTTGTATTGAAAAATTTTGTTGTTTACTTTTTATAAATATTAAATAATTTATTATTTAAATTGTATAAATGTCATAAAAATAATTTGAAATTTAAATAACAGTTAAAATAAAAAAATATAATTCCTTTGATTGAGTTTTTTTATTCAAATATGATCCATTTTATTTGTTGGTGAATTTGAAATAATTTTTTACTGAAATTGCAAAAATTATAATAAAAGAGTTTAATGTTGAATGACATTTGAATTGATTTATGTAGTTGGAAAAACCTTGAATTTTGTTTTAAAAAATGTGATTTTTTTTCTTTTTCATGAAAGTAAAATAACCTAATACTTAATTTGCAAATATTATGTAAAAAGACATTAAATAAGAATAATCGCAAGATTAAAAAATACAATTACTCTAATTGGTCTTTTTTTATTCAAATAATGTCTACTTTATATTTTGGTCAATTTAGAAAAACATTTTATTGAAATTATAAAAATTACAATAAAAGATTATAAATTTAAATAATATTTGGTTTGATTTGAATAGATACTAAGATTTAGGGTTTTATATTAAAAAATTTAGTTGTTTGCTTTTTATGAATGTTGACTAACCTGTTATTTAAATTGCATAAATACTTTATAAAAAAAGAAATTGGAATAACTAAAATAAAAAAAATACAATTCCTTAGATTGATTTTTTTTATTCAAATATGATTGATTTTACTTTTTGATAAATTTGAAGTAACCCTTTATTAAAATTAGAAAAATTACAGTAAATGACTTTAAATTTAAATAATATTTAGATTGATTTACATAATTAGAAAAACCTTGAGTTTTGTTTTCAAAAGTGTGCGTTTGTTTTTTTTTTTTTTTTTGTTTTTCTACCTTTCATGAATGTTGAGTAATTTAATACTTAAATTGCATAAGATATGTAAAAGGATGTTAAATGTAAAAGATGCAACTACTCAAATCAATCATTTTTTCATTCAAATAGGGTTGTTTTACATTTTGGTAAATTTAGAATAATATTTTACTAAAATTACAGAAATTAGAATAAAAATTTGTAAATTTGAATAATATTTAATTTGATTTAAGTAACTAATAAAATATTGAGTTTTGTATTCAAAAATTTCATTGTTTACTTTGATAGATCATTGTTTACTTTGATAGATGTTAACTAATCTATTTCTTAAATTGTATAAATAATATAAAAAAATTTAATTCAATAAGGGTTGGAATAAAAAATACAATTACTTAGATTTGTTACTTTTTATTTAAATATGATCTATTTTACTTTTTGGTAAATTTAAAGTAGCCTTTTACTAAAATTGTAGAAATTAAAGTAAGAGACTTTAAATTTAAATAATATTTAAATTGATTTATATTGTTAGTAAAACCTTCATATTTGTATTCAAAAACGTTTTTTTTTTCTTTAACTTTTTCATGAAGTTGAGTAATCTAATATTTAAATTACCTAAATTACGTAAAAAGATATTAAATTCAAATAACAGTTAGATTTGAAAATGTAGTTACTTAAATCAACCATTTTTGTATTCAAATTAGATTTATTTTACATTTTGGTGATTTTAGAGTAACATTTTACTAAAATTATATAAATTACATCATAAGATTGAAAATTTAAATAGCATTTAATTTGACTTAAGAAGTATTCAAAAATTTAGTTTTTTTTTTTTTTTAACTCTTAATGAATATTAACTAATTTATTATTTATATTGCATAAATAATATAAAAGAACTTAAATTTGAATAAAAATTAGAATAAAAATATAATTACATAGATTAATTGTTTTTTTATTCTAATATAGTTTATTTTATTTTTTAGTGAATTTGAAATAATCTTTTATTAAAATTACAAAAATATTGAAAATGACTTTACATTCAAATAATATTTTGATTAAATTATTTAGTTAGCAAAAACTTGAGTTTTAATTATATTCAAAAATATCATTTCTAACTTTTTCATCACTATTCAATAATTTCATACTAAAATTACGTAAATTATGCAAAAAAAAATATTAAATTTAAATAATAGTTTGATTTCGAAAATGCAATTATTCAAATCATTCTTTTTTTTTTTTCATTCAAATAAGGTCTATTTTATATTTTAGTGAATTTAAAGTAAAATTTTATTGAAATTACATAAATTATAATAAAGGATTATAAATTTGAATAATATTTGAATTGATTTAAATAACAAATAAAATCATAAGTTTTGCATTCCAAATTATCAATTTTTACTTTTATTAATATTGACTAAGTTGTTACTTAAATTGCATAAATAACACAAAAAAGAAGTTAAATTTGAATAATAGTTATAATAAAAAATATAATTATTTAAATCAACTATTTTTCATTCAAATATCATATATTTTACATTTTGGTGAATTTGGAGTAACTTTTTAATGAAATTACAAAAATTATAATAAAAGACTTAAATGTAACATTTGGATTGATTTATGTAACTAGTAAAACCTTCAGTTTTGCATTAACAAATTGTTATTTTTTTCACTTTTTCATGAATGTTGAGTAATTTAATATTCAAATTACATAAATTATATAAAAAAATATTAAAATGTAATTACTTAAATCAACTTTTTTTTTATTCAACTAGGGTCTATTCTATTATTTTTTTTGATGAATTTAGAGTAATATTTTACTGAAATTACAAATATTACAATAAAATATTACAAATTTGAATGACATTTGGTTTTATTGAAATAGATACTAAAATCCAAGGTTTTGTATTCAAAAACGTCATTTCTTTTACTTTTCATGAATATTAACCAATCTCTTACTTAAATTATGAAAGCAACATAAGAAGAATCTAAACTTAAATAACTATTAGAATAAAAAATATAATTACTTAATTTGATAGATTTTTATTCAAATAAAATTTATTTTATTTTTTAATGAATTTGAAGTAACATTTCATTAAAATTGTAAAAATTACAGCAAAAGATTTCAATTTTGAATAACATTTAGATTAATTTGTCTAGTTACTAAAATTTTAAATTTTATATTTAAAAATATCATTTTTCTTACTTTTTATGAATGTTGAGTAATTTAAAACCTAAATTATGTAAATTATTTAAAAAGACATTAAATTGAAATAACAATTAGAATACAAAATGGCTTACTTCAATTGTTCATTTTGTTTTTCATTCAAATATGATATATTTTACTTTTTGGTGAATTTTAAGAAACCTTTTATTGGAAATACAAAAATTACAATAAAATACTTCAAATTTGAATAACAATTAAATTGATTTATATAGTTAATAAAATGTTGAATTTTGCATTCAAAAATGTCATCGTTTATTTTTTAATGAATTTTGAGTAATCTAATATTTAAATTGTGTAAATTATGTTAAAAGACATGAAATTTGAATAATGGTTAGAATAGAAAAAAAAATTCTCAAATTGTTCTTTTTTTTTTTTTTTTTCAGATAATGTTTCTTTTCATTGTTGGTGAATTTCGAGTAATCTTATACTAAAAGTGTTGAAATTACAAGAAACGATTATCAATTTAAATAACATTTGAATTGATTAAACTAAAATTAGGGTTATTTTTTATTCACAAATGTTATTTTTGGTGAATTTTGAATAACTTTTTATTGAAATTATAAAAATTATCAATTTGAATAATATTTAACTTAATTTAACTAAAATTAGGGCTTTTTTATTCACAAATGCCATTTTTTACTTCCCATAAATGTTGACTAATTTGTTATTTAAATTGTGTAAATGACATAGAAAGAATTTAAATTTGAATAACAATTACAATAAAAAGATGTAATTACTTAAATAGATCTTTTTTTCATTCAAAGAGGGTCTATTTTAATTTTTGGTGAATTTATAGTAACTTTTTAAGAAATTTGTAACAATTATAATAAAAAATTATAAATTTAAATAACATTCAATTTGATATAAATAACTATTAAAATCTAAAATTTTGAATTCAATTTTTTTTTTTTTTTTACTTTTCATAAATATTGACTAATTTGTTATCTAAATTACATAAATAATATAAAAAGACTTTAAATTTGAATGATAATTGGAATAAAAAATATAATTATATAAATCAATTAATTTTTTATTTAAATAGGGTATAATTTACTTTTTGGTAAATTTAGAATAACCTTTTGCTAAAATTGTAAAAATTATAATAAAATATTATAAATTTGAATGAAATTTGGTTTTATTTAAGTAGATACTAAAATCTAAGATTTTTTTATTAAAAAATATCATTTTTTAATTTTTATTAATGTTGACCAAGTTATTACTTAATTTGTATAAATAATACAAAATGAATTTAAATTTGAATAATAGTTAAAATAAAAAAATACAATTCTTTTAATTAATTATTTTTTATTCAAATATAATCCATTTTATATTTTAGTAAATTTAGATTTATTTTTTTCTAGTAAAATTGTATAAATTATAGTAAATGATTTTAAATTTAAATAACATTTATATTAATTTATATAAATATTAAAATTTAGAGTTTTTTATTAAAAATTGAAGCATTTTACTTTTTAATAAATGTTGAGTATCCTCAAACTTAAATTGCGTAAAACATGTTAAAAGAAGTTAAATTTAAAAAATAGTTAAAATATAAAATTAAATTACTCAGAGTAGTCATTTTTTTATTTTAATAGGGTATATTTTATTTTATGGTGATTTTAAAGTAATTTTTTACTAAAATTATAAAAATTATAATAAAAAATTATAAATTTAAATAACATTTAATTTAATTATAATAATTACTAAAATCTATAATATTGTATTCAAAAATATTCTTTTTTACTTTTCATGAATATTGACTAATTTTTTACTTAGATTACATAAATAATATAAAAAAAATTAAAATTTAAATAATGATTTAAATAAAAATATAATTACTTAGATTAGTTATTTTTTATTTAAATATAATCTATTTTTATTTTTAGTAAATTTAAAATAATATTTTTCTAAAATTATAGATATTAGAATAAAAAATTGTAAATTTAAATAATATTTAATTTAATTTAAGCAATTACTAAAATATGAGGTTTTACATTGAAAAAATTGTTTTTTTAACCTTCATAAATGTTAACTAACCTATTACTTAACTTGCATAAATAACATTAAAAAAATATAAATTATAATAATGGTTGGAAAAAAAAATGAAATTATATAAATTAGTCATTTTTTTTATTTAAATATAATCTAATTTACTTTTTCTAAATTTAGAATAATATTTTACTAAAATTGTAAAAATTACTGTAAAAGATTTTAAATTTGAATAATATTTGAATTGATTTATCTAATTATTAAAATATGGAGTTTTGCATTAAAAAATAACATCTTTTTCTTTTCAAGGAATGTTGAGTAGCCTAATATTTTAATTACATAAATTATATTGAAAGACATTAAGTTTGACGATGGTTAAAATAAAAAATAAATTATTTAAATCAATCATTTTTTTATACAAATAGGGTTAATTTTACTTTTTAGTAAATTTTGAGGAGTGTTGTATTGTAATTATAGAAATTTCAATAAAAGACTTCAAATTTAAATAATATTTGAATCAATTTATATAGTAAATAAATTTTAAATTTTGCATTCTAAGAATATCATTTTTTACTTTTTATGAATGTTAATTAACCTATTACTGAAATTGTATAAATGAAATAAAAAGAATTTAAATTTAGATAATAATTAAAATTAAAAATGCATTAAATTAAATTGGTCTTTTTTTTATTCAAATATGGATTATTTTACTTTTTGATGAATTTAAAGTAAACTTTTATTAAAATTACACAAATTGTTGTAAATTATTATAACTTTGAATAACATTTGGTTTGATTGAAATAAAAACTAAAAACTAGGGTTTTGCATTAAAAAAAATGACTTTTAATTTTTCATGAATGTTATCTAACGTATTACTTATATTGAATAAATAATATAAAAAGAATTTAAATTTGAATAATGATTAGAATAAATAATGTAATTACTTAAGTTAGTTGTTTTTTTAATTCAAAAATTGTAATAAAAAACTTTAAATTTAAATAATAATTAGATTGATTTATATAGTTAAATCTTAAATTTTGTATTTAAAAATGTTGTTTTTGACCTTTTCATGAATGTTCAACATCTTAATACTTAAATTACATAAACTATATAAAAAGACGTTAAATTTGACTAATGATTAGAAAAGAAAATGATTTACTCAAATCAATCATTTTTTATTTAAATAAGGACTATTTCTTCTTTTGGTGAATTACGAGTAACTCTTTATTGAAATTGTAGAAATTACAATAAAAAATTAATAATTGGTTTGATTTAAGTAACTACTAAAATTTTGAAATTTTGTATATAAATATATTGATTTTTATTTTTCATTAATGTGAACTAATTTGTTATTTAAATTATATAAATAACATATAAAGAATTTAAATTTGAATGATAAAGCATGCTCCAATTTTAACTACATAATTAGTTTGTGTGAATGAGTTCTTAAAACTAAAGGAAAAATCTTGCCAACATGAAATGAAGTGACAATTTCATCCTCCTGGAATTAGACAATTTAATACCTGCAAGGAAAGTCAATCAAAATCACTTAGTCCATTATTTGATGGAATTCAATGGATTTAGAGTGTAAAGTCATAATGTTGTTATTCTAGTGAATAATTTAATGTTAGGTGCATGCAACAATTATAACTTCATACTCATTTCGTATAAATAAGACCTTACAACTAAAGGTGAAATCTTGTTAGCAAGAAATAATCGATGGTTTCATTCTCTTAGAATTAAACTATTCAAAACCAGCAAGTAAAGACAATTAAGATCAATTATTCCTTTTATTTGATGTTATTCAATGAATTTAGTGTGTTAAGTCATAATATCATTATTCTCATGGTTAAGTTAATTGTTGGTTCATGCTCTAATTATAACTTTAGAATCAGTTTCTTGAATGAATCCTTGCAACTAGATGAGAAATATTATTAGTAAGAAATGAAGATTTCATTCTTGTAGAACTAGACAATTTAATACCTATAAGGAAAGATAATCAAGATCAATTACTACTTTGATTCATTAAATTTAATGGATTTAATGTGTGAAGTCATCATGTCATCATTCTTGCAATTAATTTAATGTTTGGTGCATGCACCATTTTTAATTTCATAATTAGTTCGTATGAATGAGTCCTTGTAGTAAAAGGAGAAATCTTGTTTGGAAGAAATGAAGTGATAGCTTCATTCTCGTAGAACTGCACCACTCAATCCACTTAAATACAATCAAGATTAATTACTCCTTTATTTCATGGAATTCAAAGGATTAAGAGTGTCAAATTATAATGTCATTATTCTCACGATTAGTTTAATGTTTGGTGAAAGTACCATTTTTAACATCATAATTTGTTTGAATAAATGAGAACTTGACACTTATAGAATTTAAAGAGTTTTCTTTTTATTTCTATATCTTTATGGTGGATTCCATTGAGTAGTAACTTAACCATAGTATTTTTGTATCTCTTGAGTGGAGTCCTTAAGAGTGGTAAGTGCAACCAACCCTGTATCTCGTTAAGGTGGTGGAGTTTCTCCTGTATCTTTGGAGTGAAAGTTACATTCAAATCTATTTCCCATATCCAAATAAGTCCTTGCAACTAAAGGAGAAATGATTGCAACAAGAAATGAAGAGACAATTTCATTCTCTTAGAACTGAACTATTCAATACCTACAAGAAAAGAGATGAATTACTCCATTGTTTGATATAATTCAATTTGATTTAGAGTGTGAAGTTATAATGTCATCATTCTCATCACTAATTTAATGTTTGATGCATGCACTTATTATAACTTCAAAATCAATTTGTGTGAATGAGTCCTTGCTACTAAAGAAGAAATCATATTGACAAGAAGTGAACTAGATGGTTTCATTCTATTAGAATGAAACCATTTAATACCTACAAGAAAAGACAATCAAGATCAATTACTCCTATGCTTGAAGGAATTCAATGGATTTAGAGTGTGAAGTTGTAATGTTGTTATTCTCATGATCAATTTAATGTTTGATTCATGACTCAATTTTAACATCATAATCAGTTTGTGTGGATGAATCCTTGCAAATAATAGTGAAATCTTGTTAACATGAAAGGAAAAGATGGTTTCATTCTCCTAGAATGAATCCATTCAATACCTATAAGGAACAACAATCAAGATCATTGACTCTTTTGTTTGATGGAATTCAATAGATTTAGAGTGAAGTCATAATGTTGTTCTTCTCATGATTAATTTAATGTTTGGAGCATGCACCAATTAGAACTTCATAATCAGCGTGTGTGAATGAGCCCTTGCAACTAAAGGAGAATTTGTTAGCCCAAAAAGAAGAGACAACTTCATTCTCCTAGAATTCAACCATTCAATTCCTATAAAGGAAGACGATCATGAGTAATGAGACCTTTGTTTGATGGAATTCAATGGATTTAGTGTTTGGACCATGCACCAATTATAACTTCATAAATCAAGAGAACTTGCAACTAAAGGAGAATTTTTGGTCGCAAGAAAAGAAGAGACAATCTCATTCTCCTAGAATCGAACCATTTTATACTTACAGAAAAAGACAATCAAGAGAAATTGCTCCCTTGTTTGATGGAATTCATTGGATTTAAAGTGTGAAGTCATATTATCATTATTCTAGTGATTAATTTACTGTTTGGTGCAATTAAAGGAGAAATCTTGTTAGTAGACAATGATAAGACTATTTCATTCTCTTAGAAATAATCCATTCATTACCTGCATGGAAAGACAATCGAGATTAATGACCCCTTTATTTTATGAAATTCAAAGAATTTAGAGTGTGAAGTCATGATGTCGTCATTCTTATAATTAATTTGATATTTGGTGCATGCACCAATTTTAACTTCATAATCAGTTTTTATGAATGAGTCCTTACAACTAAAAGAGAAATCATGTTGTTAAGAAAGAAAGAGACAGTTTCCTTCTCCTAGGATAAAACCATTCAATACTTGCAAGGAAAGACAATTAAGACCAATTACTCCTTTATTTGATGAAATTGAATGGATTTAGAGTGTGAAGTCATAATATCATTTTTCTTGTGATTAATTTAATGTTTAGTGCTTGTAACACTTTTAACTTTATAATCAATTTGTGTGAATAAGTACTTGCTACTAAAGGAGAAATCTTATTAGCAAGAAACAAAGAGACAATTTCATTCTCCTAGAATTAAACCATTCAATGTTTGCAAGTAAAGACGATCAAGATCAATTACTCCTTTATTTGACAAAATTCAATGGATTCAAAGTGTATAGTCATAACATTTTTATTCTCATGATTAATCTAATATTTAGAGCATGCACAATTTTTAACCTCATAATTAGTTTGTGTGAATGAGTTATTGCAACAAAAGTACAAATCATGTTAGCAAGAAATGAATAGATGGTTTCATTCTTCTAGAATTTAAGCATTCAATACTTGCACAAAAATACAATTAAGATCAATTAGTCTTTCATTGGATCAAATTAAAAGGATTTAGAGTGTGAAGTCATAATGTCATTGTTCTGGTGATTAATTTAACATTTGGTGCTCGCACCAATTTTAACTTTATACCACATTTGTGTGAATTAGTCCTTACAACTAAAAGATAAAAATTGTTAATTACAAATTATGAGATAGTTTCATTCTACCAAGAATGATTTACAAATTATGAGATAGTTTCATTCTACCAAGAATGATTTATTCATTACCTACAAGGAAAGACAATCAAGATCAATGACTCTTTTGCTTATTAGAATTCAATGAACTTTAAGTGTGATGTTCTAGAATTGATTTATTCAATACCTATGAGGAAAGACAATCAAGATCAAAGTCTCCTCTATTTATGGAATTGAAAGAATTTGGAGTATGAAGTTATAATTATTATTCTCAGGACAAATTTAATGTTTAGTGCATGCACCATTTTTAACTTCATAATCAATTTTTATGAATGAGTCCTTGCACCATGAAGGAGAAATGTTATTAGCAAGAAAAGAAGAGACAACTTTATTCTCCTAGAATTGAACCTTTCAACACCTACAAATAAAGACAATCAAGATCAATCACTCCTTTATTTGTTGGAATTGAATGAATTTAGAGTGTGAAGTCATAATGTCATTGTTCTTACGATTAATTTGAAGTTTGGTGCATGCACCAATTTTAACCTCACAATCACTTTTAGTGAATGTGTCCTTGCAATTGAAGGAGAAATCTTGTTAGCAAGAAATGAAGGGACAATGTCATTATCCTAAAATTGAACTATTCAATACATGTAAGGAGAGTGAATCAAGATCAATTAATCCTTTGATTGATGGAATTCAATGGATTTAAAGTGTAAAGTCAATTTGTTGTTCTTATGATTAAGTTAATATTTGGTGCATGCACCAATTTTAACTTCATAATCATTTTAAGTGAATGAGTCATTGAAACTAAAGGAGATATAACTTGTTAGGAAGAAATGAATAGGCAATTTCATTCTCCTAGAATTGAACCTTTTCAATACCTTTAAAGGAATGATAATATTAATGACTTTTTTGTTTGATGGAATTCCACAAATTTTGAGTGTAAAGTCATAATGTCATTATTTTTATGATTAATTTAATGTTTGGTGCATGCACCATTATTGACTTTATACTTAGTTTGTGTGAATGAGTCCTTGCAACCAAAGGACAAACATCTTGATAGTAGGAAATGAAGAGATGGTTTCATTCCCTTAGAATTGAACCAATTAATACTTGCAAGTAAAGACAATCAACATCAATTTCTTCTTTAAAAGATGGAATTCCATGGATTTAGAGAGTGAAGTCATAAGGTTGTCATTCTTATTAGTAGGAAAGGACAAGAAAGTTCCATTCACCTAGAATTGATGTATTCGTTACCTACAAGGAAAGAGAATCAAGGTCGATGACTCCTTTATTTAATAGAATTTAATGGATTTAAAGTGAGATGTTCTGGAATTGAACCATTCAATTTTTGCAAGTAAAGACAATCAAGGTCAATTGCTCCTTTATATGATGGAATTCAATGGATTTAAAGTGATTAGTCATAATGCCATTATTCTTGTGATTAAAATTAATATTTAGAGCATGTGCCTTTTTTAACTTCATAATTAATTTGTGTGAATGAGTCCTTGAAACTAAATTCAAAAACTTGTTAGCAAGAACTGAATAGATGGTTTTATTCTCTTGAAATTGAACCATTCAATGCCTACAAGTAAAGTCAATCAAGATTAATTACTCCTTTATTTGATGGGATTAAATGGATTTAGAGTTTGAAGTCATAATCTTGTTATTCACATGGCTAACTTAATGTTTGGTGCTTACACCAAACTTAACTCCATAATCAGATTGTGAGAATAAGACCTTGAAACTAAATGAGAAATCTTGTTAGCTAGGAAAGAAAAGACAGTTTCTTTCACTTAGGATTGAACCATTTAATAGCTAAAAGTAAGGACAATCAAGATCAATGACTCCTTTGTTTGATGGAATTAAATGGATTTAAAGTGTGAAGACATAATATCATTATTCTCATGATTAATTTAATGTTTGGATCATGCACCAATTTTAACTTCATAAATAGTTAGTGTGAATGAATCCTTGCAACTAAAGGAGAAATCTTGTAAGTTGGAAATGACAAAATGGTTTCATTCTCTTAGAATTGATGTATTCATTATCTACAAGGAAAGACAATCAAGATTGAAGACTCCTTAGTTTAATTGAATTCAATGGATTTAAAGTGCAATATTTTAGAATTGAACCATTCACTTCCTACAAGGAAAGACAATCAAGATCACGTACTCCTTTATTTAATGGAATTAGAGTGTATAGTCATAATGTCGTTATTCTCATGATTAATTTAACATTTGGTGCATGCACCATTTTTCACTTCATAATTAGCTTGTGTGAGTGGGTCATTGCAACTAATGGATAAATTTGGTTACAATGAAATGAATAGACATTTTCATTCTCCTAGAATTGAACCATTCAATACCTATAAGGAATGATAATCATAATTAATGACTCCTTTGTTAGATGGAATTTAATGGATTTAGAGTATGAAGTCATAAAGTCCTTGTTCTAATGATTTATTTAATGCTTGGTGCATACACCATTTTTAACTTTTTAATCAGTTTGGCTGAATGAATCCTAGCAACTAAAGGGGAAATCTTGTTAGCAAGAATTGAAGATAGTTTCATTCTTCTAGAAATAAACCATTCAGTACCAACAAGAAATGACAATTAAGATCAATTACTCCATTATTAGATGAATTTAATGGATTTAGAGTGTGAAGTCATAATGTCATTATTCTCATGATTAATTCAATGTTTGGTGCAACTAGCACCAACTTTAACTTCATAATTAATTTGCGTGAATGAGTCCTTTCATTACTTGCTAGGAAAGTCAATCAAGATTAATGATTTGTTTTGTTTGATGGAATTTAATGGATTTAGAGTGTGAAGGCATAATGTCATTAATCTCATAATTAATTTAATATTTGGAGCTTTGCCCCATTTTTAACTTGAGTTAGTGTGAATGAGTCCATGCAACAAATTATTAACACGAAATGAAGAGATGATTTCATTCTTTAAGAATTGAGTGACTAATCTAGAATTAAACCATTCAATGCCTACAAGGAAAGACAATCAAGATTAGTGACTAATGTTCTAGAATTAAACCATTCAATGCTTACAAGGAAAGACAATCAAGATCAATTAAGTCTTTATTTGATGGAATTCAATGGATTTAGAATGTGAAGTCATAATTTCATTATTCTCATTATTAATTTTAATGCTTGGTTCATGTATCATTTTTAACTTTGTACTCGGTTTGTATGAATAAGTCTTTGCAACTAAAGGAGAAATTTTGTTAGCATGAAATGGAGAGTCAATTTCATTCTCTTAGAATTGAACCACTCATACTTACAAGTAAAGACAATCAAGTTCAATTAATCCTTATTTGATGAAATTCAATGGATTTAGAGTGTGATGCCAAAATGTCCTCATTCTCATGATTAATTTGATGTTGGGTGAATGAGTTTGTGTGGATGAGTCCATATAACTAAAAAGGAAATCTTGTTAACAAGAAATGATGTGACAGTTTCATCCTCCAAGAATTAACCACTCAATACTTACAAGTAATAACAATCAAGACCAATCTCCTTTATTTGATGGAATTTAATAGATTTAGAGTGTAAAGTCATAATTTCATCATTGTCATGATTAATTTAATATTTGGAGCATGCACCATTTTTAGCTTCACAATCAATTTGTGTAAACAAGTCTTTGTAATTAAAGGAAAAATATTGTTAGCAATAAATGAAGAGATAATTTCTTCTCTAAGAATTGAACCAATCAATACCCACAAGTAATGACAATCAAGATAAATTACTCTTTTATTTGATAGAATTCAATAGATTTATAGTGTAAAGTTATAATGTCATTATTCTCATGATTAATTTGATGTTTCATGCATGCAAAATTTTTAACTTCATAATCAATTTGTGTGAAAGAGCCCTTGTAACTAAAGGGGAAATTTTGTTAGCAAGAAATGAAGAGACATTTTTATTCTCTTAGAATTGAACTAATCAATACCTACAAGTAATGACAATGAAAATCAACTTCTTTATTTGATGGAATTTAATGAATTTAGAGTGTGAAGTTATAACGTTGTTATTCTTGTGATTAATTTGATGTTTTTTTTGCATGCACCAATTTTAACTTTATAGTTAGTTTGTGTGAAAGTGTACTTTTCCCTAAAGGAGAAATCTTATTAGCAAGAAAAGAGGAGAAAATTTCCTTCACTTAGAATCGAACCATTCAATACCTGCAAGAAAGGACAACTAAGATCAATGTCACCTTTGTGTGATGGAATTCAAAGGATTTATAGTGAGAAGACATAATGTCATTATTCTTGTGATTAATTTAATGTTTGGTGCATGCACCAATTTTAACTTCATAATTAGTTTGTGTGAATGTGTCCGTACAACTAAAAGAGAAATCTTGTTAATAGGAAATGATGAGACAATTTCATTCTCCTAGAATTCATGTATTTACAAGGAAAGTTAACCAATATCAATGACACATTTGTTTAATGGAATTCAATGAACTTAAAGTGTTTGGTTGTAGAATTGAACTATTCAATTCTTGCAAGTAAGTATTAAGATCAATTACTCCTTTATATGCTAAAATTCCATGGATTTTAGAGTGTACAGTCATAATGTCATTATTATTATTATTAATTTAATGTTTATTGCATGTACCATTTTAAACTTCATAATAAGTTTGTGAAAATGAGTTCTTGCAACCAAAGGATAAATCTTATTAGCAAGAAAGAGGAGACAATTTCATTCTCCTAAAATTGAACCATTTAATACCTACAAGTAAAAACAACCAAGATTAGTTACTCCTTTGTTTGATAGAATTCAATGAATTTAGGGCATGACGTCATAATATTGTTATTCTCATAATTAATTTAATGTTTAGAGCATGCACCATTTTTAACTTCATAATCAATTTTGTGAAAGAGACC
Source organism: Rhizophora apiculata (assembly GCA_037832385.1). Classification (NCBI taxonomy): domain Eukaryota; kingdom Viridiplantae; phylum Streptophyta; class Magnoliopsida; order Malpighiales; family Rhizophoraceae; genus Rhizophora; species Rhizophora apiculata. The sequence goes on along the minus strand of CM075432.1, from coordinate 12,873,179 downwards.
TTGCAACTAAAGGAGAAATTTTGTTAACAAGAAATGGAAAGATGGTTTCATTCACCTTATGTGGAACCATTCAATACCTACAAGGAAAGAAAATCAAGATTAAATTTTCCTTTATCTAATGGAATTAAATGGATTTAGAGTGTGAAGTCATAATGTCATTATTCTTGTGATTAATTTGATGTTTATTGCATACACCAATTTTAACTTCGTAATAAATTTGAGAGAATGAGTCCTTGCAACCAAAGGAGAAATACTATTAGTAAGAAATGATGTGACAATTTAATTTTCTTAGAATTTAACCATTATGACTATGCAAAGAAAGACATTTGAGATCAAATACTCCTTTATTTGATGGAATGTAGTGGATTTAGAATGTGATGTTCTAGAATTAAGCCATTTAATACCTACGAGCAAAGATAATCAAGATCAATTACTACTTTATTTGATGAGATTCAATGGATTTAAAGTGTGAAGTCATAATGTCATCATTCATGTGATTAATTTGATGGTTTGTGTATGTATGAATTATAACTTCATAATCAATTTATGTGAATGAGTTTTTGCAACAAGAGGAGAAATCTTGTTAGTTAGAAATGATGAGACAATTTCATTCTCCTCATTTTATTATTGCAAAGAATGACATTCAAGATCAACTACTTTATTTGATGGAATTCAATGAATTTAGAATGATGCACTAGATTTGAATGATTTAATACCTGTAAGAAAAGATAATCAATCAAGTACTCCTTTATTTGATGAAATTCACTAGATTTAGAATTTATAGTCATAATATCACTATTCTTGTGATTAATTTAATGTTTGGTGGATGCACCATTTTTAACCTAAAAATTAGTTTGTGAGAATGAGTCCTTGCAACTAAAGGAGAATTCTAATTAGCAAGAAATGAGGAGATGGCTCCATTCTCCTAAAATGTAACAATTTTATACCTACAAAGAAAGACTTTCAAGATCAATTACTTCTTTATTTGATGGAATTCAATGGATTTAGAGGGTGTAGTCATAACACCATTATTATCATGATAAATGTAATGTTTGGTGCATGCACCATTTTTAACTTCATAATCAATTTATGTGAAGGAGTCCTTACAATTAAAAGAGAAATCTTGTTATCAAGAAATGGAGAGATAATTTCATTCACCTAGAATTGAACCATCAATAACTACAAGTAAAGACAATCAAGATCAATTAATCTTCTAATTAATTTGATGTTTGGTACATGAACCAATTTTAGCTTCATAACTAGTTTGTGTGACTACTTGCAACTAAAGGAGAAATTTTGTTAGCAAGAAATGAAGAGATGGTTAGTATTAGCAAGATCAATTACTCCTTTATTTAGAGGAATTCAATGAATTTAGAGTGTGAAGTCATAATATCATTATTCTCTTGATTAATTTGTTGTTTGGTGCATACACCAATTTTAACATCATAATTAGATTGTGTGAATGAGTCCTTGCCACTAAAAGAGAAATGAAGTTAGTAAGAAATGAAGGGATGATTTCATTCAACTAGAATTAAACCTTTTAGTAACTTCAAGAAAAGACAACCAAGATCAATGATTTTCTTGTTTGATGAAATTCAATGGATTTAGAGTGTAAAGACATGTTATCATTATTCTCATAATTAATTTAATATTTTCTGCATGCACCCATTTTAACTTCATGATCAGTTTGTGTGAATGACTCCTTGCAACTAAAGGAGAAATCTTGATTTCAAAAAATGAAGAGACGATTTCATTCCCCCAAAACTGAACCATTTAATACCTGCAGGGAATAAAAATCAAGATCAATTACTAATAAAAACCAAGTTTTGCATAATATTTTGCCTCATAATTAATATCTTATGTATGTTTGATAGTCTAGATGATGTAATTTGATTGGCTTCTCACTGAGTTATCCATATGCCTAATTATTAGAAAAGTCTGGTAAAATTCAGTTTTTGCGCAATTTATGTATTTTGGCTATTTCTTAGGTTTCAGGAGGTTTTTTTTAGCAAAATCAATTTCTATGGATAGCTAAGAGACTGAGCTATGACTTCCATGAAGATACCACGTGCAAATTCTGAACCAATTGGACAAGGAAAAATATTGAACTCTAATCATGAGAGGGGCGCTGGACAGAGCAGATCAACCGTGCATTGCTTAGTTTTTTGGCCATATCTCATAAACGGGAAAGCGTTTAGCTGTGAAACTTGAGTTGTTGGAAAGCTAACTCAAAGAGCTACAAATCTCGTGAAGGCAACAGAAGAAGATAAGGCCATCTTGATGGAGTTATGCATGGGTGAAGTTCAATAAACCTCCATGGAGTAGGAAACTGGGCTGATTTGTATGTTTTGAGCCATGATACTCAACCATCTGAATTCAGGGCCTGGAATAATGTCCAAACCACTTGGGATTATTGCCCAAGTTGAGGCCTAATCCATTCTAGAAGGTGGGAAAAGGAGCATTAAGTGCAAGGAAGATGAAGAGGCAAGCATGGATTGCATTGGAAAGGAGAGAATAACCATGTAAAATGTTGTAACCTTGGGATCATGAATGACTAAAGGAGCATTAATTGCAAAGAAGATGAAGAGGTGGTGAATAGACATAGAAAATGGGTGGTCACAGGATGAAAAAAAAAAAGAGAGGACAGATGGAAACAACTCATTTTTCTCATTTTGCATTTCTCTTTTCCTTTGTTCCATGATTGTGTAAATCATTTTAACTTTGGGGTTCTTGAACTCATGTACCTGGAGATCATGATTTATCATTGAATGAATGCATTCTAGTTTTCTCATTCTAGCCTTATTTTTATTCAATCACTTAATGGGATTTCTTAGGTGATAATATCAATTGGTTTTGGGTGAGGTAACTTAAGTCACACTTAGGATGAGATTGAGGGGCAGATTTGCTACTTAGGTTAGTGAACTTTGGTGCTTAGGCTAGTTAGATTGCCTGATAATTGCGCGATAGCAGGTTTTTCCAATGAGTCATATTTAGTTAAGGTGATTGTTTAGGGAGTGCAAAGTTGTCTAGTGCGAGATCTTGATTAGGACTAGAGCTAACCAATTAGACATACATTCCTATATCCTTACGAATCGAGGATAGGTCATCAAGGTTCAAGAGTTACTAGTGCTAGTCTCATATCATATATTCTAAAAAGCATGTTGGTTCATTGGGAGACAACTAGGGTCATGCCACTAACTACAAGCCTTCAGGCCACCCTAAGAATTAATTTGACCAATGTGACTGTCGAATTTGTCAAATTTTGGCACCGTTTCTGGGGAACCAAGGTATGTTAATGACCTTTTCTTGTTTATTTGTAAATAATTAACCATTGAAGTAGGTGTCTTATTGCTAGTCACGACTAAAGAAGGAGGGGAAGAACATCAATTTCAAGGCAAGATAATTCATCTCAGCTGGCTCCTTTTCTTCCTTAGCTACCTTACATGGCCTTCTACTAATGTCCAACCAATGTAAGTTTTATTTTAACTTTCTTTTTCACTTTCTACTCATTGATGTTATGTGATTCATGTTTACTTTAGTTTATTCTCTAGTTATTCTATTGATTTAGCTTCAATTTGTCTATTTCTTTAAGTGTCTAATCAGTATTGGTTATATTTTGTGGGTTTGTTGCCATTCCTTTTAGTTTTGCCATGTTTCATTTTTTTGGTTGTTGTCTATTCCATTTTCAGATGGGCTTAGTTGCTTGTTACTATTTAAGGTTGTTCTAGTCAATTGCATTTCTTGGTTGTTTGCTCTTGTTTAACTCTATTTTATCATTGTTTCAGCTTTATTTTGCATGTTTTGCATAGTGTATGACCAAATCATCTGGCAATTTATTATTCGATTTTGACCTTAAAATAGAACGAATGTTGAGTAGACGTTGTAGGATTACATGTCTTTGTCTAGATTCATTAAGGAAGAATATCAAGAACCAAAGCTAGCCAAGAATAACAACATGGCTGGGATTAATGGAAATAACAATCGAACTTTGAAAGAGCTAGTGGCACTCGATATCAATTATCAACCTATGTGTATTCAATATCATGGTGTTAAAACTAACTTTGAACTTAAATTTGGAATCATTCATTTGTTGCCTAAATATCATGGCCTTACAAGTGAAGATCCCCATAAACATCTCAAGGAATTTCATATTGTCTGTTCAACAATGAGATTGCAAGGGATATTCGAGGACTATGTCAAGATTTGATCATTTCCATTTTCTTTGGAGGGAGCTATGAATGATTGGCTTTATTATCTCCATCCTAAGGCCATTTGGAATTGGAATGACATGAAAAAGGCTTACATCAAAAAGTTCTTTCTTGTCTTGCGTATTGCCACCATCTAAAAAGAGATTTGTGAGATTCAACAGCTTAATGGCGAGACCTTCTATGAATATTGGGATCAATTTAATAAGTTATGTGTGAGTTGTCTATTTCATTAGATATTAGAACAACTTTTGATCAACTACTTTTATGAAGGTCTATCCCTGATGGATCGTAGCATGATTAATGCAGCAAGTGGTGGCACAGTTGTGGATAAGACACCCCAGGCTGCTTGAGTGTTAATTGAAAACATGGCAATGAATTCCCAACAATTCAGCACAAGGGTCATAATTCCATCCCAACGAGTACAAGAAGTATTGGCCACATGTCAAGATCATTAAAGAGTGGAGCACCATCTTGATGAACTTACCTCACTTGTAAGGAGATTGGCTATAGATCAACAACAATTGGGCCAAGGGGGTTCTCAACTTGCCCTTAGGAGCCAAGTTTGTGGTACTTATGCAAGTCCAGGGCATCCTACCACCTCATGCCCAACATTAATGGAGGAGTCATAAGATCAAGTCCTTACAGCCAAAGGATATCAAGGAAGGCCAAATCAACAAGAAGATCGGCCTCAATATGACCCATACTCAGTCACATACAACCTAGGGTGGTGCGATCATCCCAACCTTTGGTATGGGAACTTAGGATCAACATTGCAAGAGCAAACAAAATAGCCCCCTTGGAGATTGGGCCAAGGTCAGGGCCAACAGCAACTACATGGCCAGACACATCAACCACCTCTACCTGGGTTCAAGTCATCTTTATAGGATATGATGAAATAGTTAACGACTTGCACCATGTAGCTAGCCAATCAAAATATTCAATTCCAATAGAAAACTAACTCAACCATCCAAGATCAGCGGACACAAATGACTCAAATAGTCACTTCGATGAATGCTCTTCAATAGCAAGTCTCCTGATAATTGCTGAGCCAATCCATCTTCAATCCAAAGGGGGGTGTAAATGCCATTGAATTAAGGTTTGGAAAGGTGCTAGATGAGTAGCCAAGACCAGTGAAGGAGAAGGAGGAAAAACAATCATCTACTTCAAACCCAACCAAGACCCAGACGAGCTAGGAAGATCAAGCTACCAAGGGAAAGGAGATAGCTAACCGATCCATTGAGCCACTCCCATTTCCTTAGAGAATGAAATCTAAGAAAAAGGATGACATACTGGACAAGGATAAGGAAGTTCTGGAGATGTTCCTGAAGGTGAGTCAACATTCACTTCTTGATGCAATCAAGCAAGTGCCATATGCTAAGTTTTTGAAAGAGCTATGCATGAATAAGAAGAGGCTCCAAGGAAGGGAGAAGGTTAGCATGAGACAAAATGTATCAGCTTTTATATAGCTTCTACCACAAAAATGCGAGGATCCTGGTACTTTCACAATTCCCTGCATTATTAGTAACTGAAAGTTTGACAGGGCCTTGTTGGATCTTGGAGCTTCAATCAATGTTGTGCCTTTTTTGGTGTTTATTGAGCTAAATCTTGGATCATTGAAGGGAATAAAATTGGTTATCCAATTGGTAAACAGAAGTAATGCCTATCCGCTCGAATAGTTAAGGATGTTCTAGTGTAAGTAGGTAAGTTGATCTTTCCACTGTTAACTTTTATATTTTGGAAATGGAAGGCGAGACACTTATTTTTGGTCGACCATTCCTTAAAACTGCATGAACTAAAATTGATGAGCACTCGAGGGTGTTATTGATGGAATTTGGTGGCTCAATTATTAAATTTATCATTTTTGATGCCATAAAACACCCATTAGAGGATCATTCTTTATTTCATATCGAGTTCATTGAGGATTTGGTGGAGGAAGTGTAACTAGAGCTTGAGAAGGAATTCCCAAAGATAGCCCATTTTGATGTCTCTCTAACCTGTAGCACAACCCTTTTTGGGGGACAAGGAGTCCAAGAAGGTGCTAAATTTGAATAGAGAAAGAAGTGCCACTCAGCCTAAAATAACTTGAAAGAAGTAGCAGAAATAAGAGTTGATCAAAATAGCTTGGAAAAGTGCACTCTCTCCCTCTAGTCCAGTTCCTTGTCATAGTGACTAGCTTGGGAATGATGTATGTAACATCTCCAATTCATGCACACTTAAAGGAGTCCCTGAGAGGATAGGATAAGTGGTGTAATTAGCAAAATAATGGGGAATGGACATATCAGATCTGAGAATAACATAAAAGACTTGATTAGAAACAATTGAGAGCAAGTTGATTAAACTTCTTCCATTTGTTGTACAACCCCTAAGCTTGATTTAAAGCCTCTTCCAGAGCACCTAAGGTATGCATTCCTAGCTAAGAATGGCAAACTTCTAATGATTATTGCTAGGAGCCTTGATTAGTTGCAGGAGGCTTGGTTGCTTAAAGTTTTATAGGAGCACAAAGAAGGCTATTGACTGGACACTTGGGGACATTATGAGGGTTAGTCCAGCAATTTGCATGCATAGAATTTTCCTTGAAGAAGGAGCCAAACCTTTGAGGCAAGCACAATGAAGACTCAACCCACTTATTCTTGATGTCATAAAGAAAGAAGTGTCTAAATTGCTCCAAATTGGAATTATTTATCCAATCTTAAATAGCGATTGGGTGAGTCCAGTCCAAGTGGTGCTGAAGAAATCTGGAGTTACGGTAGTCAAGATTGAGAATAATGAATTGTTGCCAACTTGTGTGCAAAATTCTTGGCAAGTGTGTATAGACTACCAGTGGCTCAACCAAGCAACGTGGAAGGATTACTATCCTTTACCTTTTATTGATCAAATTCTTGAAAGATTGTCTAGGAAATCTCACTTCTGTTTTTTGGATGGTCTTATGGGATACTTTCATATTTCACTTCACCCCTTGAGGATCAAGAGAAGACTACTTTCACAAGTCCTCTTGGCACTTATGCCTACTGGAGGATGCCATTTAGGTTGTGCAATGCTCGAGGCACTTTTCAATATTGTATGGTTAGTATTTTCTCTAATTTCTTGGAGGATGGTATGGAAGTTTTTATGGATGACTTCACTATTTATGGATCCTCTTTTAATGAATGTTTAGAAAAATTATCTTGAGTTCTTAAGAGGTGCACAGAAACTAACTTGGTCCTTAATTATGAAAAATGTCACTTCATGGTTGAGCAAGGAATTGTGTTAGGACATGTAGTTTCCAAGGATGGTATTAAAGTTGATTCGACAAAAGTTGAAGTTATTTCTCATTTATCTTACCTTGCATGTGTGTGGCAAGTTTGATCTTTTTTTGGTCATGTAGGATTTTATTAGAGATTTATAAGGAATTTTAGCAAGAAAGCCCTCCTATTGACCAACCTTCTAAAGGCGGATGTGGAGTTCAAGTTTGACAAGGATTGTTGTGAAGCTTTCAACCAACTCAAGCATGCCTTGACCACTGTGCCAATAGTGTAAGCCTTGGATTGGTCTTAACCATTTGAGTTAATGTGTGATGCATCAACAATGTAGTGGGAGCTATTTTGGCATAGAGATTTAATGGGCAGTCACATGAGTCATCCATTACCCATCCCACACACTCGATGTTGCTCAATCAACTATACCACAATAAAGAAGGAGCTTTTGGCTATTGTTTATAAAGTTATAGTTTTCTCTGATCATAAAGTGCTTAAATATCTCTTGAAAAAGCTTCGACGCAAAGTTGCAACTGATCCAATGGATGTTATTACTCCAAAGTTTAATGTTGAGGTTGACGACAGAAGTGAAGCTAAGAATTTGTGGCTGATCATCTTAGTTGGATTGAAGGGGGTTTGGAACCCCTTCCCATTCAAGCTGACTTCCTAGATGAGCACCTCTTGCAAATCCATGGTATGTCCTGACATTAACACACTATTTAGTATGTTGAGTTAGTTAACTTCCTAAGCATCAAGCTAACAAGGTTCAAAGTGAGTCCAAATGTTATGTTTGGGATGATCCATACCTTTAGAAATTTTGTAGTGATAACAACATTAGGAGATGTGTGCCTAGGCATGAGCACGAGTCTATCTTGAGGTTCTATCATTCTAGAGCATGTGGTGGCCATTTTGGTTTCTTTTAGAACAGTTAGGAAAGTGCTAGATTTAGGTCTTTATTGGCCAACTCTATTTCATGATGCCCATATTTTTTGTAAATCATGTAATTGATGTCAATGAACTGGGAATTTATCATGTAGGCAAAGATGACCCTACAACAATTGTTATTTTATGAAGTTTTTGATGTTTGGGGTATAGACTTTATGAGACCCTTCTTGATTTTGTTCAGTTATATTTATAATCTTTTAGTGGTTGATTATGTTTCCAAGTGGGTAGAGGCTAAGGTTACCCAAACTGATGATACCAAAGTAGTGGTAAGCTTTGTCTATTTGCAGATTATTTGCAGGTTTGAAGTTCCACAAGCTATCATCTCAGATCAGGGATCCCATTTTTGTAATTGACAAGTATAAGCTTTGTTGAAAAAATATGGCATAGTTCACAAGATCTCCACCTCATATCACCCACAAATAAATGGCCAAGTTGAGGTCTCCAATTGAGAAATCAAGAGCATAGTCGAAAAAATTGTTCAACTGAACTGGAAGGGTTAAAGTGCACAACTAGAGGAAGCATTATGGGCATACCACACTACCTATAAAACCCCAATTGATATGTCCCTGTACTGAATAGTCTATGGGAAAGCATGTCACTTGCTGGTGGAAATTGAACAGAAAGTGTAATTGGGCAGTTAAGCGTTGCAACTTGAATCTAGTCCAAGCAGGAGCTGAAAGGAAGCTATAACTTCAAGAGCTTGAGGAGATCCAAATGGAAGCTTACAAAATGCTCAGATTTACAAGGAGAGGACAAAGTGGCTGCATGACCAGATGATTCATTGTAGGACGTTTAAGCCCAGGCAACGAGTTCTCTATAATTCAAGGCTTAGGTTCATGCTATGTAAGTTACATTCTCATTGGGATGGACCTTTTCTGGTTACTCAAGTGTATCCTTATGGTATCACATAGGTGGAAGAACCAACATCAAAGAGAAGGTTCACAGTGAATGGCCATAGGCTTAAGCACTTCTATGAAGTACTCAGCCAGGAAAAATCACCAGGAGAGGAATTATGCTTGTTAGATGCACACTACCTAGCACCTTGATAAGCCTTTTAATCCCATCCTTTTCTTTCAATTGTAGGTGTTTGCTTGAATTAAATAAGGATAGCTATATGATAATTTCATTTATGTACATGAATAAAATTTCTCAGATAGTTACCATGACAACTGATGACTTAGGCTGATGAATAAAATTTGGTTTTTGTGCAATTTATATACTTTGGCTATATCTTAGGTTGTAGGAGGTTTCTTTTACAAAATCAATTTCTATGGATAGCTAAGAGAGAGCTAAACTATGACTTCCATAAAGAAACTACATATGCAAATTTGAACCAATTGGACAAGACAAAATATTGAACTCTGATCACAAGAGGGGCGTTGGACAGAGCAGATCAGCTGCACACTGCTTAGTTATTCGGCCACATCTCATAAACGGAAAGGAGTTTAGCTGTGAAATTTGAGTCTTTGGAAAGCTAACTCAAAGAGCTAAAAATCTCATGAAGGAAACAGAAGAAGATAAGGCCATTTCAATTTAGTTATGCATGGGTGAAGTTCAGCAAGCCTCCATGGAGTAGGAAACTGGGCTGATTTGTATGATTTGGGCCATGATACTCCTCCATCCGAATTCAGGGCCCAGAATCATGCCCAAACCACTTGGGATTATTGTCCAAGTTGAGGCCTAATCCATTCTAGAAGGTGAAAAGAGTTTCAAGGCAAGCAAGAACTGGTTAAAGGAGCATTAAGTGCAAGGAAGATGAAGAAGAAAGCATGGACTGCATTGGAAAGGAGACACTAACCACGTGACATGCTATAACCTTGGGATCTTGAACAGCCAAAGGAGCATTAATTGCAAGGAAGATGAAGAGGTGGTGAACAAACATAGAAAATGGGTGGTCAAGGGCTAAAAACAAGAGGAGGAGAGAGGACAAACAGAAACAACTCATTCTTCTCATTTTGCATTTCTCTTTTCCTTTGTTCCATGATTGTGTAAATCATTTTAACTTTGGGTTCTTGAAGCTCATATAGCTAGAGATCATGTTTATCATTGAATGAATGCATTTTTGTTTTCTCCTTCTAGCCTTATTCTCATTTGATCACTTAATAGGATTCCTTAGGTGATAATATCGATTGGTTTTGGGTGAGTTAAGAAGTGTCTTAAGAGCTACCGATCAGTAACTTGAGTCATGATTAGGATGAAATTGAGGGGCAGATTTGCTGCTTAGGTTAGTGAACTCCAGTGCTTAGGCTAGTTAGATTGCATGATAATTGCACAATAACGAGTTTTTTGTGAGTCATAGTTAGTTGAATCTAGGCGATCGTCTAGAGATTTTAGGGAGTGCAAAGTCATCTAGCACGAGATGTTAGTTAGAACTAGGGCTAACCAATTAGACATACATTCCTATATTCTTAGGAATCGAGGATAGGTCTTCAAGGTTTAAGAATTATTGGAGTTAGTCTAATATCATGTAATTTAAAAAATACATTGATTCATTAGGAGACGACTAAGGTCATGCCACTAACTATAATCTTTCAGGGCACCTTAAGAATTAATTTGACTAACATGATACTCAAATTTGTCAATTACCCCTTTATTTGATGGAATTCAATGGATTGAGAGTAAAAAGTCAAAATGTTATTATTCTTGTGATTAATTTGATGTTTGGTGCAAGCATGAATTTTAACTTCATAATCAGTTTGTGTGAATGAGTCCTTGCAATTAAAGAAGAAATCTAGTTAGGAACACAATGAAAAGACTTTTGTTCCTCTTGAACTAAAGCATTTAATACTTGTAATGAATAGAAATTAGGATCATTTATGTCACTTGATGGAATTCAATGGATTTAATTTAGTGTGTAAAGTCATAATGTTGTTATTCTTGTGATTAAATTAAAGCTTGGTGCCTGTACCACAAATTTTAACGTCATAATCAGTTTGTGAGAATAAGTCCTTGTAACTAAAGGAGAAACCTTATTTGCAAGAAATGTAGAGACAATTTCATTCTCCTAGAATTAAAACATTCAATGTCACTAAGGAAAAACAGTCAAGATCAATGATTCCTTAGTTTGATTGAATTCAATGGATTTAGAGTGTGATGTTCTAGAATTTAACCATTCAATTCCTACAGGTAAAGACAATCAAGATCAATTACTCCTTTATTTTATGGAATTTAATGGATTTAAAGTTTGTTGTCATAATCTCATTATTATCATCATTAATTTAATATTTGGTGAATGCCCCATTTTTAACTTCATAAATAGTTTGTGTGAATGATTCCTTGCAAGAAAAGTAGAAATCTAGTGAGCAAGAAATGAAGAGACAGTTTCATCTAATAGAAAACCCTATTATGCATGTTTTGTTTACCCTTACCTTAGTTCCTTTGTGAATCCATTGCATTTTGTAAGGGTGAGGATGCTTTTTAGTTTTCAGACTTAGCTTCTCCACCATTTTTGTTGCTACTACATTAGAAGTGCTTCCATTATCAATAATGAGGTCACATAATTTTCCATGAGAAGTGCACCTAGTATGAAAGGTGCTTTCCTACAGCCACTCATTTTCATCTTGCTTAGAAGTGATGTTCAAACTTCTATGAATCATAAGCATTTCATCCTTATTAATGTAGATAACTTCTTTATCATAAATAGGGTCTCTTAACTTTTCTTCATTCTCTTCAACATCTTCCTCCACAAAAGGCCACAACTCTGTGATTTAGGCATTCAGAAGCAATATGCACATAGTCTTGGAATTCAAACCATCTTTTTGAGCTCTTATTGGAAGAACCAACTTGTTTGACAGCTTTGGAAGCACTTTTGTCACCAAAAGGCTTGGTTAAAGAGTGTAGCCCTGAACTCAAACCACTTCCTCAGTTTGAAGAAAAAGTTTTAATGGCTAATTTTGGAGCAGCCTTTTGGACCTCCTACCTTAGCTTTTTAACAATTAAAGCAATCATTCTTACATTGTTGAAAGACCAATATGGTTGCAATCAAACAACATCACCAATCTCCCTTTTTAGGCCTCTTAAGTATCAGGCAATAGTTTGCTCTTTTGGTTTAACCAAATCACCCTTCATCATGAGTTGTTCAAACTCCACAGCATATTCCTCCATACTCATTTCTAGTTGTCACTCAAGAGAGAGTGAATTTTCATGTACATCTCCATTTGATAATCCTTAGGTAGAAATCTTCTTTTCAACTCCTTCATTTTTTCCCATGTTTTAATTTTTCTTCTCCCCTTTTGATCTCATTGTTTCTTCAGGTTCTCCCACTATAAATAAGCATATTTCCTAAGTTTCAAAGCCACCAACTTGACCTTCCTATCCTTGGGAAACTCCTTGTGTTCAAAAAGTGGTCCAACAATATGCAACCAATCAAGGAACTCATCGAGTTGCATTTTTCCCTCAAACTTGGGAATTTCAATCTTCATGTCAAATCCTCTGAAGTTGGAATGATTCCTTCTCATAGAAAAGCAATAAGAAGATGATCCATTACTTGATTCTTGATAATCATCAAGAAATAGGATTTCATGTGTAGCATCAAAAGAATCATCATCATCATCATCATGTGTTCCTTCATATTAATTCAAGTGCCATTGGTGTTCATGAAGTTGTCTCCTTAATTCATCCATCTCAAAATCATGACTCTCTTTTTCTAAAGTTGCAATACATTGTCCACGACGAGCCATGAAACTTGGGTCCTATGGGTTATGCTCTAATACCAAACTTGATATGAGAAAAGGATCCAATAGTAACCTTCACTTTAAGGACACAAGAGAAACTCTACCACCTTAGAGATATAAGGCTAATAGCACTCACCACTCTTAAGGGACCCACTTAAAAGATACAGAAATACTAAAGTTAAGTCACCACTTAATGGAATCCACCTTAAAGATATAGAACATAGAAGAAAACTCTTCAAACTCCTTAGGGTAAGAGTTTAATTATTCACCAAAAGTCTACCTTTTCAAATACCAAAGAAAACTATAATTAAAACGCTTTAGAATATCTATCCAAGTATTGGAAAATGCTTTAATATCCTAACTTTTGACTATCCTGGCAACTAGTAAAGAAACTTGACTCATGATGTTCTAAATTCATTTAAATCTAGACATCTAGAGCTTTTAAATGGCTACTCATGATTGTTATTGGGCTTGCACTAAAGGTCTAGTAGTTGGAGCAAGTTTGACATGCAATTTGCTCTTTTAATAGCAAAATGAGATTTTTTGTGCTTAGCCTAGGTCTTTGATTAATTCTTGGTTGTTCTCAAGAGATGCTTTAGCATCATAATACTTGCAAGGAATGACAATCAAGATCAATGACTCCTTTTTTTGATAGAATTTAATGGGTTTAGAGTGTGATGTTCTATAGTTGATCCATTCAATTCTAGTAAGTGAAGACAATTGAGATGAATTATTCCATTATTTGATGGAATTCAATGGAGTTAGAGTATGTAATCATAATGTTGTTAATTTTGTGATTAATTTAGTGTTTGGTGAATACACCATTTTTAACTTCACAATCAATTTGTGTGAGACTTTGCAACTTTAAAATAAACCATTCAATACCTACAATGAAAGAAAATCATGATTCATTACTCCTTTATTTGATGACGTTCAATGGATTTTGAGTGTGAGGTCATAATGTCATTATTCTTATGATTAATTTGATGTTTAGTGCAAACAACACAAATTTTAACTTCATAATTAGTTTGTGAGAATGAGTCCTTGCGACTAAAGAAGAAATCAAAATCTTGTTAAGAAGAAATGATGAGACAGTTTCATTCTCCTAGATTTTAACTGTTTTATACCAACAAGGAAAGAAAATTAAGATTGAAACACCTTTATTTGTTGGAAATCAATGGATTTAGAGTGAGATGTTCTATAATTGTCATTCAATTCCTACAAGTAAAGATAATTGAGATGAATTATTCCTTTATTTGATGCAATTCAATGGATTTAGAGTATGTAGTCATAATGTCATTATTCTCATGATTAATTTAATGTTTGGTGCATGTCCTTCATAATTTGTTTGTGTAAATGAGACCTTGCAACTAAAGGGAAAATCTTGTTAGCAAGAAATAAACAAAACAATTTCATTCTCCTAAAATTGAACCATTCAATACTTGTAGTAAAAGAAAATCATGATCAATTACTCCTCTAGTTAATGACATTTAATGGATTTTGAGTGTGAGGTCATAATGTCATTATTCTCATGATTAATTCGATGTTTGGTGCTTGCACCACAAATTTTAACTTCATAATTAGTTTGTAAGAATGTGTTTTTGTAACTAGTGGAGAAATCTTGTTAGCAAGAAATGATGAGATAGTTTCATTCTCTTAGAATCTAACCATTCTAATCAAATCAAGTTTAAGTGAAGGACCTATATGGTTCTCTTGTTTTGCTACTTTTACATTATCATTATTAAATCCTAATTTAATGCATGCTTTATGCTTGAATAATAAAACATAAGGATTTGATATGATGCTTGTATTCAAAAATTTGATTCTTATTTATAGAATTCATTATAAGGTTATGAACAGCATAGTTCCTTGTGTTAGCCCCTTAAGTCCCTTGATGGGAAAATGCAAGCATTGGTAGCACCTTGTACCAATGTTTTCCATAGCTTTTGCATGCAAGGGTCATGTAAAAGGAAACAAGATGGATGTGCAAGACAATGCACATGGCAGCAAAGTTAGGAGAGGCTACATGCAAGCTATGACATTGGCAAGGACTTGGACCTGATGGTGCAGGTATCATTATTGTGACATTGTGGAAGCCATGGGACAACAAGTGATGGCATTGGCTTCAAGTAGGGAAGGCGTTTAGGGCATTGGTTGGTGTGACAACATGCGACAATGATGCTTAGCACAAGCTGTAGGGGAACATGGGTTGCCAAGGAGATAAGTTGACCAAGGAAGACCTAAGGTGTCACTATCTCCTTGAATGGTGCAGCAGGAGGTTGCTAAGAAGTGGGGAGTTGTCCCAAAAGAAAGGGGAACCCATTAAGTATGATTGGCTTGGCAGTCAAGTCATGCATGTCCCTAGGTAGTTGGGGGTGTTAACAACCACCACTATAAATAGATATAATGTGGTAGCCAAGAGCCAAATACAACACTTATAAACAACACTTGAGTGATTCAATTGGAGGAAACATTTGGGTGAGAGGTAAGAGTGTGGTGCTTGGCATTATATTCCTTTATATACTTTTGGGAGAGAAGTAATAAAAGGTTGGGAAGGTTTTCGTAATTGCCATTTGCCTATCTGCTTTCCTTGTGTGAAATTGTGTGAAACATTGATTACTTTTTTGTGTGGTGGTTAGGCTAAAACCAAGAGGGTATCTTGGTGCCATCACTTAGCCAAAATTTTGGTTCAGAAATTTGGCCGTGTGACAATTGGTATTAGAGCTACTCTACTTCTTTTATTACGCTAGCAAGGTTAGATGAAATGAGAAGGACAAGGAAACAAGTTAGTTAAACACAATATAAAGTTGACTTTTCTCCCTTTACTTCTACCATTATGATTAATGAATCACTAGATCATACCTTGAGATTGAGGTCCCCCTCTTTATCTAATCTGGGTTATCATGATGAAGACCAAAGTATGTAAGTTCTTAAGACCTGTAATGAGGTTGAAGAAAAGTGATAACAACCAAGTTTTGCAAAATATTTTGCCTCATACTTAATATCTTACGCATATTTGATAGTCTAGATGATGTAATTTGATTGGTTTCTCACTTAGTTGTCCATATGCCTAATTATCAAAAAAGTTTGGTTGAATTTGGTTTTGGTGCAGTTTTCGTACTTTGGCTATTTCTTAGGTTGCAGGAGGTTTCTTTTAATGAAACCAATTTCTATGGATAGCTAAGAGACTAAGCTACAACTTCCATTAAGAAACCACGTGCAAATTCTAAACCAATTGGACAAGGAAAAATATTGAACTCTGATCATGAGAGGGGCACTGGTCAAAGCAGATCAGTTGTGCACTGCTTAGTTTATCTCATAAACAGGAAGGAGTTTAGCTGCAAAACTTGAGTCGTTAGAAAGATAACTCAAAGAGCTACAACTCTCATGAAGGCAATAAAAAAAGATAAGGCCATCACAATGGAGTTATGCATGGGTGAAGTTCAGTAAGCCTCCATGGAGTAGGAAACTAGGCTGATTTGTATGTTTTGGGCCATGATACTCCACCATCCGAATTCAGGGCCTGGAATCATGTCCAAACCACTTGAGATTATTGTCCAAGTTGAAGACTAATCCATTCTAGAAGGTGGAAAGAGTTTTAAGGCAAGTAAGAATTGGTCAAAAGAGCATTAATTGCAAGGAAGATGAAGAGGCAAGCACGGACTACATTAGGAAGGAGAGACTAACCTTGTGACATGTTGCAAGATCATGGATAGCCAAAGGAGCATTAATTGCAAGGAAGATGAAAAGTTGGTGAATGATCATAGAAAATAGATGGTCATGGGCTGAAAAAAAAAAAAGGGAGAGGACAGGTGGAAACAACCTCATTCTTCTCATTTTGCATTTCTCTTTTCCTTCATTCCATGACTGTGTAAATTATTTTAACTTTGGAGTTCTTGAACTCATGCACCTAGAGATCATGTTTTATCATTGAATGAATACATTTAGGTTTTCTCATTTTAGCCTTATTCTTATTTGGTCACTTAACGAGATTCCTCAGGTGATAATACCGATTGGTTTTTGGTGAGTTGAGAAGTTTCTTGAGAGCTTTTGATCAGTAACTTGAGTCACACTTAGGATGCAATTAAGGGGCAGATTTGCTACTTAGGTTAGTGAACTCTGGTGCTTAGGCTATTTAGATTGCATGATAATTTCATGATAATGGGTTTTTTGTGAGTTATAGTTAATCAAATCTAAGTGATCGCCTAAAGATTTTAGGGAGTGTAGAGTCGTCTAGTGTGAGATCTCGGCTAGAACTAGGGCTAACCAACTAGACATGCATTCCTATATTATTAGGAATCAAGGATAAGTCATCGAGGTTTAGGAATTACTGGAGTTAGTGTCATATCATATAGTTTAAAAAATACATTGGTTCATTGGAAGACGACTAGGGTCATACCATTGACTACAAACCTTTAGGCCATTATAATAATTAATTAGACCAATGTGATAGTTGAATTTGTCAACAAGCTCAAGAGTTATTTTACTCTTTTAAAAATTCCCTAAAAAGAAAATGGTTTTTTATGACTTTTACTCCAGTTCAGCAAGAGCAATGGTCATAAAGTCATAAAAAATATATTGCCAATATGGGTGTTGTTGATATTTTTACTTATTTGACAATGGTTTATAAAGTTAAAAGAAAAAATTTTCTTGATTTTACAAATTCCAGTGAGTGTTTAGCTTTGGAAAAAGCTTATAAAAAATATTTAACGAAAAAAGGTAAAAGGGTTAAACAGTATTCACTCTCCACCTTTAAATCTTTGTTAAAAAATATTTAACAAAAAAGGCAACTGCCTAGTGTTGTTATAAAGTAAGGTAATTATAGTAATTTGTATCTTCAATCTGTTGGATCTTAACTTACTTGTATTAGGCAAAAGGTTAATGAAATAACTCAAGATAGGGCTGTTAATCCCAAACCTTTAGTTAAACTAAAAATAGAAAAAAGGGTTATATTTAATCTCAAGAAATAAACTACAAAATGATAGTTAAAGGTTCTGATAAATTAAAATTGATGAATGAAATCTTTAAAAGACTTCAAAATCTAGGCTTCAAAAGCCAAAGAGGCTATTGCGTTAGAAAAAGTGGAACAAATTATAACTAAAAGTGATATAGAAGATTATATAGATAGGTTACAAAATACGTTCTTATCAAAATAACAACCTTTGAAGGAAAAACCTTCTCCTTCTTATGTAAAGTAATATTTTGATGATAATAAAATGGCCTATAATAAGGCTTAAACAAAACTATATTATCCAAGACCAAAACCTGTTGATCTTGTATTAGAAGAACAAGTTGATTATAACTATGTTCAAAATGATAGCAGTAGCATAGTAAAATGGAATTTAAATGGTCAAACAAAGCATCAAATTCTTTTGCTATTACATTATATGATGATGTTCGCAATTGCAATTAAAACAAAGGGTAATTGTGACCTTGAGCTTGCAAAAAAATTACAAGTAGATCTACCAAACAACTTAAACATTGGCGGGATTTTTATTTGTCAAAAAGGCAAAATAATAAACATTTTCTATATTTAAGATGGAATCTAAAGTATTACTTTTTGATAGTGTTAATACACTTATTCCTACCATTATCAATTATTTTATTGGTACTGCCACTCTATTAGTTTATAAGATTTATGAACAACTCATTAATTTGAGATGCGATGACTTAACACA
Source organism: Rhizophora apiculata (assembly GCA_037832385.1). Taxonomy (NCBI): domain Eukaryota; kingdom Viridiplantae; phylum Streptophyta; class Magnoliopsida; order Malpighiales; family Rhizophoraceae; genus Rhizophora; species Rhizophora apiculata. The sequence goes on along the minus strand of CM075432.1, from coordinate 12,854,442 downwards.
CTTTAGGTGGCATAAAATGTGTTCTTCTCTAAAATTTTTACTATAGAAGATAGTTAGAATATTTTTTGGAAAGAAAAATTTCGTTTAGCATTACCTACCCTATTTGTTAAAGGAGTTAACCATATAAAAACTATTGATTATAATGAATATACTAATGGAGAATTAGATGATGAAGTAGTAGTTAAAGGAGTTAAACTTTGCAATAAAATGAAATTACATTGGCAATTGTAGAATGAAACAAGCACAAGGCAATGGAGCTTAAGGAAGCTTTTGTGAGAAGATGGATTATCCACCCATTTGATATCCTAGAAAACAAAAGACTAAGTGTTATCACTCTTACAATAATTATAAAAAGTAATATAGTAAAACAAAAAAGGTCCTCATAAAGTCTAGGAAGCTAAAAATAAAAGAAAAAAAAAAGAAAAAAGTCTCAATCTAAAAAGACAATTGTTTTCTATAAGTGTGGACACATGGGGCACTATTCTAATATGTGCAAAATGAAGTAAAAGCTTCAAGAGTTAGCTATAAGTAAAGACATTATTAGATCATTATGCATATTTTCTTGTCAAAGAGTGATTCTTAAGAATCAAATTTTGAAATAGAAGTTATTAAAGAAGATCTATCTTCTTTCACTTCTAACTTTAATAATGAAAAAAGTTATGATGGTTAATGTAATCATTACAAAGCAATGATGGAATTTGTCTTCAAATTTCTTTTGTACTAGTTAAGAATTTATCCCAACTTGTTATTTTAGGAATTTTTTTTTTATGGCATATAATGCTCTACCCTATTAAAGAAATTAATAATAAGGGTATTTAAGCCAAAATTAATGGAAAGATTATTAGCTTTGAATTTATGTATGTCCCTCAATATAGAGAGATAGATTTACTTCACAACAAAAAAATTTATTTTTTCTTTTCAAGACATGATTGCTTATGAGCATCTATGATACAGAAGTATCTTATGAAAAAAACCAATAATTAATCCAAGGCTTGGCCTAAGTACAAAAAGTGCTCATTTGACTATTAGTAGAACAAAATGCACGTCAAACTTGTTACAACTATTGGACTTTTAGTCTAAGCCCAGTGACAGTTCATGAGTAGTCATTTGAAAGCTTTGGATGTCTAATTTTGCATGAATTAGGAACATCAAGTGTTAAGTTTTCTTTTATTAGCTACCAAGATAGTCAAAAGTCAAGATTAGCATTTAATGGCTAGTTAAGTGGATGCTTAGTATGAAAAATAGAGTTATTGCTACTTTTTCCTATGCTTAAAGGGATGTTTTAAAGTATTTTATTTATAATTTTCTCTTGTATTTATGGAGGAGACTTTTGGGATTAATTAAACTCTTACTTTGAAGAATTTTCGTTTAAGATTTATATCTCTATCATGGATTCCATTGAATGGTGACTTAAATTTAACATTTTTGTATCTCTTAAGTGGATTTCTTAAGAGTGGTAAGTGTAACTGACCCTGTATCTCTAAGGTGGTGGAGTTTCTCTTGTATCCTTGGAGTGAAAGTTAGAGTCAAATCCTTTTCCCATATCAAGTTTGGTATCAGAGCCTTAGTTTTCATGGCTCATTGTGGACAATGTATTACAACTCAATATAGAGATAAAAGTGATTTTAAGATGGATGAATTGAGGAGACAACTTTATGAACTCTAGCAGTGCTTGAATCATTATGAAGGAACATATGATCATGATGATGGTTCTTTTGATGCTACACATGAGAACCCATTTTCTGATGATTATCAAGAATCAAGATATGGTTCCTCTTCTTGTTGCTCTTCTATGAGAAAGAATCATTCCAACTTTAGAGACTTTGACATGAAGATTGAAATTCTTAAGTTTGAAAGAAAAATGCAACTTGATGAGTTTCTTGATTGGCTGAATACTATTAAAAGTATTTTTTTGAGTGTATTGAATTTCTTAAGGATAAGAAGGTAATGTTGGTGGCCTTGAAACTCAAAAAGTATGCCTCGTTATGGTGGGAGGATTTGAAGAAATAGAGAGATCAATAAGGAAGAAAAAAAAATGAGAACATGGGAGAAAATGAAGGAGTTGAAAGGGAGATTTTTACTTGAGGATTATCAAATGGAGATATTCATGAAAATTCATTCTCTTAAGCAATAACCAAAAATGAGCATGGAGGTATATACTGTGGAGTTTGAACAACTCATGATAAAGGGCGATGTGGTTAAACCAAAAGAGCAAGCTATTGCTCATTACTTGAAAGGCCTAAAAAAGAGAGATTGGTGATGTTATTCGGTTGTAATCATATTGGTCTTTCAATGATGTAAGAAAGCTTGCTTTGACTGTTGAAAAGCAAAGGAAGGTAGTTCAAAAGGTAGCTCAAAAAGCAGTGACTAGAACTTTTCCTTCAAATTGAGGAAATGGCTTGAATTCAAGGTCATACTCTTTAACCAAGTCTTTTGGTGACAAACAAGCTATTTCTTCCAGTAACTACTCAAGAAGATGCTTTAAATGCCAATGCTATGGGCATATTGCCTTTGAATGCCCAAATCACAAAGTTGTGACATTGGTGGAGGAAGATGATAAAGAGGATGATGAAGAGTTGGGAGTCCTTATTTACATTGAAGAAGTTACCTACAATGATGAGGGAGAAATGCTTGTGATTTAAAGAAGTTTGAATGTCACTCCTAAGCAAGACAAAAATGAGTGGTTGTGGGAAAGCATCTTTCATACTTGGGGCACTTCTTATGGCAACTTGTGTGACTTCATGATTAATAGTGGAAGCACTTTTAAGGTGGTAGCAACAAAGATGGTGGAGAAGCTAAATCTAAAAGCTAAAGAGCATCCTTGCCCTTACAAAATGCAATGGATTCACAAAACATGCTTATAGAAATTTCTAAAGAAATCCTTTTCTTGTATCAACCTACAAGAGAAAATTTCTTCTCCTATTATTATAGAAGAGATACAAGAATTAAAGAAAATGATAGAATCACTAATATGTTTAGAAATTCCCATAGCCTTATGGAATAGGAATGAACATATTGTTAAACCACCATATGAGCTAGACTTTCATGAAAGTCAAATTTCAACAAAGGCTAGACCTATTGCTATAGGCCCTTGGCATTTAGAAATATGTAAAACAGTGATACAAGAACTCCTTAAGAAGGCACTTATTTGGTAAAGTACAAGTCCTTTGAGTTGTCTTACATTATATGTAGAAAATAATGCAGAATTGGAACGAGGTGTTCCTAGATTAATTATTAACTATAAGCCTTTAAATAAGGCATTACGATGGATCAAGTATCCTATACCTAATCAACTTAATCAACTTTATGAAACCAAGATATTTTCAAAATTTGATATAAAATTTGGTTATTGGCAAATCTACATTAGTGAGAAAGATAGATATAAAACAACATTTATAACTACTTTTGAGCATTAGGAATGAAATGTCATGCCTTTTGGTCTTAAAAATGCTCTTTTTGAATTTCAGAAGATAATGAATGAAATATTTAATTCCTATTTTGCATTTATGATTGTTTATATCAATGATGTGTTGGTTTTTTCTAATACCATCAAACAACATTTTAAATATCTATAATTATTCATTAATGTAATGAAAAGGGCAAGATTGACTGCTTTGGTAAGAAAAATGAAGCTATTTCAAACCAAGATTTGTTTCCTTGGTCACTTCATATAAAATGGTTCTATTATTCCTATTGATAGATCATTTAAGTTTGTCTTAAAATTTCTTAAACAAAATTTGAGACCAACAACAATTATAATGATAAAATCTAGAGTTAAAGAACTCCCTTGTTTGGCTATACCCTATCCTGATGCCTTTAAAATCATTAAGATAAATGCATCTAACAAAGTTTATAGTAGTATCCTTACACAACACTTGTACTCCAAAGAACAAATACTTCACTTCACCTTTGGATTATGGAAAGGCACTAGAGTTAATTACTTCATAATTAAAAAAGAAATTCTTTCTATAGTATTATGTATTCAAAAGTTTGAAAGTGATCTATTACATCATAATTTTTTTTAAGAGTTGATTGCAAAACTACAAAAGATTTTCTGACTAATGATGTTAAGGACATAGCATCAAAAAAAATCTTTGCTAGATGGTAAGGAATACTATCTACTTTTGATTTTGACATTGAGTTTATACAAGGAAATTCCAATTCCCTTCCTAATTTTCTAACTCATAAATTTTTGTAGGGAAAGTTACATGAGCAAATGCCTACTTATACAAGGGTTACAATGGCTAAAGAAGTAATTGATCTTGATTTTCTTGTAGGTATTGATTGGTTCAATTTTAGGAAAATGCAACCATCTCGTCATTTCTTGCTAATAAAATTTCTTCTTTAATTGCAAGGACTCATTGACACATTGATTTTGAAGTTAATAATGATGCATGTAACAAACATTAAATTAATCACAAAAATAATGATATTATGAATTCACACTCAAAATTAATCACAAAATTTTGAAAGTGATTTATTAAAAGAGAAATTTCTTTTATGAATTGATTGCAAAGCTGCAAAAGATGTTCTTAGTAAGGTTATGAAGAACATAACATCAAAACAAATCTTTGCTGATGGCAAGGTATATTATCTACCTTTAATTTTAACATTAAGTAATACAAGGAAATTCCAATTCTCTTCCTAATTTTTCCTAACTCATAAATTTTAGCAGGGAACATTACATGAATAAATGTTTGCTCTTAAAGGGGTTGCAGTCCCAACTAAAGTCCATTATTTCATTGGCAAAATATGCATCTAAAAATTCAAGTTTTGAAGTTAATAAACTTTGTGATGATGCTTATGAGCATGCTCTTGTTAAAGGGTTAACTTACTTGTTAGTTCCAAAATTTATGGACTATTTATGTCCTCTTAAGAACAATTATGCTTAGCTTTTATTTAATAAGGTATCACGCTTTTATCTTAAGAATGAAATCTCTCCTTCTACTCATCTTAAAGATTATGCATACTATCAACAAATTCTATATGAGATAGGATCCATGGTCATTCAATCCATCAAAATTGGTTTTGGTACCTCTTCTTTTGGATAAAAGGATAGGCTTAAGCTAAGTTTAAGATATAAAAAGTTCTTTTATCATATACATTGGCAAGGAGACTTGTTCATTAGCAAAGAATTGAAAGATTGTGGAAGGTTAAGTCCTTCAATTATCTTGATTGTATGGAAGCATGGGAAAAGGTTTTACTATATGAAAATAGGCAAAAGAAATTTAGCTAGTGGATTTAAATCCTTTCCCACATGACCCTAAGAGGTTTCCTAATTGGTTTGAAGCCTTTTTCTTTAAATGGGGTTACTTTACCTAATAAGGTGGGAACTATTTATGAACAATTTTGCACAAAGAAGATCATCTTAGAGATATGCTATCTTGTTTGCTTCTTGGTATCATGTTCCATTGATTATTAAATGAGATTACATTATAGTAATCAAGCAGGTTAATATCCTAAAAGTTAACATTAAGCATTTTCATGGCACATTAGAAGAACTAATATTTATTGGTAAGACAAGTTTGATTTTTTCAATGACAATGTCTACATGGCTAAAGGGATTATTCATATTAATGGACCACATCCTATTGTTCTTGAGCCTAACTTTAATTAGTCTCTAGAACAATTACTTAAAGCTTTCATGGAATCTATATCAAAGGGGAAGCTAATGGAGATGATGACCACTTTGCTACAACCTCAAGCAATGGCTTCTTAAGCATCTTCCTCACAAGAACCGTTGCAGGACAATACTACTCAAGCAAGGGTGGTAAAGGAATATATTCTACACAATTCCCATAATGCTTATGAGCTCTAGATACTAAGTCTTTTTTGTTAGCTTTTATAAAGCTACTTGATGCAAACCAACTAAAAAGGAAAGTGGTTTTTGTTAACTTTTATAAAGCTACTTTATATAAACCAACAAAAAAGGAAAGTGGCTTAGTCACCATTTGTCATCTTTTGTAACTTACTTTATCCAAGCAATCAAAAGAGGAAAGTTGCTTTATGACACTTTATGTAAGGTCACTTTATGGAAAACAACAAAAGGTATTAAAGTGACTTTAAAGGAATCCTAAGGAGAGTTAAACCCCTTATAAATAGGACTAAAAATCCCAAAGGGGAAAGCATCTTCTTTCCTCCTTCCTCCATCTTCCCTTTTGATTCTCTCTTTCTCTGTTATTCCATCTCCTTGTAAGCTTGTAATGCCTTAGAAATAAAGCACTTATTTATGTAAGATTTCTTTCTTTTCTATTATATTTGATTTGTAACCTTTGCTTTCTTTCCCTTAAAATTTTATATTTAGTTAACTTTGCTTGTCTTTAGTTAAGTTTGGCACTTGCTTGTTACATTAGATTAAGAATAAGTCCTTCCAACTAAAGGAGAAATCTTGTTAGCAAGAAATGATGAGAGAGCTTCGTTCTCCTAAAATTTAACAATTTATACCTATAAGGAAAGACAATTAAGATTGATAACTCCTCTATTTATTAGAATTCAATGGATTTAAGGTGTGATATTTTAGAATTGAACCATTCAATACTTACAAGTAAAGACAATCAAAATCAATTACTCCATTATTTGGTGGAATTAAATGGATTTATAGTATGTAGTCATAAAGTCAATGTTCTCATAATTAATTTAATGTTTGGTGCATGCTTCATTTTTAACTTCATAATTAGTTTATGTGAATGAGCCCTTGCAACTAAAGGAGAAATATTTTTGCCAAGAAATGAAGAGACAAGTTCATTTTCCTAGAAGTGAACCTTTCAATACCTACATGTAAAGACAATCAGGATCAATTACTTTTTTTTTTAGATGGAATTTAATGGATTTAAAGTGTGAAGATATAATGTCATTATTATCATGACTAATTTAATGTTTGGTGCTTTGCCTCAATTTTTACTTAATAATTAGTTAGTGTAAATGAGTCCTTAGAACAAAAGGAGAGATCATGTTAGCCTAGAATTGAATTGTTCAATAGCTACAAGAAAAGACAATCAAGTTCAATAAATCCTTTCTTTTACGGAATTCAAAGGATTTAAAGTGTGATGTTCTATAATTGATCCATTCAATTCCCATAGGTAAAGACAATCAAGATCAATTACTTCTTTATTTATTTGATTGAATTCAATGGATTTAGAGTGTGTAGTCATAATGTCATTATTTTTTGTGATTAATTTAATGTTTGCTATGTGCACCCTTTTTGATTTGATAATTAGCTTATGTGAATAATTCCTTGCAATTAAAGGAGAAATCTGGTTAGTCTGAAATGACGATGTGTTTCCTTCTTCTAGAATTGAACCATTCACTACCTACAACAAAAAATCAAGATGAATTACTCCTTTATTAGATGCAATTCAAAGTATTTTCAGCATTTTTAGCATGAAGTCAAAATGTCATTATTCTTATAATTAATTAGATTTTTGGTGCATGCACCACAAATTTGAACTTCATAAATAATTTGTGAGAATGAGTCCATGCAAGGAGAAATCTTATTAGTAAGAAATGATGGGACAATTTGATTCTCCAAGAATTTAACCATTCTATTCTTACAAGGAAAGATAAGTAAGATCAATTACTAATTTATTTGATGGAATTCATTGGATTTAGATTATGTTGTCATAATGTCATTATTTTCATGATTAATTTAATGTTTGGTGTACACATTATTTTTAACATCATAATTAGCTTGTGTGAATGAGTCCTTGCCACTAAAGGAGAAATTTTATTATCAAGAAATGAAGAGATGGTTTCATTCTCAAAGAGTTTAACCATTCAATTCTTACAATGATAGAAAATGAAGTTAAATGACCTCTTTATTTGATAACATTGAGTGGATTTAGAGTCTGATATAATAATGTTATTTTTCACATAATTAACTTAATGTTTGGCACATGCATTATTTTGAACTTCATAATCATTTTATGTGAATATGTCCTTGCTACTAAAGGATAAATCTTGTTAGAAAGAGATGAAGAGATAGTTTCATTCTTTTAGAATTGAAGTATTCAATATGTGCAGCAAAAGAAAATCAAGATAGCAAGAAATGATGAGATGATTTCCTTTTACCAAAATTTAACCATTCAATTCCTACAAGGAAAGACAATCAAAATTAATTACTCCTTTATTTGATGAAATTCAATAGATTTAGATTGCGATATTCTAGAATTGAACCATGTAAAACTTGTAAGTGAAGACAATTAAGATCAATTACTTCTTTATTTGATAAAATTTAATGAATTTAGAGAGTGAAATAATGATATTGTTATTCTCAAGATTAATTTAATATTTGGCATGAGCATCATTTTTAACTTCATAATCATTTTGTGTGAATATGTCCTTCATACTAAAGGAGAAATCTTATTGGCAAGAAATGAAAAAATGATTTCATTCCCAAAGAATTAAAGCATGTGCAAAAAAAGAAAATCAAGATCAACTACTATTTTATTTAATGGAATTCAATGAATTTTAGAGTGTGAAATAATAATGTCATTATTCTCATGATTAATTTGATGTTTTACATATGCACCACAAAGTTTAACTTTATAATTAGTTTGGGTGAATGTGTCCTTGCAACTATTGGTGAAATCTTGTTACCAAGAAATGATGAGATGGCTTCCTTCAACTAAAATTTAACCATTAAATTCCTATATTAAAAGACAATCTAAATTAATTACTCCTTTATTTGATGGAATTCAAAGGATTTAGAGTGTGATGTTCTACTATTGAACCATGTAATACCTGCCAGTAAAGACAATGAAGATCAATTACTTCTTTATTTGATGAAATTCAAAGGATTCATAATGTCATTATTCTCATGAGTAATTTGATTTTTGGTGCATGCAACAAATTTAAGTTCATAATCAATTGTGTGAATGTGTCCATTCTACTAAAGGAGAAATATTGTTAGCAAGAATTGAAAAGATAGTTTCATTCTTCGAGAATCAAACCATTCAATGCCTATATGTAAAGATAATCAAGATCAATTACCACTTTATTTGATGGAATTCAATGAATTTTAGTGTGAAATAACAATATCGTTATTCTCATGATTAATTTGATGTTTGATGCATGCACCATAAAGTTTAACTTCATAATCAGTTTGTGTGAATGTGTCCTTGCAACTAAAGGTGAAATCTTGTTAGCAAGAAATGATGAGATGGCTTCCTTTAACCAAAATTTAACCATTAAATTCCTACAAGGAAACACAATCAAAGTCAATTACTCTTTTATTTGATGGAATTCAATGGATTTAGAATGTGAAGTCATAATGTCATTAGTTTTATGAGTAATTTGATTTTTGGTGCATGCACCAATTTTAAGTTTATAATCAACTTGTGAGAATTTGTCTATGCTACTAAAGGATAAACCTTGTTAGCAAGAAATGAAAAGACAGTTTCATTTTCTGAGAATCCAACCATTCAATACCTACAAGTAAAGATAATCAAGATCAATTACTGCTTTATTTGATGGAATTCAATTAATTTATAATGTAAAGACATAATTTCATTATTTTTATGAATAATTTAATGTTTGTTGTATGCACCATTTTTAACTTCCTATTTTGTTTGTGTGAATGAGTCCTTCAAATTAAAAGAGAAATCTTATTTACAAGAAATGAAGAGATAGTTTCATTCTCCTAGAATTGAACCATTCAATACATGCAAGTAAAAAAAGTAAAAGCAATCAAGATTAATTACTCCTTCATTTGAAGGAATTCAATTAATTTAAAGTAAGAAGACATAATGTCATTATTCTCAAGGTTAATTTAATGCTTGGTGCATGCACCATTATTAACTCAATAATTTGTTTATGTGAATGAAATGTTGCAACAAAAGTATGGGAAAAGGCTACTATATAAAAACTACCAAAAGAAATTTAGTTGATTGATTCAAATCCTTCCCATATGACCCTAACTGGTTTAAAACCTAGTTCTTCAAATGGTGTCTACATCTCCTTACTTTATCAAATAAGGTAAGAACTATTCATGAATAGTTTTGCAAATAAAAATGATGATATCAAAGATGTTCTACTCTTATTTGCTTCTTGGTATCATGTCCCATGGATTGTCAAAATGGGATTTTATTATAGTGGCAAAGTAGGTTAATATCCTAGATGTTAACATCAAGCATGTTCCATGGCTTGTTAGAAGAACTAATATTCTCTAGTGGGACAAGTTTGAATTTTTCAATGATGGAGTTTATATGGTTAAACGGATTGTTCATATTAATGGACCATGCTCTATTGCTATCCTAAATCCACTTAGTCTCCAAAATAGTTGCTTAAAACACTCATAAAATCTATATCAAAGGAAAAGCTATTGGAGATGATGATAACATTACTTCAACCTTAAGTGTCAGCTTCTCAAGCATCTTCTGCATAAGAACTGAAGCAAAACAATGATAATCAAACAAGGTTGGTAGGGGATGATATTAAGTAGGTTTTCCAAGATCCATACTTGCTTTAAATATCAAGTCACCTTTTGTCAACTTTTATAAAGCTACTTTGTACAAACTAACAAAAATGAAAGTGGCTCAGTCACCTTTTGTCATCAACAAAGGACATTAAAGTGACTTGAAAGGAATGCTAGGTAGGGTTAAACCCCTTATAAATAGGACCCAAAGTCCTAAAGGAAGATATCTTCTTTCTTCCTCCATCCATCTTCTTCTCCCCACTCTTTCTACTTTGTGAGAATATTAAGCATGTTACATCCAATAGAAAATTCTACTAAGCAAGAAATCTAAATAGTAAGAAATGAAGAGATATCTTCATCCAATAGAAAAATCTACTAAGCATGTTTTATTTATTGTTATCTCAGTTCCTTTGTAAATCCATTGCATTTTGTAAGGGCAAGGATGCTTTTTAATTTTCAGGCTTAGCTTTTCCACTTTCTTTGTTACTACCATATTAGAAGTGCTTCCACTATCAATAATAAGGTCACATAAATTTCCATGAAAGTACACTTAGTATGAAAGATGCTTTCCTGCAGCCACTCATTTTCATCTTGCTTAAAAGTGATGTTCAAACTTCTCTGAATGACAAGCCTTTCACCCTCATCAACATAGATAACTTCATCATAAATAAGGTCTCCTAACTTTTCTTCATTCTCTTTAACATCTTTCTCCATTAAGGTCACAACTATATGATTTGGGCATTTAGAAGCAATATGCCTATAGCCTTGGCATTTAAAGCATCTTTTTGAGCTCCTATTAAAAGAACTAGCTTGTTTGACACCTTTGGAAGCACTTTTGTCACTAGAAGACTTTGTTAAAGAGTATGGCCTTGAACTTGAACCACTTTCTTGGTTTAAAGGAAAAGTTTTAGTGGCTGATCTTAAAGAAGCCTTTTGAACCTCCTTCCTTTTCTTTTCAATAATCAAAGCAATCTTTCTCACATCATTAAAAGACCAATATGGTTGCAATCAAACAACATTACCAATCTCCCTTTTTAGGCCTCTTAAGTATTGGGCAATAGTTAAATCTTTTGGTTCATCCAAATCACCCTTCATCATGAGTTATTCAAACTCCATAGTATATTCCTCCTCACTCATTTTTGGTTGTTGTTCAAGAGAGTGAATTTTAATGTACATCACTATTTGATAATCCTCAAGTAGAAATCTTCTTTTCAACTCCTTCATTTTCTCCCATGTTCTAATTTTTCTTCTTCCCTCTTGATCTCTCTATTTCTTCAAGTTTTCCACCATATAGAAGCATACATCCTGAGTTTCAGAGCCACCAACTTGACCTTCCTATCCTCAAGAAACCCCTTATATTAAAAAACATGTTTAATAGTATGTAGCTAATCAAGGAATTCATCATGTTGCATTTTTCCCTCAAACATAGGAATTTTGATCTTTATGTCAAATCCTCCAAAGTTAGAATGATTCCTTCTCATAAGAGAGCAACGAGAAGATGAGCCATTACTTGATTCTTGATAATCATAAAAATTTAGGCTTTCATGTGCAACATCAAAAGAATCATGATCATGATCTTGTGTTCCTTCATACTGATTCAAGTGCCACTGGAGTTCATGAAGTTTTCTCCTTAATTCAACCATTTCAAAATCATAACTCTCCCTTTTTAGAGTTACAATACATTATCCATAACGAAGCATGAAAACATGGGTCTTATGGGTTATGCTCTAATACCATACTTAATATTGAAAAAGGATCCAACAATAACCTTTGCTCTAAGGATATAGGAGAAACTCCACCAGCTTAGAGATATAAGGCTGATAGTGCTCACCAGTCTTAAAGGACCCACATAAGGGATATAGAAATGCTAGGGTTAAGTCACCACTCAATGGAATCCACCTTAAAAATGCAAAAAATAGAAGAAAACTCTTCGAATTCCTAGGTCAAAGTTTAATAATTCACCAAAATTTTGCATTTTCAAATGCCAGAGAAAACTATAAATAAAAGGCTTTGGAACATCCTTCCAAGCATAGGAAAATGTTTCAATATCTTGATTTTTTACTATCCTAGCGGCTAGTAAAGGAACTTGACTCTTGATGTTCTAAATTCATATGAATCTAGACATATAGAGCTTTTAAATGGCTTTTCATGATTGTCATTGGGCTTGGGGTGAAGGTCTAGTAGTTTGAACAAGTTTGACATGCAATTCGTTCTTTTGATAGCATAATGAGCATTTTTTTTGTTGCTTGGCCTAGGTCCTTGATTAATTCTTGGTTGTTTTCAAGAGATGCTCCAACATCACAATACTTGCAAGGAATGACAATCAATATCAATGACTCCTTTGTTTGATAGAATTCAATGGATTTAAAGTATGATGTTCAATAATTGATCAATTCAATTCCTATAGGTAAAGACAATTGTGATGAATTATTCAATTATTTGATGGAATTCAATGGATTTAGAGTATATAATCATAATGTTGTTAATTTTGTGATTAATTTAATGTTTGGTGCATGCACCATTTTTAACTTCACAATTAGTATGTGTGAATGAGACTTTGCAACTAAAGGGGAAATATTGTTAGCAAGAAATGAAAATATAGTTTCATTCTCCTAAAAATAAACCATTTAATACCTACAATGAAAGAAAATCCTGATCAATTACTCCTTTATTTGATGACATTCAATGTATTTTGAGCATGAGGTCATAATGTCATTATTCTCATGATTTATTTGATGTCTGGTGCATGCACCACAAATTTTAACTTTATAATTAGTTTGTGAGAATGAGTCCTTGTGACTAAAGGAGAAATCAAAATCTTGTTGGGAACAAATGATGAGATAGTTTCGTTCTCTTAAAATTTAAATGTTTTGTAATTACAAGGAAAGAAAATTAAGATTGATAACTCCTTTATTTGTTGGAATTCAATGGATTTAGAGTGAAATGTTTTATAATTGAAATTCAATTCCTACAAGTAAAGACAATTGAGATGAATTATTCCTTTATTTGATGCAATTTAATGGATTTAAAGTGTGTAGTCATAATGCCATTATTCTTGTGATTAATTTAATGTTTGGTGCATATACTTCACAATCAATTTGTGTGAATGAGACCTTACAACTAACTGGAAAATCTTGTTAGCAAGAAATGAACAAAATGGTTTCATTCTCCTAAAATTGAACCATTCAATACCTGTAGCAAAAGAAAATCATGATCAATTACTCCTTTATTTGATGACATTCAATGGATTTTGGTTGTGAGGTCATAATGTCATTATTCTTATGTTCATTTGATGTTTGGTGCATTCACCACAAATTTTAACTTCATAATTTGTTTGCAAGAATGAGTCCTTGCAATTATTGGAAAAATCTAGTTAACAAGAAATGATGAGACATTTTCATTCTCCTTGAATTTAACCATTCTAATCAAATCAAGTTTAAGTGAAAGACCTATATGGTTATCTTGTTTTGCTAATTTTACATTATCATTATCAAATCCTAATTTAATGCATGCTTTATGCTTGAATATTAAAACATAAGGATTTGATATGATGCCTGCATTTGAAAATTTGATTCTTATTTATAGGATTCATTATAAGGTTATGAACATCATAGTTCCTAGTGTTAACCCCCTAAGTCCCTTGATGGGAAAATGCAAGCATTGGTAGCACGTTGTACCAATTGCACCAATGTTGTTTGTAGCTTTTGCATATAAGGGTCATGTCAAAGAAAACAAGGTGGATGTGAGAGATAATGCACATGGCAGCAAAGTTAGCGGAGGCTATGTGCAACCTATGGCATTAGGAAGGACATGGACAACAAGTGATGGTATTGGCCTCAAGTAGGGAAGACATTTGGGTTGGTGTGACAACATGCTGCAATGATGCTTAGCAAAAGTTGTAAGGGAATATGGGCTGCTAAGGAGATAAGTTGACAAAGGTGCAGCAAGAGGTTACTAAGAAGTAGGGAGTTGTTCAAAAAAAATGGGGAACCCACTAAGCATGATTGGCTTGGTAGTCAAGTCATGCATATCCCTAGATAGCTAGGGGTGTCAATTACCTTCACTATAAATATATATCATGTGGTAGCCAAGAGCCACACATAACACTTATACATAACACTTATATGATTCAATTGGGTGAAATATTTGGGTAAGAGGCAAGAGTGTGGTGCTTGGCATTATTTTCCTTTGTATACTTTTGGGAGAAAAGTAATAAAAGGTTGGGAAGGTTTTTGTAAGTGCCATCTGCCTATCTACTTTCCTTAAATGCAATTGTGTGTGAAAAGTTGATTACTTTCTTTTGTGGTGGTTTGGCTGAAATGAAGAGGGCATCTTAGTGCCATCACTTGGCCAAACTTTTCGTTAAGAAATTTGGCCATGTGACAACTAGTATTAAAGCTACTCTACTTCTTCTATTTTGCTAACAAAGTTAGATGGAATGAGAAGGACTAGGGAACAAGTTAGTCAACCACAATACAAAGTTGACTTTCCTCCCTCTCCTTCTACCTTTGTGGCTAATAAATGACTAGATCATACCTTTAGACCTAGATCTCCCTCTTTATCCAATATATGATGAAGACCAAAGTATGTAAGTTCTTAAGACCTATATTGAGGTTGAAGAACAAGTGATAACAACCAAGTTTTGCATAATATTTTGCCTCATACTTAATATCTTATGCATGTTTGATTGTCTAAATGATGTAATTTGATTGGTTTCTCACTTGGTTGTCCATATGCCTAATTATTAGAAAAGTCTAGTTAAATTCGGTTTTGGCATAGTTTACATACTTTGGCTATTTCTTAGGTTGCAAGAGGTTTCTTTTAATGAAACCAATTTTTATTGGATTATCATGATGAAAACCAAAGTATGGATGTTCATAAAACCTATAATAAGGTTGAAGAACAAGCTAAAGAGTTATTTTACTCTCCTAAAAATGGCCTAAAAGGAAAATGGTTTTTTATGACCTTAACTCTAGATCAATAAGTGCAATGGTCATGAAGTCATAAAAAATATATTGCCAATATGAGTTTTGCTATTTTTACTCATATGACAATGGTTGATAAACTTGAAAGAAAAAATTTTCTTGATTTTTCAAATTCTAGTGAGTGTTTAGCTCTAGAAAAAGCTTATAAGAAATATTTAATGAAAAAAAGGTTATAGGGTTAAATAGTATTCACCCTCCATCTTTAAATCTTTGTTAAAATTGATGATAATGAGAGTATTTCTTCATGTTATAAGGTTAAAGTAACTGCTTAGTGCTATTATAAAGTTAGGTAATTATAGTAATTTGTATTTTCAATATGTTGGAACTTAACTTACTTGTATTGAGCAAAAGGTTAAGGAAACAACTCAAAATAGGAATGTTAATCCCAAACCTTTAGTTAAACCAAAATAGAAAAAAGGGTTTTATTTAAACCTTTATCATCTCAAGAAATAAACTACAAAAGGATAAATAAAGGTTTTGATAAATCACAATTCATAAATGAAATCTTTAAAAAACTTCAACATCTAAGCTTAAAAAACCAAAGAAGTTGTTGTGTTAGAAAAAGTGGAACAAATTACAACTAAAAGTGAGACAGTGGGTAAGTTACAAACTATTTTCTTATCAGAACAATAACCATTGAAGGTAAATCTTCTCCTTTTTATGCAAAGGAACCTTTTGATGACAATCAAATGACCTATAATAAGGCTCAAACAAAATTATATTATCTAAGACCAACACCTATTAGTCAAATAAAGCTTCAAATTCTTTTGCCATTACATTATATGATGATGTTGCAATTGCTATTAAAACAAAGGGTAATAATGACCTTAAGATTGCAAAAATAATTACAAGTAGATTTATCAAACAACTTAAGGGATGGCAGGATTTTTATTTGTTTTTGACAGTATTAATACACTTATTTATACTATTATCAATTATTTTATTGGTACTACCACTCTATTAGTCTATATGACTTAAAAACAACTCATTAATTTTAGATGCCTTGATTTTTCACACTTTAGGTGGTATAAAATGTGTCCTTTAAAATTTTTACGAGAGAAGATTGCTAAAATATTTTTAGGAAAGAAAAATTTTTTTTAGCATTACCTACCCTAATTGCCAAAGGAGTTAACCATACTAGAACTATGGATTATAATCAATATACTTATGGAGAATTAAATGATGAAGTAATAGTTAAAGGAGTTAAACTTTGTAATAAAATGAAATTACATAGGTAATTGTAGAATGAACAAAGCTCAAGGCAAAAGAGCTTTAGGAAGCTGTTGTGAGAAGATGAATTATCCACCCATTTGATATCCTAAAAAACAAAAGACTAAGTGTTATCACTGCTATAATAATTAGAAAAAGCAATATAGTAAAACAAAAACGGTTCACATAAAGTCTACAAAACTAAAAATAAAAGAAAAGAATAGAAAAAAGCCTCAATCTAAAAAGACTATTATTTTTTATTAGTGTGGATAAATGAAGCACTATTCTAATATGTGTAAAATGAAGTAAAAGCTTCAAGAGTTAGTTATAAGTGAAGATCTTAATAGATCATTATACATATTTTCTTGTCAAAGAGTGATTCTTAAGAATCAGATTTTGAAATAGAAGTTATTGAAGAAGATCTTTCTTCTTCCACTTCTAACTCTAATAATGAAGAAAGTTGTGATGGTCAATGTAATCATTACAAAGCAATGATGGAATCCATCTTCAAATTCCTTTTGTATTGGTTAAGAATTTATCTTAACATGTTATTTTGGGAATTCTTTATTTTGCACATGATGCTCTACCCTAGTAAAGAAATTAATGATAATGGTATTTAAGCTAGAATTAATGGAAAGATTATTAGTTTTAAATTTATATGCCCCTTAGTGGAGAGAGATAGATTTACTTAAAAAAATATATTAAGAGAACAAAAAATTTTATTTTTTCATTTCATGATGAGATTGCTTATAAGCATTTATGATGCAAAAGCATCTCATGAGAAAAACCAAGAATTAATCCAAGATTTGGCCCTAGTACAAAAAATGCTCATTTTGCTATTATGAGAATGAAATGCATGCCAAACTTGTTACAACTATTGGACCTTTAGTCCAAGCCTAATGATAGTTCTTGAGTAGTCATTTGAAAGCTTTTGATGTCTTGTTTTGCATGAATCAAGAGCATCAAGAGTTAAGTTTTCCTTTATTAGCCACCAAGGTTGTAGGATTAGCATTTAATGGCTAGTTAAGTGGATGATTAGCATGAAAATTCTGAGTTATTGCCACATTTTCCTATGCTCAAAGGGATGTTCCAAAGCATTTTATTCATAATTTTCTTTTGTATTTGTGGAGGAGACTTTTGGGATTATTTAAACTCTTACCTTGAAGAATTCGAAGAGTTTTCTTCTAAGTTCTATATCTTTATGGTGGATTCCATTGAGTGGTGACTTAACCCTAACATTTTTGTATCTTTTAAGAGGATTCCTTAAGAGTGGTGAGTGTAACCAACCCTGTTTCTCTCTAACATGATGGAGTTTCTCCTATATCTTTAGAGTGAAAGTTAGAGTTGAATCCTTTTCACATTTCAAGTGTAGTATTAGAGCCTTGGTTTTCATGGCTCATTGTGGACAACATATTGCAACTCAATATAAAGATAATAGCAATTTTGGATGGATGAATTGGGGAGACAAATTCATGAACTCCAACAACACTTGAATCATTATGAAGGAACACATGATCATGATGATGATTCTTTTGATTCTACACATGAGAACCCATTTTCTGACTATTATCAAGAATCAAATAATGGCGTCTCTTCTTGTCACTCTTCTATGAGAAGGAATCATTCCAACTTTAGAGACTTTGACATAAAGAATGAAATTCCCATGTTTAAAGGAAAAATGCAACTTAATGAGTTTCTTGATTGGCTGAATACTGTTGAAAATATTTTGAGTGTATTGAATTTCTTAAGGATAGGAAGGAAAAGTTTATGGCCTTAAAATTGAAGAAGTATGCCTCTTTATGGTGGAAGAATTTGAAGAAATAAAGAGATCAAGAGGGAAAAAGAAAAATTACAACATGGGAGAAAATAAAGGAGTTGAAAGGGACATTTTTACCTAAGGATTATCAAATGGAGATGTTCATGAAAATTCATTCTCTTAAGCAATAACCGAAAATGAGTGTAAAGGAATATACTATGGAGTTTGAACAACTCATGTTAAAGGGTGATGTGGTTAAATTGGAAGAGAAAGCTACTGCATACTTGAGAGTCCAAAACAGTTGCTTAAAGCACTTATGGAATCTATATCAAAGGGGAAGCTAATGGAGATGATGACCACTTTGCTACAACTTCAAGCAATGGCTCTGAAGCATCTTTCTCACAAGAACTGATGTAGGATGATACTAGTCAAGCAAGGGTGTTAGAAGAATATATTCTATTGGATTCCTAAGATCCCTATGAGCTTTAAATACTAAGTCTCTTTTGTTAGCATTTATAAACTAATTTATGCAAACCAACTAAAAGGGACAATGGTTTTTTTCAACTTTTATAAAGCTACTTTATATAAACCAACAAAAAAGGATAGTGGCTTTAGTCACCATTTGTCATCTTTAATAAAGCTACTTTATGCAAACAAATAAAAGAGGAAAGTGGCTTTAGGACACTTTATGTAAGGTCACTTTATGGAAAACAACAAGAGGCATTAAAGTGACTTTAATGGAAGCTTAGGTAGGGTTAAACCCATTTTAAATAGGACTAGAAATCCCAAAGGAGAGAGCATCTTCTTTCCTCCATCCTCCATCTTCCCTTTTGATTCTCTCTTTCTCTCTTATTCCTTCTCCTTGTAAGCTTGTAACACCTTGGAAATAAAACACTTATATTTGTAAGTTTCTTTTTTTTTTTTCTCTCTTTTATATTTGATTTGTAACCTTTGCTTTCTTTCCCTTTATATTTTTTATTTAGATAACTTTGCTTATCTTTAATTAAGTTTGCCACTCACTTGTTACATTAGACTAAGAATGAGTCCTTGCAACTAAAGGAGAAATTTTGTTGGCAAGAAATGATGAGAGAGCTTCATTCTCCTAGAATTGAACCATTTTATACCTACAAGGAAAGACAATTAAGATTGATTACTTCTTTATTTGTTGGAATTCAATGGATTAAAGGTGTGATGTTTTAGAATTGAACCATTCAATACTTGCAAGTAAAGATAATAAAAATTAATTACACCTTTATTTGATGGAATTAAATGGATTTAAAGTGTGTAGTCATAAAGTCATTTTTCTCATAATTAATTGAATGTTTAGTGCATGCTTCATTTTTAACTTCATAAATAGTTTGTGTGAATGAGTTCTTGCAACTAAAGGAGAAATATTGTTAGTAAGAAATGAAGAGACAAGTTCATTCTCCTAAAAGTGAACCTTTCAATACCTAGTTGTAAAGATGACCAAGATCAATTAATATTTTTTTAGATGGAATTCAATGGATTTAGAGTGTGAAGACATAACGTCATTATTTTCATGTCTAATTTAATGTTAGGTGCTTTGCCCCAATTTTAACTTAATAATCAATCAGTGAAAATGAGTCCTTAGAACAAAAGGAGAGATCATGTTAGCAAGAAATGAAGAAATAGTTTCATTCTCCTAGAATTGAAGCATTCAATACCTATAAGGAAAGACAACCAAGATCAATAACTCCTTTCTTTTATGGATTTCAAAGGATTTAGAGTGTGATGTTCAATAATTGATCCATTCAGTTCCTATAAGTAAAGACCATCAAGATCAATTACTTCTTTTTTTTTTTTCATGGAATTCAATGAATTTAGAGTGTGTAGTCATAATGTCATTATTTTTATGATTAATTTTATTTTTGGTGCAAGCACTATTTTTGACTTGATAATATGTTTATATGAATGATTCCTTGCAATTAAAGGAGAAATCTAGTTTGTATAAAATAGAAGGACATTTCCTTCTCCTATAATTGAACCATTCAATACCTACAACAAAAAATCAGGATCAATTACTCCTTCATTTGATGCAATTCAATGCATTTTTAGAGTTGAGTCAAAATGTCATTATTCTCATAATTAATTTGAGTTTAGGTGCATGCACCACAAATTTTAACTTCATAAACATTTTGTGAGAATGAGTCCATGCAATTAAAGGAGAAATTTTGTTTGTAGGAAATGATAAGACAATTTCATTCTCTAATAATTTAACCATTTTATACCTACAAGGAAAGACAATCAAGATCAATTACTCATTTATTTAATGGAATTCAATGGATTTAAAGTGTGTTGTCATAATGTCATTATTTTCATGATTAATTTAATGATTGATGCATGCACCATTTTTAACATCATAATTAGTTTGCTGAATAAGTCCTTACAACTAAAAGAGAAATCTTATTTACAAGAAATGAAGAGATAGCTTCATTCTCTTACAATTAAATTATTCAATACTTGCAAGGATAGAAAATGAAGATAATTGACTTCATTATTTGATAAAATTGAATGAACTTACAGTGTGACATAATAATGTTATTATTCTCGTAATTAATTTGATGTTTGGCACAAGCATTACCTTTAACATCATAATCATTTTGTGTGAATTTAAACTTGCTACTAAAGAAGAAATCTTGTAAGCGAGAGATGAAGTGTCAATTTCATTCTTTTAGAATTTAATTATTCAATATGTGCAACAAAAGAAAATCAAGATAACGAGAAATGATGAGATGGTTTTCTTTTATCAAAATTTAACCATTCAATTCTGGTAAGGAAAGACAATCAAAATCAATTACGCCTTTATTTGATGGAATTTAATAGATTTAGAGTGTGATTCTAGAATTGAACCATGCAAAACTTGCAATTAAAGACAATCAAGATCAATTACTTCTTTATTTGATAAAATTTAAGGAACTTAAAGTAAAATAATAATGTCATTATTCTCATGATTAATTTAATTTTTGGCATGAGCATCATTTTTAACTTCATCATCATTTTGTGTGAATATGTCCTTGTGACTAAAGGAGAAATCTTGTTGGCAAGAAAGAAAAGATGATTTCATTCTCAAAGAATTGAAGCATTCAATATGTACAACAAAAAAAAAAAATCAAGATCAATTACTAATTTATTTAATTAGAGTGTGAAATAATAATGTTGTTATTCTTATGATTAATTTGATGTTTGGTGCAAGCACCACAAAGTTTAACTTCATAATTAGTTTGTGGGAATGAGTCCTTGCAACTAAAGGTGAAATTTTGTTAGCAAGATATGATGAGATACTTCCTTCTACCAAAATTTAACCATTAAATTTCTGCAAGGAAAGACAATTAAAATTAATTACTCCTTTATCTAATGGAATTCAATGGATTTACAATGTGATGTTCTATTATTGAACTATGCAATACCTACAAACAAAGACAATCAACATCAATTACTTCTTTATTTGATGGAATAGAATAGATTTAAAGTGTGAAGTCATAATGTCATTATTCTTGTGAGTAATTTGATTTTTGGTGCATGCACCAATTTTAACTTCATAATCAATTTGTGTGAATGTCAATGATACTAAAGGAGAAATCTTGTTAGCAAGAAATGAAAAGATAGTTTCATTCTTCAAGAATCAAACCATTTAATACCTATAAGTGAAGACAATCAAGATCAATGTCTCCTTCGTCTTATGCAATTCAAAGAATTTAGAGTGTGAAGTCATAACGGTGTCATTCTCATGATTAATTTGATATTTTGTACATGCACCAATTTTAACTTCATAATTAGTTTTTGTGAATGATTTTTGCAACTAAAGGAGAAATCTTGTTGACAAAAAATGAAGAGACAATTTCTTTCTTCCATAATTAAACCATTCAGTGCCTACAAGTATAGACAATCAAGGTTAGTTACTCCTTTAATTGATGGAAATCAATAGATTCAGAGTGTATAGTCATAACATTGTTATTCACACGATTAATTTAATATTTTGAGCACGCACAATTTTTAACCTCATAAACAATTTGTGTGATTAAGTCCTTGAAGCAAAAGTACAAATCATGTTAGCTAGAAATAAATTTAAGCATTCAATACCTATACAAAAATACAATTAAGGACAATTACTCTTTCATTTGATCAAATTAAATGGATTTAGAGTGTGAAGTCATAATGTGATTATTCTTGTGATTAATTTAACATTTAGTGCTCACACCAATTTTAATTTTATATCACATTTGTGTGAATTAGTCCTTGCAACTAAAAGAGAAATCTTGTTAGTTGCTAACAATAAGACAGTTTCATTCTCCCAAGAATGGTTTATTCATTACCTACAAGGAAAGACAATCAAGATCAATGACTCTTTAGTTATTAGAATTCAACAAATTTTGAGTGTGATGTTCTAGAATTGATTTATTCAATACCATTGAGGAAAGACTATCAAGATCAAAGTCTCCTTTGATTTGTGGAATTGAAAGAATTTAAAGTATGAAGTCATAATTATTATTATCAAGACTAATTTAATGGTTAGTGTATGCACCATTTTTAACTTCATAATCAATTTTTGTGATTGAGTTTTTGCAACCAAAGGAGAAATCTTGTTAGTAAGAAAAATAAGAGATAGCTTTATCCTCCTAGAATTGAACCATTCAATACTTGCAAAGATAATTAAGATCAATGACTTCTTTATTTTATGGAACTCAAAGGATTTAGAGTCATAATGTTGTTATTCTTGTAATTAATTTAATATTTGGTGCAAGCACCATTTTAAACTTTATGATTAGTTCATGTGAATGAGTCTTTGCAACTAAAGGAGAAATTTTGTTAGGAAGAAATGAACAAATGGTTCCATTCTCCTAGAATCGAACCATTTAATACTTGCAAGGATTGAAAATGAAGATCAACTATTCTTTGTTCAAAGAAATTCAATGGAATTAGAGTGTGAAGTTAAAATGTCATTATTCTAAAGATTAATTTGATGGTTAGTGCATGCACCAATTTTTACATCACAATCAATTTGTGTGAATGAGTCCTTACAACTAAAGGAGAAATTTTATTGGCAAGAAATGATGAAAAGATTTCATTCTCCTAGAATTAAACCATTCAATACATGCAAGGAAAGAAAATCAAGACCAATTACTCCTTTGTTTGATGGAATTCAATGGAGTTAAAGTGTGAAGTCATAATAATGTTATTCTTGTAACTAATTTGATGTTTGGGGCATGCACTAAATTTAACAACATAATTTGTTAGTGTGAATGAGTTGTTGCAACTAAAGGAGAAATCTTGTAAGAAACAAATGAAGGGAATATTTCATTCTCTTAGAATTGATCCTTTCAATACCTGCAAGGAATGAAAATTAAGATCAATTACTCCATTATTTAATGGTATTCAATGGATTTAAAATATGAAGTCAATATTGTTATTGTCATTGTTATCATGATTAATTTATTGTTTGGTACATGCACTAATTTTAACACCACAATCAACTTGTGTGAATAAGTCCTTGCAACTAAAGGACAAATCTTGTTTGAAAAAAATGAAGTGATAATTTCATTGTCTCAAAATTGAATCATTCAATATTTGCAAGGAATGATGGTCAAAGATCAATTACTCCTTTGTTTGATGGATTACAATGCCTTAAAAGTGTAAAGTCATAATGTCATTATTCTCGTGGCTATTTGATTTTTGGTGCATGCATCAATTTTAACTCTAAAATTAGTTTGTCTAAATGAATCCTTACATCAAAAGGAGAAATCTTGTTAGCAAAAAATGAAGAGGTAGTTTCAGTTTCCTAGAATTAAACCATTTAATACTTGCCAAAAAAAAGAAAATCATGATCAATTACTCTTTTGATTGATGAAATTAATGGATTTAAAGTCTAATGTTATTATGCCATTATTCTTATGATTAATTTGATATTTGGTGCATACAACAATTTTTACTTCATCATTTGGTTGTGTGAATGAGTCCTCGAACAAAAGGAGAAATCTTGTTTCCAAAAAACAATGAGACGATTTCATTCCCCCAAAATTGAACCCTTTAATACCTACAAGTAAAGATAATTAAGATCAAATACTCCTTTATTCAATAAAATTCAATAAATTTAGAGTGTGAAGTCATAATTTCATTATTCTTGTGATTAATTTAATGTTTGGTGTACACACCATTTTTAATGTCATTTTAGTTTGTGTGAATGAGTCCTTGTAACTAAAGGAGATATCTTATCAACAAGAAATGAAGAGATGATTTCATTGTCCTAAAATTGAGCCATTCAATACTTGTAAGGATAGAAAATAAAGATAAATGACTTCTTTATTTGATAGAATTGAATGGATTTAGAGTGTGACATAATAATGTTATTATTCTCATAATTAACTTGATGTTTGGCACATGCTTTCTTTTTTAACTTCATAATCATTTTGTGTGAATGTGACCTTGCTACTAAAGGAGAAATCTTGTTAGCAAGGGATGAAGAGATAGTTTCATTCTTTAGAATTAAAGTATTCAATACAGACAACAAAAGAAAATCAAGATAACAATAAATGATGAGATGGTTTCCTTCTACCAAAATTTAACCATTCAAAATTCTACAAGGAAAGATAATCAAAATCAATTACTCCTTTATTTGATGGAATTTAATGGATTTAGAGTGTGATATTTTAGCATTCAACCATGCAAAACCTGCAAGTAAAGACAATCAAGATCAATTATTTCTTTAATTGATAGAATTCAATAATTTAAAGAGTGAAATAATAATGTCATTATTCTCATGATTAATTTAATATTTGGCATAAGCATCATTTTTAATTTCATAATTAGTTTGAAATAATGAGAACTTGAAACTAATGGAATTTGAAGAGTTTTTCTCTAATTTCTATATCTCTATAGTGGATTCCATTGAGTGGTGACTTAACCTTAACATTTTTTGTATTTCTTAAGTGGATTCCTTAAGAGTGGTAAGTGCAACCAGCCCTATATCTCTTTAAAGTGGTAGAGTTTCTCTTATATCTTTAGAGTGAAAGTTACAATCAAATCCATTTCCCCTATCAAAATGAGTCCTTGCAACTAAAGGAGAAATGATGGTGGTAAGAAATGAAAAGATAGTTTCATTTTCCTAGAATGGAACCATTCAACACCTAGAAAGAAAGAGATGAATTACTTTGTTGTTTAATAGAATTCAATTGATTTAGATTGTAAAGTTTTAATGTTTGGTGTTATCATTCTCATCATCAATGTTAATAGTTTAATATTCAAGTTCAATTACTCCTGTGTTTGATGGAATTCAATGGATTTGAAGGGTGAAGTTCATAATGTCATTCTTCTCATGATTAATTTAATTTTTTGATTCATGACTCAATGTTAACATCATAATTAGTTTGTGTGGATGAGTCCTTGCAAATAATAGTGAAATCTTATTAACATAAAAAGATACATTCAATACCTACAAGGAATGACAATCATGATCATTATTTCCTTTGTTTGATGGAATTCAAAAGATTTAGAGTGTAAAGTCATAATGTTATTCTTCTCATGATTAATTTAATGTTTGGAGCAAGCACCAATTACAACTTCATAATCAGTGTGTGTGCATGAGCCCTTGCAACTAAAGGATAATTTGTTAGCCCAAAAAGAAAAGAAAACTTCATTTTGCTAGAATTGAACCATTCAATTCCTACAAGGGAAGACAATCATGATCAATAAGACCTTTGTTTGAAGCAATTCAATGGATTTAGTGTGTGAAGTTATAATGTCATTATTCAGTGTTTGGACCATGCACCATTTATAACTTCATAATTAATTTGTGTGAATGAGAACTTGTAGCTAAAAAAAAATTTTTTATTGCAAGAAAAGAGGAAACAATCTCATTCTCCTAGAATTGAACCATTTAATACTTGCATGAAAATACAATCATGATCAATTGCTCCCTTGTTTGATGGAATTCATTAGATTTAAAGTGTGAAGTCATACTGTCATTATTCTAGTGATTAATTTACTATTTGGCACATGTAACAATTTTAACTTTGTAGTCTAATAGTGTGAATGAGTCCTTACATTTAAAGGAGAAATCTTATTAGTAGAAAATGATGAGACTATTTCTTTCTCCTCAAAATAATCTATTCATTACCTATATGGAAAGGCAATCAAGATCAATGTCTCTTTTATTTTATGGAATTCAAAGAAGTTAGAGTGTGAAGTCATAATGTTGTCATTTTCATGATTAATTTGATATTTGGTGCATGCACCAAGTTTAACTTCATATTCAATTTTTATGAATGAGTCTTTGCAACTAAAGGAGAAATCATGTTGGCAAGAAATGAAGAGATGATTTCATTCTCCCATAAAAGAACCATTTAATACTTGTAAGGAAAGAGAATCAAGATCAATTCCTCCATTATTTGATGAAATTGAATGGATTTAGAGTGTGAAGTCACAATATCATTATTATTATTATTAATTTAATGTTTGGGGCTTGTAACATTTTTAACTTTATAATCAATTTAAGTGAATAAGTACTTGCAACTAAAGGAGAAATTTTGTTAGTAAGAAAATGAAGAGACAATTTCATTCTCCTATAATTAAACCATTCAATGCTAGCAAGTAAAAACAATCAAGATTAATTACTCCTTTATTTGACAAAATTCAATGGATTCAGAGTGTATAGTCATAACATTGTTATTCACATGATTAATTTAATATTTTGAGCATGCACAATTTTTAACCTTATAATCAATTTGTGTGAATGAGTCCTTGCAACAAAAGTACAAATCATGTTAGCTAGGAATGAATAGATGGTTTCATTCTTCTAGAATTTATGCATTTAATACCTACACAAAAATACAATCAAGAACAATTACTCTTTCATTTGATCAAATTAAATGGATTTAAAGTGTGACGTCATAATGTCATTATTCTAGTGATTAATTTAACATATGGTGCACACACCAATTTTAACTTTATACTACATTTATGTGAATCAATCCTTGCAAATAAAAGAGAAATCTTGTCAATTGTAAATGATGAGATAATTTCATTCTCCTAGGAATGATTTATTCATTAGCTACAAGGAAAGACCATCAAGATCAATGACTCCTTTGTTTATTAGAATTCAACAAACTTTGAGTGTAATGTTCTAGAATTGATCTATTCAACACCTGTGAGGAAAGACAATCATGATCAAAGTCTCCTCTATTTTATGGAATTGAAAGAAATTTGAGTGTGAAGTCATAATCATTATTCTTAGGACTAATTTGATGTTTAGTGCATGCACCATTTTTAACTTCATAATCAATTTTTGTGAATGAGTTCTTACAACCAAAGGAGAAATCTTATTAGCAAGAAAAGAAGAGAGAACTTCATTCTCCTAGAATTAAACCTTTCAATACTTGCAAGTAAAGACAATCAAAATTAATCACTCCTTTATTTAATGAAATTGAATGAATTTAGAGTGTGAAGTCATAATGTCATTATTCACATAATTAATTTGAAGTTTGGTGCATGCACCAATTTTAACTTCACAATCACTTTAAGTGAATGTGTCCTTGCAACTGAAGTAGAAATCTTGTTAGCAAGAAATGAAGAGACATTGTCATTCTCCTAAAATTGAACTATTCAATACATGCAAGGAAAGTGAATCAAGATCAATTAATCCTTTGATTGATGGAATTCAATGGATTTAAAGTGTTAAGTCATAATGTTGCTCTCATGATTAATTTGCTATTTTGTGCATGCACCAATTTTAACTTTACAACCAGTTTGAGTGAAGGGGTCATTGCAACTAAAGGAGATAATTTTGTTAGGAAGAAATGAAAAGATAGTTTCATTCACCTAGAATTGAACCATCTAATACCTTCAAGGAATGATAATCAAGATTAAAGACTATTTTGTTTGATGGAATTCCACGAATTTTGAGTGTGAAGTCACAATACCATTATTCTTATGATTAATTTAACGTTTGGTGCATGCACTATTATTAACTTCATAATCAATCTATGTGAATGAGTCCTTGCAACCAAAGGAAAGATCTTGTTAGCAAGAAATGAAAAGATGGTTTCATTCTCTTAGAATCAAGCCAATTAATACCTACAAGTAAAGACAATCAACATTAATTTCTTCCTTAAATGATGGAATTCAATGGATTTAGAGATTGAAGTCATAAGGTTGTCATTCTCTTTAGTAGGAAATTACAAGAAAGTTTCATTCACTTAGAATTGATGTATTCATTACCTACAAGGAAAGACAATCCAGGTCAATAACTCTTTTATTTAATAAAATTCAATGGATTTAAAGTGTGATGTTCTAGAATTGAACCATTTAATTTTTGCAAGTAAAGACAATCAAGGTCAATTACTCCTTTATATGATAGAATTTAATGGCTTTAAAGTGAGTAGTCATAATGTCGTTATTCTTGTGTGAATGAGTCCTTGAAACTAAAGGCAAAAATTTGTTAGCAAGAAATGAAGAGATGATTTCATTCTCCTAAAATTGAACCATTCAATACCTGTAAGCAAAGTTAATCAAGATTAATTACTCCTTTATTTGATAGTTTCATTCCCTTAGAACTAAACCATGTAATAGTAGCAAGGAATGAAAATCAAGATCAATTACCCCTTTATTTGATGGAATTCAATGGATTTAGATTAAGAAGTCAAAATGTTAGTATTCTTGTGATTAATTTGTTGTTTGGTGCAGGCACAAATTTTAACTTTATAATCAGTTTGTGTGAATGAGTCCTCGTAATTAAAGAAGAAATCTAGTTAGGAGAAATGAAAAGATTATTTTGTTCCTGTTGAACTAAAGCATTTAATACCTACAATGAAAAAAATCAAGATCATTCATCCCATCATTTGATAGAATTCAATGGATTTAATTTAGTGTGTGAAGTCATAATGGTGTTATTCTCATGATTAAATTAAGACTTTGTGCTTGCACCACAAATTTTAACTTTATAATCAGTTTGTGAGAATTAATCCTCACAACTAAAGGAAAAACCTTGTTTGCAAGAAATGAAGCAACAATTTCATGATGAGTCCTCGTGACTAAAGGAGAAACCTTGTTTACAAGAAGTGAAGCAACAATTTCATTCTCCTAGAATTGAAACATTCAATGCTTGCAAGGAAAAAAATCAAGATCAATGATTCCTTAGTTTGATGGAATTCAATGGAATTAGAGTGTGATGTTCTAGAATTTAACCATTGAATTCCTATAGGTAAAGACAATCAAGATCAATCACTCCTTTATTTCATGGAATTCAATGGATTTAGAGTGTGTTTTCATAATGTAATTATGATTGTGGTGCATGCACCATTTTTAACTTAATAATTAGTTTGTGTGAATGATTCTCTGCAACAAAAGTAGAAATTTAAATAGTAAGAAATGAAGACTTAGTTTCATCCAATAGAAAATTCTCCTAAGCATGCTTTGTTTACCCTTACCTCAATTCCTTTGTGAATCCATTGCATTTTGCAAGGGCAAGGATGCTCTTTAGTTTTTAGGCTTAGCTTCTCCACCATCTTTGTTGCTACCACATTAGAAGTGCTTCCACTATCAATAATAAGGTCACATAATTTTCCAATAGAAGTGCACCTAGTATGAAAGATTCTTTCTCGCAACTACTCATTTTCATCTAGCTTAGAAGTGATGTTCAAACTTCTTTGAATCACAAGTATTTCACCATTATTAGCATAAATAATGTCTTCATCATAAGCAAGGTCTCCTAGCTCTTTTTCATTCTCTTCAACATCTTTCTCCACCAAGGTCATAACTTTGTCATTTAGGGACTTAGAAGCAATATGCTTATACTTATGGAGAATTAGATGATAAAGTAGTAGTTGAAGGAGTTAATCTTTGTAATAAATTAAAATTACATAGGCAATTGTAAAATGAGGAAAGCTTAAGGCAAAAGAGCTTTAGTAAGCTTTTGTGAGGAGATGGATTATCCACCCATTTGATATCCTAAAAAACAAAAGACTAAGTGTTATCACTCCTATAATAATTAGAAAAAGTAATATAGTAAAACAAAAAATGTCCTCATAAAGTTTAGGAAGCTAAAAATAAAAAAGAAAAAAAAAAGAAAAAAGCCTTAATCTAAAAGGACTATTGTTTCCCATAAGTGCGAACACATGGGGCACTATTCTAATATGTGCAAAATGAAGTAATAGCTTCAAGAGTTAGACATAAGTGAAGATCTTAATAGATCATTATGCATAATTTCTTATCAAAGAGTGATTCTTAAGAATCAAATTTTGAAATATAATTATTGAAGAAGATCTTTCTTCTTCCACTTTTAACACTAATAATGAAGAAAGTTATGATGGTCAATGCAATCATTACAAAGCAATGATGGAATCTGTCTTCAAATTCCTTTTGTACTAGTTAAGAATTTATCCTAGCATGTTCTTTTGGAAATCTTTTTTTCTTTTTTTGCATATAATGCTCTACCTTATTAAAGAAATTAATGATAAAGGTATTAAAGCCAAAATTAATGGAAAGATTATTAGTGTTGAATTTATATATGTCCTTTAGTATAGAGAGATAAATTTACTTAAGAAAAAATTTAAGTGAATAAAAAATTTTATTTTTTCTTTTCAAGGCAAGATTTCTTATAAGCATCTATGATGCAGAAGCATCTCATTAGAAAAACTAAGAATTAATCCAAGACTTGGTCTAAGCACAAAAAATGCTCATTTTACTATTAAGAGAATGGAATGTAGGTCAAATTTGTTACAATTATTGGACCTTCAATCCAAGACTAATGACAATTCATGAATAGTCATTTGAAAGCTTTAGATGTCTAGTTTCACATGAATCAAGAACATCAAGAGTTAAGTTTTCCATTTTTAGCTGCCAAGATAGTCACCAGTCAAGATTAGCATTTAATGACTAGTTGAGAGGATTGTTAGTATGAAAATATTGAGTTATTGCTACATTTTCCTATGCTTGAGGGGATGTTTGAAAGCATTTTATTTACAATTTTCTCTTGTATTTGTGGAGGAAACTTATGGGATTAATTAGACTTTTACCTTGAAGAATTTGAAGAGTTTTCTTCTAAGTTCTATATGTCTATGGTGGATTCCATGGATGGTGACTTAACTCTAGAATTTCTATATATCTTGAGTGGATTCCCTAAGAGTGGTAAGTGTAACCAACCCTATATGTCTAAGGTGGTGAAGTTTCTCCTATATCCTTAGAGTGAAAGTTGGAGTTGAATCCTTTCCCCGTATCAAGTTTGGTATCAAAGCCTTGGTTTTCATGGCTCATCATGGACAACATATTGCAAGTCAATATAGAGATAATAGTGATTGTAAGATGGAAGAATTGAGGAGACAACTTCATGAACTCCAGCAACACTTGAATCATTATGAAGGAATGCATGATCATGGTGATGATTCTTCTAATGTTGCACATAAGAACCCATTTTCTGATGATTATCAAGAATCAAGTAATGGCTTCTCTTCTTGTCACTCTTCTATGAGAAGGAATCATTTTAACTTCAAAGACTTTGACATGAAGATTGAAATTCACAAGTTTAAAAGAAAAATACAACCTATAAGAGTTTCTTGATTGGGTGAATGTTGTTAAAAGTATTTTTTGAGTGTATGGAATTTCTTAAGGATAGGAAGGTAAAGGTCATGGCCTTGAAACTTAGGAAGTGTGCCTCTTTATGGTGGGGGAATTTGAAGAAATAGAGAGATCAAAAGGGAAGAAGAAAAATTAGAACATGGGAGAAAATGAAAAAGGAGTTGGAAAGGAGATTTCTACTTGAGGATTATTGAATGGAGATGTTCATAAAAATTCATTCTCTTGAGAAACAACTAGAATAAGTGTGGAGGAATATACTATAGAGTTTGAACAACTCATGATGAAGGGTGATGTAGTTAAATTGGAAGAGCAAGCTATTGCTTGATATTTAAGAGGCCTAAAGAAGGGAGAATGTGATGTTGTTCGATTGTAACCATACTGGTCTTTCAACGATGTAAGAAAGCTTTCTTTGACTATTGAAAAGCAAAGGAAGGAGGTTCAAAAGGCAGCTCAAAAAGCATCCACTAGAACTTTTTCTTCAAACTAAGGGAGTGGCTTGAATTCAAGGTCATACTCTTCAACTAAGTCTTTTGATTACAAATAAGCTAGTTCTTCCAATAATTACTCAAGAAGATGCTTTAGATGCCAAGGCTATGGGTATATTGCTTCTGAATGCCCAAATCACAGAGTTGTGACATTAGTGGAGGAAGATGTTGAAGAGGATGACGAAGAGTTAGGAGTCCCTATTTATAATAAAGAAGTTATCTACAATGATTAGGAAGAAATGCTTGTGACTTAAAGAAGTTTGGATGTTACTCCTAAGTAAGAAGAAAATGAGTGGCTATGGGAAAGCATCTTCCATATTAAGTGCACTTCTCATGGCAAATTGTGTGACCTCATTATTGATAGTAGAAGCACTTTTAAGGTGGTAGCAACAAATATGGTGGAAAAGCTAAGCATGAAAACTAAGGAGCATCCTTCCCTTTGCAAAATGCAATGGATTCACAAAACATGCTTATAGAATTTTCTATTAGGCAAAACTATAGAGATGAATTATGGTGTGATGTTGCTCTCATGGATGTTACTCACTTGCTATTAGGTCGACCATGATTATATGATAGGAAAGTAGTTAATATAGCTACAAAAACACTTACCCATTTGTGAAAGATGGTGTTAGAATTGTGTTAGTTCCAATGAAACCAGATCATGTTCTTAAGTTTACAAAAGGGTAGGTGAGTACTTTACATTTTGGCAATTTGATTGAAAAGATTTTTTTAAAAGATAATAAGATGTATGCTATTTTACTTATGGCTAAATCAATTGCTCAATTAAAGGGACATAACCCACTACTTCAACCTCTATTAGAAGAATTTATAGATGTTGTACCAAAAGAAACACACCCTAACCTTTAATGACAAATATTTAGCACCAAATTGACCTACTTCTAGGCTTTATCATCTTAAACAAAGTAGCTTATTGCATGAATTCTAAAATACTTGAAGAATTGTAGTAATAAGTTAAGGATCTGATAATCAAGGGATGTATGAGAGAAAGCACAAGTCTAAGTGCTTTCCTAGTCCTCTTAGTACCCAAGAAGGAAGATCTTAGTGTATATGCACAAGTAGTAAAGTCATCAACAAAGTTACTATCAAGTACATATTTCTAATTTATGAGTAGTCATTTGAACGCTTTGGATGTGTAATTTCACACAAATCAAGAACATCAAGAGTCAAGTTTTCCATGATTTTAGCCATCAAGATAGTTCAAAGTCAAGATTAGCATTTAATGGCTTGTTGAGTGGATGGTTAGTACAAAAATACTGAGTTATTGCTTCATTTTCCTATGCTTGAGGGGATGTTCCAAAGCCTCTTATTTATAGTTTTCCTTTCTATTTATGGAGGAGACTTGTGGGATTAATTAACTCTTACCTTAAGGAATTTGAGGAGTTTTCAACTAAGTTTTGTATCTCTATGTTTGATTCCATTGAGCAGTGATTGAACCTTAGTATTTCTGTATTTGTTAAGTGGATTCCTTAAGAGTGATGAGTGAAACTAGCCTTGTATCTCTAAGGTGATGAAGTTTCTTTTGTATCCTTAGAGTGAAAGTTACAGTCAAATCATTTTCTTGTATTAATCTACAAGAGAAAATTTCTTCTCTTGTTATTATAGCTAAGGTACCAGAAATAAAGAAAATGATAGAATCACTAATATGTTTAGAAATTCCTACTGCCTTATGGAATAGGAATGAACATATTGCTAAACTACAATATGAGCTAGACTTTCATGAAATTCAAATTTCAATGAAGGCTAGACCCATTGCTATAAGCCTTATACATTTAGAAATATGTAAAATAAAGATACAAGAACTCCTTAAGAAAGGACTTATTTGGTAAAATACAAGTCCTTGGAGTTGTCTTGCATTTTATGTAGAAAATAATGTAGAATTGGAACAAGGTATTCCTAGATTAGTTATTAACTATAAGCCTTTAAATAAGGCATTACAATGGATTATGTATCTTATACCTAATCAACTTAAACAACTTTATGAAACCAAGATATTTTCAAATTTTGATATGAAATTTGGTTATTGGCAAATCTAGATCAATGAGAAAAATAGATATAAAACGACATTTACAACTACCTTTGAGCATTAGGAATGGAATGTCATGCCTTTTGGTTTAAAAATTTCTCTTTCTGAATTTTAGAAGATAATGAATGAAATATTTAATGCTTATTTTGCATTTATGATTGTTTATATCAATAATGTGTTGGTTTTTTTGTAATACCATCAAACAACATTTTAAACTTCTACATTTATTCATTAATGTAATAAAAAGGGCAAGATTGGCTACTTTGGTAGAAAAATGAAGCTATTTCAAACCATGATTTGTTTCCTTGGTCACTTCATAGAAAATGGTTCTATTATTCCTATTGATAGATCATTTGAGTTTGTCTTAAAATTTCTTAACAAAATTTGAGACCAATAACAATTACAAAGCTAAAATCTAGAGTTAAAGAACTCCTTTATTTGTATTGAAACAAATCTTTGCTAGATGACAAGGAATACTATTT
This sequence comes from Rhizophora apiculata, assembly GCA_037832385.1. Classification (NCBI taxonomy): domain Eukaryota; kingdom Viridiplantae; phylum Streptophyta; class Magnoliopsida; order Malpighiales; family Rhizophoraceae; genus Rhizophora; species Rhizophora apiculata. Next base: position 12,819,486 of record CM075432.1, on the reverse strand, counting down.
GCTTTTGATTTTGACATTGAGTTTATATAAGGAAATTCCAATTCTCTTCCTAATTTTCTAACTCACGAATTTTTGTAGGGAAAGTTGCATGAGCAAATGCCCACTCATGAAAGGGCTACAATCCCCAACAAAGTTAGTTATTTCACTAGCAAAAAATGCATCCAAAAATTCAAATTCCAAAGTTAATAAACTTTTTGATGACACTTATGAGCATGCTCTAGACAAAGGGTTAACTTGTCCATTATTTCCAATATATATGGGTTATTTTTGTCCTCTTGAGAATAATTATACTCAGTTTCTACTTAATGAGGTAGCACGCTTTTATCTTAAGGGAGAAATCTATCCTCATATTTATCTTAAAGATTGTTTATGCTATTAACAAATTATATATGAAATAGGATCTATGGTTATTGAACCCATCAAAAAGGGTTTTGGAACCTTTTAAATTCACCTTATGATATTCATACAATTTATATAACAGGTCAATCAAGATTCATGAAAATTTAAAAACAACATTTTTTAATACAAAATCTCATATTTTAGATTTTACTTAAATCAAAGCTAATATTATTCAAATCTATGATATTTTATTTTAATTTATGCAATTTCTATAAAAGGTTATTTTAAATTTACTAAAAAATTAAATAAATCCTATTTGAATTAAAAAAAATGAATGATTTAATTAATTATATTTTTTAGTCTAACTATTATTCAAATTTTAATTTTTTTATGAGATTTACGCAATAAAATTAATAGTTTAGTCAGGATTCATAAAACGTAAAAACTAATGTTTTTAAGTATAAAACCCTAAATTTTAATAGTTATTTAAATCATCCACAATTATTTAAAATTTATAATATATTATTATAATTTTTCCATTTACTTTAAAAGGTTATTCTAAATTTACAAAAAAAAAATAAAAATAACATAGACTATATTTGAATGAAAAATGAATAATTTGAGTAATTTATTTTTTATTCAAATTTTGCATCTTTTTATATAATTTATATAATTTAAATATTATATTACTCAACATTTATAAAAAAATAAAAAAACAATATTTTTCAATACAAAATTCAAAATTTTAATAATTGTACAAATTAATTTAAATGTTATTTATATTTAAAGTATTTTATTATAATTTCATTAAAATGTTACTTTAAATTCATCAACAAATAAAATATATCATATTTGCATAAAAAAATTGATTTAAATAATTGTATTTTTTATTTTAACTATTATTTAAATTTAAATTTTTATTATATTATTTATACAATTTAAGTAGCATGTTACTCTATAGGTAAAAAATATAATTTTTTAAATACAAAACCCATATTTTTGAAGTTATTTATATCAAATTAAATGTCATTTTATACTTACAATCTTTTATTTAAAATTTTGTAATTTCAATTAAAGTTTAATCTAAATTCACCAAAATGTAAAATAAACCCTCTTTGATTAAAAAAAAGACTAATTTAAATAATTTTATTTTTTATTCTAACCATTATTCAAATTTAAATTATTTTTATACTATTTACACAATTTATTTAACAGATTTGTCAACATTCATAAAATGTAAAAAACATCATTTTTTTAATATAAAACCCCTAATTTTAGTGATTTATCTAGGTGAATGAAACTATCTCTTCATTTCTTACAAATAAGATTTCTCCTTTTATTATAAGGACTCATTCACACAAACTAATCATGAAGTTAAAAATGGTGCACGTATCAAACATTAAATTAATCACGACAATCAAGACATTATGACATCATATTCTAAATTCATTGAATTTCATCAAATAATTGAGTAATTATTCTTAATTATTTTTACTTGTAGGTTTTGATTGGTTAAATTCTAAGAGAATGAAAAAGATTTATCGTTTAGTTGCAATGACAACTCATTCACAGAAACTAATTATGAAGTGAAAAATGGAAGTTATGCATGAACATAATGCTCATAACTTCCCTCTAGACCTAGATGCTGTCGAAGTTCCATCTATAAATGGATAATACTTTGGCCTTAGTGTGTACAAGTTTTTGAAAAAAAAAAAAGCTAAAAAGGGGAGCAATACCAAGCTTCTTGATAAAACAAGAAATTGGCTATTGCTCCATTTTTAGTCTTTTTTAGTAATATTTATTAATATTTATTTTATTTTAACATAAAACATAAATAAGTTTTTTTTTTCTATACTTCAACATAAGAAATAAGGAAAAAAAATAAAAAGTATTTTTAGATATTCATTTTTGATTTAGTATTATATTTGATTTATATACTAATTTTGAATTTTTATATCTTCTTTTCAATCTTTTGTTTTTTTTAATCTTTTTTTTGTAAAGTTATTATGTTAGATTAAAAAAAAAATGATAAAGAAATAAAAGATAAAGTTTTCAATTTCATTTTTTGTCTTTTGCATTTTATTTTTATATTTCGTTTTTATAAGAAAGAAAAAATGGAATGTTAAATGCTAGAAATTACAAATCTTTTTAATTTTTAAATAGAGTATTAGGGGCAAATGTAGCCAAGTGGATCAAGGGAGTGGATTGTGAATTCACCATGTGCGGATTCAATTCCCGTCATTCGCTCATAATCACTTTGCTCATAACCCCAGTAAAATAAAAAAGTAAAGAAAAAAGTAGTATAAATAAAAATAGTATAAAAAATAAAATAAATTAAATTTTATATAATTTAAAATTTAATTTTATATAAATTATTTAAATATTATAAAATATAGTATTATATATAATATAATATTATATAAATATAATATTATTATTATATAATATGTTATATAAATTATATAAATAAGTACATGTTTATTTCCATTATAGATAGCAATAGTATGGCCAATCATTATGGGTATAATGGTAGATGCTCGGGACCACGTTACTAGTATTTTTTTTTTTTTGCCTTTGTGTTAAGTTTTTTTTTTTTTTCTTAATAAATGATTTGCTACAAAAGGATTTTTTTTTAGTGAACGTGTGACAGTCAATTTCTCCTTTTTTTTTTTTTTTTTTTGAAAAGACAAAGAAACAAATTCTATTTTCTCTCCTATTTACTACAGGACGAAGAATCAAATTATCACTATATTTATTCCTTTTTCTACTTCTTCTTCCAAGTGCAGGATAACCCCAAGGGGTTGCGGGTTTTTTTCTACCAATTGGGGCCCTCCCTTCACAACCCCCATGGGGATGGCCTACAGGGTTCATAACTACTCCTCTTACTACAGGACGCCTACCTAGCCAACATTTAGATCCGGCTCTACCCAAACTTTTCTGGTTCACCCCAACATTCCCTACTTGTCCGACTATTGCTGAGCAGTTTTTGGATATTAAACAAACCTCTCCAGAAGGTAATTTTAATGTGGCCGATTTCCCCTCTTTTGCAATCAATTTTGCTACAGCACCTGCAGCTCTAGCTAATTGTCCACCCTTTCCCAGTGTGATTTCTATGTTATGTATGGCCATGCCTAAGGGCATATCGGTTGAAGTAGATTCTTCTTTTTGATCAATCAAAACCTCTTCCCAAACTGTACAAGCTTCTTCCAAAGCATACGGCTTTCCGGGTGTAGACGATGATATCTATACAGATGGATATCGTATAATGTAGTAAAATACTACATGAGTGAATATATAGGAATCCAAATCTGTCCAATCACTCATGTTATGCTCTTCTACATCCTAGGTCTTCCCGTTCCTTCATCTGGCTTATGTTCTTCATGTAACATTCAGACCGAATGACTCTATGAAATTACGTCAATACTTCCACATATTAGGGGTAACGTAGGAGACATCTCTATTTTTCCCCAGGGGAATCTTTAGAATTCCCACTGCTTAACTTTCAATTCACCTCTGACCATCAAATGAAATGTGAATAACCCGTCCTCCTCTCTTTGAAACAACGGGTGCTTCTGGTTCTGTCGGTGCTTGAAACAATTTTGCCTTCTCCATATTACTATATCTCTAGAGTCAATAATTTTATATGAGGAACTACTGAACTCAATCACTTGCTGCCGTTAGTCTTCAGTTTTCTGTTGAGGTCTATCTTGTAGAGATACTCAAATTGGATCAGTGATCGATTTCTAGGTTTCGTCGTAAACCTAATTGGTTCCTTCCAATTACGTAAATTAATAGTTCAAACCGCACTTAAAGGTAGGGCATTTCCCATTTTTATAGGAACTTCTGTACCAGAAATAATGGTATCTCCAATTATAGCCCCTTTGGGATGTAAAATATATCTCTTCTCACCATCCCCATAGTGTATGAGACAAATGTATGCATTTCGATTAAGGTCGTATTCTATGGTTACGATTCTACCATATATGTCTTTTTCATTCCATCGAAAATCAATTTTACGGTATAGACGCTTATGACCTCCCCTCTATGCCTTGCGGTAATGATTCCTCTGGCATTACGGCCTTTACCACAGCGATGCTGTCCATAGATCAAATTATTTTGTGTATTGGATTTCACTTGACTGTCTACGGTTCCATTGCGTGTGCTCGGGGTAGAAGTTTTGTATAAATGTATTGCCATGCTATTAAGTATTTTAATTTAAGTTCTTTTTTTTCTAAGAGGTGGAATAGAATAACCCAGTTAAAGCGTAATGATCATACGTCTGTAATGCATTGTATGCCCCATAATAGGTCTCATTCTTCTACCCTTTCCGGGGAGTTGATGGCTATTCATAGCTATTACCTTGACACCAAAGAAGAGTTCAACCCAATACTTTATTTCTGTCCTAGTTGATTCTAATAGAAGTATATTGATTTTTCCCCCAATAACCGAATACTTTTGTCTGTAAATACTGCATATTTGATTCCATCCATAAATCTATTTTCTTCCCTATGAGTTCTAGTCTCAATAAGAGTACTAGTTCTTACTGTTCATATGTTATGATATGAATATACCACACCAATTCGTTATGTATGGATGATGAGATTCCATTGATACAGAGCCAATTCCAATAGACTTATTGGAAGGTCCCATTGGCGTGCATCCAGTAGGAATTGAACCTACGAATTTGCCAATTATGAGTTGGGCGCTTTAACCATTCAGCCATGGATGCTTAGCGGTGAATAACCAAATTCCAATTGAAATAAAATTTTGAGGATAAATCAATCCAATTTTGGAGGAATTAGTGAAAAGACATCAAGTCAAATCCTGGATTTTTGAATTGAGAGAGATATTGAGAGAGATCAAGAATTCTCACTATTTCTTAGATTCATGGACTCAATTCAATTCAGTGGGATCTTTCATTCACATTTTTTTCCATCAAGAACATTTTATAAAATTCTTAGATTCCTATATTTGGAGTATCCTACTTTCACATAATTCACAGAATTTAACAAGAGTGTAGTACTATTTGTACTAGTGGCCTTATATATCGTATTAACAATCGAAAGTTGGTCCAAAGAAAAAATCTAGTTCAACTAGAGTAGCTCAGTGGGAACCCTGGAATTCAGTTCAAATCGAAAGGGGAGTTCCCTTACTACTAAAAGAAAGAAAGTGGGCATAATATTCTTCTTCTCTTCTGCTTTCCCGGGCCTGTCCCTCTCCTTTCAGCCTAGGATTGGCTTTCTCAAGCTAGGTTTGAAAGAAATTAGTCAAGTAACAAGTAAACTTACCATGTAGTAGCTCACCCAGAAAGTTCAAGTGGGCAACTAAGGTAGCTTTGCTTTCCTAATATCTATCTAGTTGCTCTTTGGTTGTCAAGGAAGTATGCAAGATTCTGTGGTTGCTTACTTTGCCAGGACGGCAGCGGGAAGAAGCATAATCCTCTTCAATCCATTCCATCAGTGAACTATTCAAGATTCCTTCTTTGCCTGCCTTTTCTTTTCTCTGCGTTCAAGGTCTATCTCTCAACTCTTTCCTGCCAAGCCGCTTTC